>JARHVA010001093.1:2460000-2837500 GCA_037957365.1 Torreya grandis | reverse complement strand
TTAGAGCATTAGTATAATTTTGTAATACTCTCATGTTGAGTCATAAAAATAAATATTCTTGTGTTTTAACAAATTAATTTGGTAATTATTGTAATATTGTTTTGACATTGAAAAGTTCTTAGAACCCTTGTAAATTTTGATACACTATAGGAATTCTTATTTTATCTTTAATCTAAATTATTGGTCTTAAGAGTCCCATAATGATATATCTAATATGGGTGACTAGTAAACTAAAAAATTAAGTATTATAATAGTAAAATTTAATTGATATAGTCATCATTTTATAACAATTTTACTTTTTCAACTAAAAAAATATAACTTACACAAATAAAATTGAATGAATCCTAAACTTATACATATAGATTTATCATACACTCAAAATAAAGACTGTAACAATAATGATGTAAAATATTAAACAAGAGATTTACCTTGAGAATTAATTAATTAATTTAATTGATATTGGAAACATAATAATTAAAAAAAGATAATTAAATTAAGAATCAATTTAGGTTAGTCGATAACTAACTCAAATAAACAATTATTCTAGTCATTATACATAAATAGAAACACACAAATTCTACCTCTATATTAATATAATTTAATTAAATTACTTGTATCAATATGCCTAACCCATTAGTTATTAATTATAACCATTTCTATGGTAATTGTCAAAAATAATATCTAGCTAATTTATTTTATCTTTTAAAAACCCATCAAAAACACCTTACCAAAATAAGCTAGAGTGATAATATCTTAGATATGGGGGTTGATAGTGTTTCCTCTTATTTTTAAATTAAAATAAATAATTTTAAATAATAAAAACATGAAATTTTAATATTTTTAATAACTCTTTTCCAAATTGAAATTACATATAAACTTTTTATTATTCTAGTTTTAATCTGTGAAGTCACTCTAAAAATGGGCTCAAATTAATAGAAGAACAAGAGATTTTGTGAAACTAAAACTCTTAAGATATATAGTTACATTATATACAATAAGATATGTAACCATAAATTTTATACCTCATTTTGATACCTTTTATTGGATCTAACTCTAGGGGTATTTGACAATTGTTTGCAATTGATTTTTTTTATAGCCTAAAAATTAGTTTCAAATTTGAGTTATCATAAATAGATATAATAATTTACAAGTGAAGTTGGTGGTTGGTAGAGATTATTTTTAAATTTTAATTATACATAAAATTTAATTTAACAATTCAAATATTTTTACTATTTTTATGCAATTAATTATGAACCCATTTTATTCAATAAATTGCTTATCAGAATAGTTTTCTATGTTAAAACATCTTTAGAACACTGACTTATTTTATTGTTTAAATTATTGGTGATTATTTTTTAAGGTTATTATTGGTATATTATATCTAATATAACACATAATAACTTCCAAAAAAACATTTTACCCTATGTGGGTATTTTAACCATCGCTAATTGATAGGCGATTTAACAAAATTGTAACTTGATTATGAGGTGAGCTAGTCAAGTCTAGATGCATTGTGGTTGGGTAATCCCACTTCAACATAAATAATTAACCTTGTTAAGTTTAATCATGGGAATAATTAATATTGTGGTTACTTATGCACTCTTAACATGCTTACAATTGTAGTGGTAGAAACAAGGTGTCAACAAGCCATTATTGGATCATGTTCCATAACATTTAAGACAAGCTTCAATAATGATTTCACTAGTATAAGATATAATTTATATCCATTAATTATTTAATATTGGTATAGTATTGTACACCAATTTTGGTGTATTCAACACACCTTAGTAACATCTAGCTTGGTTACTACATTTATGATTTTTATTTTCCAAAATAGTAGGTGAGAAACTAAATTGCATATAACATACCCTAATTTTGTTTATATACCTTTAATATTAAATTTGATTATGGATGATGGATTATAAGATGAATTTAGTTAATAAGTGCATTATTATGGTTTTGTTAATGGCTGAACTAATACTTATGTATAGCAAGTGTTGTACAAGAGAAGGGAAAATTTAGTAGTGTTTTTATGGGTTTTATTTTGGTGAATTTTTGGGTGTGACATATTTTTAATTGGGTTTCCTATACAAATATCATTATGTAAATTAATTTGAAACATTGGGAAATGTTTTTAAAATATTTGGGGTGTTTCACATTTGGATTCAAGTTTCACATACCAATGTTAGGTGTATCATAATTTAAAACATTGGGAAATAAATTAGAAATATTTGAGGTAGTACATATTTTGAATTAGGTTACCATTATCAATGTTGTTATTCATATAAATTAGAAACACTTGGATAAATTTTGAAAACATTTGGTGTGTTACATATTTTGAGTTGAGATTCCCATAACAATGCTATTGTGTGGTGCAATTCATTACACTAGAACAAATTTTAAAAATGTTTGGTGTGTTTCAAATTTAGAGTTGGATTTCCTATTTTAATTTCATTATGCATCATAATTCACAACAATGGGATATATTTTAGAATTATTTGGGGTGTTTCACATTTTGAGTATGGTGCATTTTGCATTGTTGGGAAAATTTTCCTAAATATTTGGGATGTTTCACATTTAGATTTGGGTTTCTCATAATAATATCATTAGACAATGCAATTCATAAAATTGTGAAAGATTTTGAAAATTATTGTGGTGTTACACACTTTGAGTCAAGTTTCCTATATGAATGTTGTTGTGAGGATAAATTTTAAACACTGAAATTTTTTATAAATACTTGTGTTGTTACATATTTTGAGTAAGGGTTCCCATACTAGTGCCATTGTGCAACACAATTCATAATACTAAGATATTTTTTTTGAAATATTTTGTATCATGTATATTTTGATTAATATTTATTATACCAATATGATTGACTTATGTAATTAATAACATTGGGATAAATTATATAAATACTTTGGGTGTTACATATTTTTAGTCATGTTTCCTATACAAATGTCAATGCACAACATAATTTGTAACACTATGACAAATATCACTAATTTTTGGGGTGTTTTATATTTTATTCAAGTTTATCATACAAATGTCATTAAATTTCATAATTTTCAACACTTGGCCAAAATTTTAAAATGTTTAGGGTGTTAAGTATTTCTAGTCAGGTTTCCCATACCAATGTCATTTCATATTGCAATTACTAACACTTGGACAAATTTCAAAAATATTTATGGTCTTGCATATTTTTATTTAAGTTTCCCTAAAAATTTCATTTCCCTACACAATTTGTAACAATGGGAAAGCTTTTAGAAATATTTGGTATGTTTCACATTTTAATTCAAATTTCTTGTACCAATGTCATTTTCCTTCATAATTCATGACAATGGGAATAATTTTAGAAATATTTTTGGTGTTATATTTGTATAATCATGTATTGCATACCAATATTGTTACATGATGAAACTTGAAATAATAAGACAAATTTTATAAATATTTTATATGTTTTATATTTTAAATCTGGTTTCCCTTACCAATGTCATTATGTGGTGCAAATTGTAAAATTAGGATAAATTTAAGAAATATTTTAGGTGTTACATATTTTTAGTCATGTTTACTATACAAATATGTGATTTCATAATTAAATTAATAACACTAGGAAAAAATTTATTAAAAATTAGGGTATTTCATGTTTTGAGTCAGTTTTCCCATATTGATGTCATTATTCGATGTAGTTTATAACACTAGGAGATATTTTAGAAGTATTTTAATTGTTGCATATTTTGAGTCAGGTTTCCTATAGAATTATGTGTTGTAATTCATAACATTGAAAAAGTTTTTGAAATATTTGGGGTTTTTAATGTTATGTTTTAGGTTTCCTAAACTAATGTTCTTTTGCATCATAATTCACAACACTAGGAAATGTTTTTGAAATATTTTTGGTGTTGTATATTTTGATTCAAATTTTTAATACCAATGTCTTTGTAATAATTTTTTTGAAACATTGGGACTAATTTTTGAAATATTTACATTTTTTTATATTTTTAGTTGGATTTCCTATTCTAATGTCATTGAACATCATAATTCACAACACCAAGAAATGTTTTTGAAATATTTTTGGTTTTGTATATTTTGATTCAAATTTCTAATACCAATGTGTTTATAGGAAAAATATTGAAACATTGAGAATAATTTTTGAAATATTTGGGGTTTTTTATATTTTTAGTTGGGTTTCCTATAGAAATGTCAATGAATATTTTGAGTCTAGTTTGCCATCGCAATGTTGTTTCATGATGTAATTATCAACAATAGGACAAATTTAGGAAATGTTTGGGGTGTTTCACATTTTTAGTCAAGTTTCCCATGGAAATATCTTTGCATGGTACAATTCGTAACACTATGAAAAAATTTAGAAATGTTTATAGTGTGGTGTGTTTTGAGTTAGGTTTTTTGTACCAATGTTGTTTCATAGTATAATTTGCTACACTAGTAATATTTTAAGAAATAATTGGGGTGTTATATATTTAGATTCATTCTTCCCATACTAATATCATTAAATGGTTCATATTGAAACATTGAGATGAATTTGAAAAATATTTGGGGTGTTGCATATTTTGGTTTGGATTTCCCCTACCAATGTCATTGCACTATGAAATACATAACCTTGGGAGAAATTTTTGATTTGGGATGTTAGATATTTTGACTTAGGTTTCCCATACCAATGTCGTTACATGGTGCAATTCAAAATAATGAGAAAAATTAGAAATATTTGGGGCATTGCATATTTTTAGTTGTGTTTCACTTACCAATGTCATTACACAAAATAATTTTTAACATTAGGAAAATTTTCAAAAATATCTAGTGCATTTCATATTTTCAATTTTCTTTCCCATACCAACATTATTTCATGGTGTAATTTGCAACATTGGGAATAAATTTCAAAATATTGGAGTGTTTCATATTTTTATTTAGGTTTCTCTTAAAAATGTTACTGTGATACATAATTCATAGCATTGGGAAAATTTTCTAAATTATATTGGAGAATGCATATTTTTAGTCAAGTTTCCCATGTCAATGTCATTACGTTTCACAATTAAAAACATTACGAAAAATTAGAAATATTTTGGGTGTTTCATATTTTGAGTCAAGTATTTAGTACCAATTTCATTGTATGGTGCAATTTATATCACTCAAACAAATTTAAAAAATATTTTAGGTGTTACATTAATTTAATTAGGTTTCCCATACCAATGTCATTTTCTATCATAATTCGTTACATGGGAAAAAAAAATTTAAATATTTTGGATGTTGATTCATATTTGGTGTCATGTTTCCCATAATAATGCTTTTTTGTAGTGTAATTATCAACACTAAGATAAATTTCAAAAATAATTAGGGTGTTTCATATTTTGAGTCATGTTTCTAGTACCAATTTCATTTCATGACATGATTCCCAACACTGATAGAAATTTATAAAATATTTAAGGTGTTAGTATTTCAATTTGGGATTACCATACTAAAGTGGTTGCAGGATGTTATTCATAATAATGAGACAAATTCTATAAATATTATGGGTGTTGGATATTTTCAATTGAGCTTCCCATACCAATGTAATTACATGATGTAATTTGTAACATTGTGATAAAATTTGAAAATATTTATGGTGTTACATATTTTGAGTTTGGTTTCCTGCATAAATGTTGTTATATAGTGAAATTCTCAACATGAAAAAAATATATATATATTTAGGGTATTTCATATGTTGAGTTGGGTTTCTCATACCAATGTCATTTCGTAATACAATATACAACACTGGGACAAATTTCTAAAATATTTAGGCTATTGCATATTAAAATTTAGTTTTCCCATATTAATATCATTGCATGGTATAATTTGAAACACTAGAAAAAAATTTGGAAACACTTTGGGTGTTGCACATTTTGAGTCAAGTTTATCATACCCATGTCATTACATATATCAATTAGAAAAACTAGGACAAATTTCATAAATAGTTTGGGCATTGCCTATTCTGAGTCAAGTTTCATACACCAATGTCATTTTAGGACATCATTTGCAATAATGGGATGATTTTCATAAATATTTGGGGTGTTTCATATTTTGATTCAAGTTTCTTGTACCAATATCATTGAATGACATAATTTGCAACACCAAGACAAATTTTAGAGATAGTTTTGGTATTACATATTTTGAATCAGGTTTCTTATACCAATGTTAATACATTTCATAATTCCTAACATAGGGAATAATTTTAGAAATATTTTTGGTGATACATATTTTGAGCCAGGTTTTACTATTATTGTTGCACTAGATAACTTATGACAATTTGACAAATTTTTAAAATATTTGGGGTGTTACAAATTTTGATTTATATTTCTATAACAATGTAATTATAAGGTGTAGTTGGAAATACTTTAACAACTTAAGGAATTATTTGGCATGTTGTATATTTTGAGTCAAGTTTCCATTACAAATATCATTACATTATGCAATTCACAACACTGGTAAAAAATTTTGAAATATTTTGGATTTTGTCTATTTTCAATTAGGTTACTCATAAAAATGTTGTTGTACATCACAAATCACAATAATGGGATAAATTTTAGAAATATTTTGGCTGTTGAATACTTTTAGTCATGTTTCCCATAACAATGTCTTTACTCAAGGGAATATGAAATGCATGGATAAATTTTGTAAATATTTGGGTTGTCACATATTTTGAGTAGGTTTTCCCATTCTAATGTCATTTCATGTCACAATTCACAACATTGGGACAAATTTTGGAATTATTTATAGTGTTTCATATTTTAAGTCAAGTTACTTGTATTAATGTCATTGCACTTTCAATTTTCAACACTGAGACACATTTCAAAATTATTTTGGGTGTTTCATATTTTGAGTTAGGTTTCCTATACCAATTTCACTTCATGTTGTAATTTCAAATAATGATACAAATTTTAAAAATATTTATGGTGTTTTATATCTGGAGTTAGGTTTTCCATATCAGTGTCATTACATGATGGAATTCATAACTCTAGGAAATATTTTAGAATTATTTTTTTTGTTGCATAATTTGAGTCAAGTTTGCAATAATAATGTTATTTCATGGTGCATATTTTGAGTTGAGTTTCTTGTACAAATGTCATTAGTGATATAATTCACAATAATGAGACTAATTTTATAAATATTTCGGGTGTTACATATTTTTAGTCATGCTTCACATACTAATTTCATTATGTAACACATATCTTAACATTATGATAAAATTTTCAAATATTTGGGGTATTGCATTTTTTGAGTAATTTTTCATCTACCAATGTCATTATGTAGCATAATTTACAATACTAAGAGTTATTTCATAAATATTTTTGGGTGTTTCATATTTAAAACCATTTTTTCACTATCAATTTTATTTTTTATGTAATTCATAAGACTAAGAAACATTTCAAAAATATTTGAGGTTTTACATATTTTGAGTCAGGTTTCTTATAATAATGTCATTTTGTAGACAAATTTTCAACACTAGGACAGATTTTAGAAATATTTGGTGTGATGAATATTTTGTGTTAGGTTTTCCATACTAATGTATTTGTGTGATGTAATTCACAATACTATGAAAAATTTAATTTTGGTCTGTTGCATATTTTGAGTTGGATTTTTCATTCCAATATCATTGAGTGTCAAAATTCATATCAATTAGACATATTTTAGAGATATTTGGGGTGTTTCATATTTTTAGTTAGTTATTTTATACCAATTTCATTACTTGGAATAATTCACAAGACATGGAAAATTTTCATAAATATTTAGAGTTTTACATGTTCTGTGTCGAGTTTTCATACCTATATTATTGTGTAGTGTAATTTTCAACAATGGCATAAATCTCAAAACTATTTGGGGTATTACATATTTAGAGTTGGGTTTCCAATACCAATGCCAGTACATGGTGAAATTATCAACACTGGGATAAATTTTGAATATATTTGTGGTGTTGCATATTTTGAGTCGAGTTTCTTGTACCAATTTCATTGCATAATACAATTTTTAACAATGGGATATGTTTTTAAAATATTTTGGGTGTTACATATTTTAATTTATATTTACCCAAAAATATCATCATGTGACACAATTCACAACACTATAAAATATTTAAAAATATTTACGATGTTATATACTTTGAGTAGGTCTCCCATACCAATGTCATTTTATGTCACAATTCAAAACATAGAGACAAATCTCACTAATATTTATGGTATTGCATATTTTTAGTTAGGTTTCCCATACCAATGTCATTATGACACTTAATTTTGAAAATTGGGATAAATTTCAAAAATATTTTAGGTGATGTATACAAAGTCAAGTTTCACATAAAAATGTCATTACATGATGTAATTCACAACACTAGGAAAATTTTCATAAATTTTTGGAGTGTTTAATATTTTTAGTTGGGTTTATCGTATAAATTTGGTTATGTTACATAATTCACAACACTGGAACAAATTTCAAAAATATTTGAGTATTTCATATTTTGAGGAAGTTTCCCCATGTCAATGTCATTTTACATCACAATTCAAAACACTATAAAAATTTTTTAAATATTTTTGGTGTTGTATATTTTTAGTCATATTTCTTGTACCAATGTTGTTATGCATAAAAATTACAAAAATAGGAATAAATTTTTAAAATATTTATGGTGTTTCATATTTTGAGTAGTATTTCTCATACCAATGTCACTTTATAATGTAATTCATAAGGATCTAACAATTTTTTGAAATATTTGGTGTGTTACACATTTTTAGTTGGATTTCCCATTCCTATGTCATTATGCATCACAATTCACAACAATAGGATAAATTTTGGAAATATTTGGGGTGTTTCATATTTTGAGTCAAGTTTCCCATAACGATGTCATTGAAATATGTTTCACAACACTAGGACAAACTTGGGAAATATTTGGGACATTTCATAATTTGAGTTGGGTTTATTATACTAATGTCATTGTATGACACAATTTGTAACACTAAGACAAATTTGAAAAATATTTGGGGTGTTATATATTTTGACTCAGGTTTATCATACCAATATCATTACATGGTACAATTTACAACACTAGTAAAAATATTATTAATGTTTAGGTTGTTTCATATTTTGAGTTAGATTTCCTATACCAATGTCATTATGTAACATAATTCACAAAACTGGACAAATTTTAGAAATATTTGGTATGTTGCATGTTTGGAGTTGGCTTTCCCATACTAATATCATTACATGGCAATTTTTTTTTAATATTTTAATATCATTTTCAAAATTATATACATAAAAAGATCAAAAATAGAAAAGGTAGACTCAAATAACTAATAATGAAGAAATCCAAGGTCCATGAACTAGTACAATATTACAATATAAATAATCCACAAAGCTAGATCAAAATCATAACATTTAACCCAATTAAAAAAAATGCTCATCTAATTTTTCAAAGAAATCATCCTTCATAAAATTTAATTCATGCTCATATAATTAAACCTCAGTGGAAGAGTCATTATTAACTCTCTAATCTCATGGTTTTGACCATTTAAGAAAGCCAATAGTGTCCAATAAGAAGCTATAAGAAATATTCAACATCCTAGTTTGTAGAAATGTTTTCAATTGATATTAAGGAATCTTGAGCTATAGGAAAAAATTCTAGAGATAACTTAAATGTTTAAATTAGTAATTAACCTTGTCTCAAATTGAAAAACATCCACATTTTTTAATTTCCAAATGAACAAAAGGACATTAGTATAGAAAATCAACCAAATTTTAGAGAATAACAAATGAAGCTTCCTAGGAAAACACACCTAACAAAATTCAATATTATACCAAGAGATCTTACAACCAAACATATAGTTCCACCTTTATATACAATGTCTCCAAATATTAGTATCATAAAGACAATAATAAAATATGTTCTCAATAATTTCTAACCCCCCATAAAACAAAAAACAAGGCTAGAAAGTTCTAGATTTTGAGATGACAGAAAAAAAATTATTAAATAAAAAAAATCATTTGAAAAAATATTTATTGGGTTCAAGACAAAAATCCCAAATAACAATAAATCTAAACATCCATCCATGTAAGGGGTCACAAACATGAAAAGAATAATTAAGGGTTAGCAAAGGATATTTGGTAAAATAAAGATTTTCATAAAAAATCTTAGTGATATAATCCATTAGAGGTGGGCCATTTAACCATTTAATATTATCCAAAAAATCACTCTCCTCATCAAAAATGTAAATAGCATGAGTAAAATCAAGAACCTTAGAAAGGAGGTTGAATGTCTTTTCCTTAAAAGAAGGAATGTTATGCTTTTTGGAGATCTCAACCCAATATGCCCAACCATTATGAAAAAAATATCCCTAATATTCCTAAGGCCCTTTGAGTACTAGAAAAAGGAAGATCATCCCCTAATGGAAGTGAAAGGCCATCTATTAGTATAAATATCCCACCATATTAACCTATATCTTTGACATCAAGCACCTAACCCACTTAATATACAAGGTAATGATAGAAGATGCTTGAACAATTCTCTATATTTCCATATAGAAGAAAAAATAGAAAAGACTTCCACATTGATAGAAAAAGAACCAACTAACAAATCAGACATGGGAAACCCTTTACTTTTTTATTATCTTTAGGGAAACCCCCTATGATATTATTTACGATCAACACTTTCCACAATTCATCTTCACTCAAATATCTAAAAATAAATATTATAACTAGATTAATACCTTAAATATAGAGTTACTTCAACCCCAAACCACAAAAATTATAAAGGACATAGTAAACTTCTAGGCCATCTAATGTATTTTTCTATTACACATACCATTAAACCAAATAATTTCCCTTACATTTTTATGAATTATGTTAATTTGATATTTTCTAAAAATACATCAAGATATATATTAAATAATAAAAGAATAAGGAACTTTTTCACACACTTGAATACACCTCTATATAGACACAAGATGTCCTTTCCATTTTGAGTACACTGGGAAACATTTCAAAAATATTTGGAATGTTGCATACTAGGAGTTAGTTTCCCATACAAATGTTGTTACATGGCCTAATTTGAAACACTAGGAAAAAGTTTGGAAATATTTTGGGTGTTTCATAATAGATTCAGAAATCCCACACCAATGTTGGTATGCATTGTAATTTACAACACTAGAAAAAAATTAAAAAATATTTGGGGTTTTGTATATTTTGAGTTAGGTTTCCTATACCAATTTTTTTATACGATGCAATTCACAACACTAGGATTTTTTTTATATTTGGGTTGTTTCATATTTTAAGTCATGTTTCCTATACCAATGTGATTGCCTGGCACAATTCTCAACATTATGATTTTTTTAAAAAATATTTGGGGTCTTGCATATTTTAAGTCAAGTTTCCCATACCTATATCATTCTATAATGTAATTCATAATATTAGGAATTTTTTTTTGACATGTGGGGTGTTCCATATTTTTATTAGAGTTTCTCATACCAATGTCATTGCACAACACAATTTGCATCACTAGGACAAATATTAGAAATGCATGGGGTGTTACATATTTTGAGTCATGTTTCTTAATTTAAGGTAATTGAATGGTGCAAATTGAAACACTAGGCCAAATTTCAAGAATGTTTGGGTTGTTTCATATTTTGAGTGAATCTTCACATATAAAATTTGTTCCATAGTGCAATTTTCAACACTCAAATTCTTTTATAAATATTTGTATTGTTGAATATTTTTAGTTTGGTTTCCTATACCAATGTCATTGTGCAACATAATTTACAACACTATAAAATATTTCAAAATTATTTTATGGTGTTACATATTTTGATTCAGGTTTCTTGAACATAGTGCAATTTTAAGCATTTCAACAGATTTTGGAAATATTTGTACTATTGCATGTTTTGATTATAGTTTCTCATTCTAATTTTATTGCATATTACAATTCACAACACTAGGAAAAAAAATAGAATTATTTAGGGTGTTCCATATTTTAAGTTAGGTTTCTCATACCAATTTCATTTCACTTATAATTTGCAAAAGTAAGTTACATTTTATAAATATTTGGTGTGTTCCATATTTTGAGTTGGCTTTCCCATAAACATGTAATTTTTTATCGAAATTTGTAATACTAAGACAAATTTCTGATTTATTTGTGGTTTTTCATATTTTATTTAGGTTTTCCATACCAATGTTATTTCATAATGAAATTCACAACACTAGGATAAATTTCATAAATATTTTTGGTGTTTCATATTTTGATTTGGGTTTCTCATACTACTATTATTACATGGTGAAATTCATAATAATTAGATAAATTTCAAATATATTTTTGGTGTTGTATATTTTTAGGTGGGTTTATCATACCAATGTCATTGTGAAACATAGTTCACAACATTGGGACAAATTTCCTAAATATATGGGGGTGTTACATATCTTGAGTCAAGTTTCCCATAACCATATTGTTGTAAGACACAAATAAAAACATGGGGATATATTATTTAAATATTTAGTGTCTTGCATATTTTGAGTTAGGTTTATTGTGCCATTATTATAATGCATCACAATTTGTAACACTAGGTTAAATTTTATAAATGTTTGGGGTGATACAAATTTTGATTTAGGTTTACTCTTCTAATTTCATTATATAGTGTGATTCATAATAATGGGAAAAACTTTAGAAATGTTTTTCATGTTGCATATTTTGAGTCACATTTCCAATAATAATATTGTTGTGTGTATAAATTCACAACACTGGGAGAAAATTTAGAAATATTTTGGTTGTTTCATACTTTGAGATAGATTTCCCATACAAATGTCTTTGTGTGTCCTAATTTGTAACACTATAATAAATTTAAGAAATATTTGAGGTGTTGCATATTTTTAGTCAAGTTTCTTCTACCAATGTCATTATGCAACACAATTTGTAATATTGGAAACAAATTCATAAATATTTGGGGTGTTGCATATTTTGAGTTAGGTTACCAATACTAATGTTGTTATATGGTGTAATTATAAACATTCTGAGAAATTTTGGAAATATTTTTCATTTTTAATGTTATTACTATTCTCATTCCAATTTTTTTTCTCATTACAATTCCTAACATCAGGATAAATTTTAAAATTATTTGGGTTGTTTCATATTTGGAGTCAAGTTTCTCATTCCTCATTCCAATGTTGTTTCATATGGTTATTCAAAACACTAAGACACAATTCATAAATATTTGGGGTGTTACATATTTTGAGTCAGGCTTTCCTTTCCAATGTTGGTGCACATCATATTTCATAATATTATATATTTTTTTGAAATATTTAGAGTGTCACATATTTTGATTTAGTTTTTACATACCAAGGTCATTGCATGGTGTAAATCATAACACTAGGAAATTTTTCATAAATATTTGTAGTATTGAATATTTCAAGTTGGGTTTCCCATACCAATGTCATTACGTGGTGAAATTCAAAACATTATGATAAATTTCAAAAATAATTCTAGTGTTGAATATTTTGAGTCAGGTTTTTCCCGCCAATTTTTTGGTTTGATGTAAATCACAAAACTAGAAAAAAATTATAAAATATTTTAGACGTTTCATATTTTGAGTCAAGTTTACCATACCAATGTCATTATACAATGTATATCATGACACTAGGACAAATTATGTAAATATCTAGGGTGTTGCATATTTTAAGTGGGGTTTCCTATACCAAAGTCTTTGCAGGTCATAATTTGTAATACTAGGAAAAATATTAGAAATATTTGGTTTGTTGCATATTTTGAGTTATGTTTCCCCTACCAAAGTAATTCACAACACTTAGAAATTTTTTATAAGTATTTGGGGTGTTGTATATTTTGAGTCATGTTTCAAATACCAACATTGTGTGTAGCAATTTTTTATACTAGAACAATTTTCTAAAATATTCAAGGTGTTTCATATTTTGATTTAGTTTTCCTATGCCACTATCATTATGTAGTGCAATTCATAAATCATAAAAAAATCATAAATATGTTTGGTGTTGCATAATTTGAGTTGGATTTATCATTCTAATTTCATTATGCATCTAAATTTACAGAAATGGTATATATTTTAGAAATATTTTGGGAGTTACATATTTTGAGTTAGTTTCCCATGTCATTATCATTGCAAAACATATTTCACAACACTGAAATAGATTTTAGAAATATTTGAGGTGTTGAATATTTTTAGTCGTGTTTTCTATACCAATGTCGATGCATGGTGAAATTTTTAACACTAAGCCAAATGTCAAAAAAAAATTAGGTATTAGATATTTTGAGTAAGTTTTTCCATACCAATGTCACTACGTGTTGTAATTTGTAACACTGGGATTTTATTTGAAATATTTTCAATGATGTTGTAATTTGTAACACTAGGAATTGTTTTGAAATATTTGTAGTGTTTCATATTTGTAATCTAGTTTCCCAGACTAATGTTGTTGCATGCTTTAACTCACAACATTGGGACAAATTTCATAAATAATTGTCATGACCTTATTTAACCTACATTTAATTCATATACTGATATAATTATCTAGGAACTATTGAGACATATTTTTTTTCTTTGGTGTGGTATTATAGTTATATTATCTATACTAATACATTTTACTATTATTGTTGAGATGGTTATTTATACATTTTCATTAAAGGATTGAATATTTATGCTTAATGAGTATTGATTTACTATTCAATTCATATATTTTATTTAAATGTTATCACTACATTTATTATATTTATATGTCTAGATACTACTAATGGTCTATTTATTGACTACACAGATAGGTAGTTGAGTTAGGTTGTGTTTAGACCTAAAAAATAGGGAAAATGAAGAAATAATAAGGACAAAATGAAAAAATGATTTATATTTTTATAATTGATATTGATATTAAGTTTATTTATTTATATTGTTTACTGATTAAGTGTTAAGTGTTATCATTTTTATGTTTAATTTATTTATTGATTATCTTAGGTAGTTTTTCACTTCGTACAAAAACTGATTTACTTAATTTTATTTATTATGGAAATTCTCACTTTGTTGTGTCATGATTAGTGTTTTTACTATTGATTGTTATTTATGTCAACATTTTCATAATTCTAATTATTACATTTTTATGACTTGTTGACTGTTGACTTCAATAGGGCAGTCAGTCACATATTGATCTAATGTATTCTTAGTCATTTTGATTGTTAACTCATTATTACCTTGTTTAGTTATCTTCATGATCTTTGATTTAATTTTCATAAACAACCATGTTATGGTTATAGGTACTTATAAATATGTTATATTTGATCTATGTATTAGGATTCTGCATTTAGTTTTAAGCATTAAGGACCCTTTTCATTGTTGTTTATTAGGAATTATTTTGATAGCTATGTTTGAATTTTTCATATTATTAAGTTTTTTGAATGTTTAACCCACCTTATGGGTATTGATAATTTTTTTGTGTTGTTTTATTATGATATACCATATGACTTTAGGGTCAATGCATTAGATCGAGTTACCATGAAGATGGGTTGAGATGCTTCTTTATATTTCTAGGTTTGATTGCCTTTATTTGGACTAAGTAATTTCAAATATATATAATACTTGTGTAGTATCTACCAAAAACTTTGGCATGGGGGATAAGGGGAATCTAATGAAACTCTTACATGAGGTTTTTCGCATGCTTGAATTGTAAATGGAAAAATTAATCTTTTTAGTCATATGAGAGTTTATTATACTTAATTATGGTTCATTTTGGATTAATTTTTTTATTTGGTTTTGTTTAATGGTGTGTATTTTTGTTGTTGGTTTTGCATAGAACTTTTGGAGACTAGAAGAGAAGATAAATCTTCTTATATGGTTGACTCCCAAATTTCATGTAGGTAGTATTTTTACAATTCTATGTTTGTGATTTAAGTAGGTAGTATTTTTAATGAGTTATATATTTAGCCATAAATAATAAAATTTGATTCTACCTACATTATGGTGTTTCTTGATAAAACCCTAACTAGGGTCAAGGATTTTATTTTTTATTTAATGCATTGTGTTCATGGATAACTTGAACCTATCTTTTTATGGATATATATAATATGTTTGAGTTTTATATCTATGTTCATTCATTTTTTTATATGATTGTGTATGTATATATTCATTATGTATATGTATTATTTGATGGTGGCTAGGTTTTCGTACCAATATTAAGTCATTTTATCAAAATTAGGGCTACCACTTTGTTAAGTTAATTATGTGTTTATTAAATTTTATTTTATTTATTAGAACCCTAGCTAAGTTTGTTATTTTATGAAGCTGTTGTGTGAATGGATACAACTGTATTGTTTCAACTATGTTGGGTATTTAATTTGGTTTTATATTTAAAAAACCCTAACGTAGAATCATTCAAGTTTATAAAATAATTAAGGGTTATTGTTTTAGCCTACTCAATATTTCAATCCATGACCATACATTGGGGGAAATAAGTTTATGATTCTCTATGGGGGTTCAAAATGGTTTGCAAGGTTTTATGGAAAAAATATTTTTATTATTTTTATTTATATAAATGATATATTTGACTTTTGTTATATTATTGAGTCATTATTGGGTTAAATCGGGTTTGTAGAAATCATATTGGAATTATTGGCATAATTCTACTAATGATTTTTGAAATTATTTAATTTTATTATTAAGATGACATGTGTTTGAAAACATTGATCTCTTGATTAAGTTTATTTTTTATGATTACATTTAATTATTACATTTTATATTATATTTTTTAATATTATTAATTGAGTATATTTTGGTCAAAATGTGACCCATAGTTCTACATAAGTTTTTAATTTATTAATTTTTAATTTGATAGAAATATTGTCTTATTTATATGATTTTATTTCAACTCATTAATATTTATTTAGTATGTGAAGATGACTATAAAATAAATTAAAACATAAATATTTATGATGCATATTATATTCTTGAATAGAATATGGCCGATAAATTAGGAAGCTTAAAAAGTGAGCTACAATTATAATTAGGTACCATTTTAATGGATCTTGGTGGGTTCATTTGTGCATTTCATTTTCTATTTTTTGTTTGTTTGTTTGATTTTTTTAAAGATCATGTCACTTCATAGTCATTTTTCCATCATTTCTTTGTTACCCTAATTCATATCCAACTTATGTTTAGGGTGGTCTACAACCACTTATGGTTGTGATTATTGGGACTGACAAGGTAATTTTAGCTCCATTGGTTTATGTGTGATGATTTTGATTCATTTATTCTTACTCTAAGTTATGACAGTTGGGTATAGATGAATTAAAATGTTATAATTTATTATGATTGTAATTAATTTTATTTATCATTATTGTACATGATACACCGAGATGAATGTCATCATGTAAGTTTAATTCATGATATTATAGTGGTTGATCATTTGATTATCTGCATAATATTTAATTACTATTTAAAAATTAAATTAAATGGGTTCATTAATATCTTCATGAAAGAACATAGATATGTGATTTTTATCATGTACCGGTAGTTGGTCACTTATTTTGGAATAAGTAGTTTGATAGCATTGATTAGAAGATGTAGCATTTGAGTTTATATGTGATTTTTTTCTTATTTATAATATAAATATTTCTTCATATCTTCTATTATACTTGTATACTATTAGAATTGTCGTATTAAATTTCTTGGTTATTTGAAGATGCAAGTAGTCACCTTAGAACTCAATTGTAAAAGATAATTACATTTATGACATGATTGTTTTATTAAATTGAGAATATGGTAATTGAAAATGTAATTTTTGTAAGATAATCTAAATTGATTGCTTCTTATATAATTAACCTTGAAATTATAAAATATAAGTAACATTATTATTTGAACAAGTTTACTTGTCATAAGAATAGTAATACACTATTTTTATGAAGTTGATGTTTATGGTATATAGGACTTTTAAAATCACTTTATACTATATAAACTTCATTCAGAGATGAATTAACTAATAAAACTTCATTGAGACTTTCTAAAATACATTAAGGCCATAACTTGTACAAATTAATATAATGAAATATTTATGTTGATAATATAGTGAATTAAAGATATTATAATTGTCATAATACTTTTACATGAGTTTAATTGTTTATATAATTCTTGATAAGGATTAAAATTAGATAATTAATTGAGTAATTAAAATTATATAAATCCTATAAAATTCTAATAGAAGACAATCATTTTGATTTGAAATTATTAATCATTGTTAGGTATAGTGGATTATTATGGTTAGCTCCTAAATAATTCATTGAAATTGAATTACAATAAAATTATATAAATGTTACACATATGTTGTAAATAAATTGGTATAATGATACTTTATGGAATGTTTTCAAAAAGAGTATGGTTTTTCCTAGATAAAGCATATTGTGATTGAGAATAAAATGATCCATGTTTTGAATTGGCAATTGGGATATTTTAACTAGCTAATTCATATCATTATATCATAATGAAGTTACTAAAATTATTTTATTAAGTTATTATAAATGATCTACTTCAGAACATAAAAACAAGCATGTTCTAATATTAAGTCACAATTAAAATAATTATTAGGATAAATTCATTAAATTAGACAAAGGTTTAAATGCTTTATTCAAGATTAAAATCAAGACTTAGTATAACTACATTTAGACCATAGGACTATTAATGTGTATCAAGTCCATTGAACTCAAATGACACCTCTTTGATAATAATGAAACCTATAAGGCTAACCTTAAGAAAATATATGATCCTTAGACATGGTTGTCATGTAATTTTACCCTACTTGTAGATTGGTAATATGTTATAAAATGGAACATAATCATGTTTGTTGAAACATCTCAAAAATCCTAATTAGTGTCTTTATTCCATTGACATATAGTACTACTTCATCCTCTACTTGTCTATGATTTTTTGTAAGATGATGGAAGGATTTACTTTAATTTTTGAAATACTCATTTCCCCTTGATCTTTGTCTTCTACTTGTGAATTATTATATATTTCATAAGAAAGCTTAGCATGATGATTACTATATTGAATCCATTTTTATCTCTACCTTTGATTGTTGAACTATTATTGTGTTACTACTAAATTACCGAATGAGGCCTTGGTGGTTCTATAGCTAGTACAAGTACTTGGGTAAGGGCATAACTTAGTGATGAATCTACTAAGAAGGCCAAAATAATGTACACAAATAAAGGTTAATTGGTAAGACAACATTGACCCACTTATATCTAAATACTAAGTGGTTTAACCTCTTCTTAATGAATTTTTTGATGAGTTATGTACTTGGTCTAGTTCATGTGCTGGATATAACACAATTATGGATCTCATTACATGTTTATATACTAAAATTTAGTTGAAAATTATTCTACATTTATTATTTCATCTTATAAAAAACTTTTTTGTGACATGTTAATTTAGATCAAAGTTTACTACTCTAGGTAACTTTCAAGAATATTTCTAGTTATTTTACAACTGAGTTGTCTATTTAACCACAAGCTAGTGAGAATAATATAGAATAACAGACAACAACGTAAGGAATGTTAACCCTAATAGAGGTATAGGATGAGGTCATAGGGCCAATATTTTTGAAAGAGAGGAACCTCCTCTCAGTAATGATGATGATAATGTTGAAATCCCTAACCCTGAGGAAAACAGTCCCAATGCTAACCAAGAAGTAGTTTTAAATAGAAGTCTAACTACTTTAAATTCACTTCAAAGTAAACTAGGCACCTAACTACTTTAAGGTGTTCTAGGTAAATAACTTTGAATTATAGGTGAAAGGCAAGTTTATGAATTAGAAATTCTAAATAACCCTTATAAAGTGGTTGATCAAATTATTAAAGTGTTGAATAAGTTGCCACTACCAACCTTTTGAGATGAGTAATCATGTGATGCCATTTATGCATGGTTATTACACCTATAAAATTATTTAATCTTCATAACATGTTATCTAATGTGATGGAAAGAGTAGATTCTTATTTTTTTTAGGATCTAAAACTCTTTGTTAGAACATATATGTGCTCTAGAAGGTTACCAAACATTGAGTCTTACCTGAACTAATTTTGAGAGGTAGTTTAGAAAGATGTATCTCAGTTCTAGCTTCAATGAACCAAAAATAATTGATTTTCATCTATTGAAACAAGAGTATATGAATTTGATTAAGTATGAAAACAAGTATTTAAATATGTTATGTCATTTTAAATACATGCATGATGAAGAGTCAAAGTTCACTAATTTCAAGCTCATATTAAGAGAGATTTTAATGCATGATGTGAATATGACAAATCTCAAGACTTTAATGACTGATATTAAATCTACACATATGGTAAAAGAGAAATTCAATGCTCATAAAAATGAAAGATAATATTTTAAATATATTAAGAAATAAACTAAAAGTAAAAATATATCCCCTTCTCTTAAAAATTTCAAGAAATTTGATCCAAAACATAGATTTACTAGGAGTACGAGTTGTTTCAATAAATTTCAAGGGAAAAATAAGAATTTAAAGAATACTAATTCTTCTAATATTGCTAATTTTAAAATAAATATGATCTAAGATAGTTAGAATGTGCCTACTACTAGAGCCAATATCATTCTAGTGACACTATTAGGACTTTAGTATGATAGGAATGTGGTGATAACCACTATCATAGGGATTGTACTAAGATAAAATCAGATCAATCATCTAACCATAGAGTGTATGTAGTTATGGACAATAGAAAGACATATTTTCAAGAAATTCTAATTAAAATAAGAGGTAAACTAAATGATTTTTCTATTTCAATTCTATTTTATTCAAGAGAAATTGATAGTTTTTTGAATCTTAAGTTAGTAACATGTAAATTAAATCTAGCTACATTAAAGGATAGTTTGGATGTTGAGTTTAGCTCAAGAAAGATAGTACTAGTTACTAAGTGTCTTTACAATGTGATGTTAGTCTTAGGTAATTTTCAGACCCAAGTTAACTTATTTGTATCTCCTCTCAAATATTTTAATATTATCTTTGTCATGGATTTGTTACACCAACATAAAGCAATTTGGACTTCTACATTAAAGTTGTATATTGCTATAATGACCTGGGAAAACCTAGATACATTTAAGGTTTGTTAAAAACAAAATTACATAAATTATTATCATATATAACTAAATAATGTAGTGAATAAAGGCTATAAATTATATGTTGGTCAAATGTAAACAACTACATAAGCAACACAATCAATGTTTAAGGAATATTAACTTTTAAAAGATTTTTATGATGTTTTTCTAGATACATTTTCTACTTTACCTCGTAAATATGAATTTGATTTTTCTATTGATGTAATACCAGAGGTAACCCTTGTATCTAAATAACCTTATTGTATGATTCTAATATATTTTTGATTCTAATATATTTTTACGAGATAAAAGTGTACTTACAAGATCTACTAGAAAATTTTAGTATTGTGTCTCCTTAGGGTACACCAATGGTATTTGTGAAAAATAAGGATAGAACAATGTGATTGTGTGTTGACTATCATATGATTAACAAAGTCATCATCAAGAATTGTTATAATTTTCCAAGGATAGATGATTTATTAGATCAAATTGATGATGTAGTTGTCTTTTCAAAGATAGACTTGAGATGAGGCTATCATGAGTTAAGGATCAAGGAAGAAAACATCCATAATATTAATTTCAAAATAAGGTATGGACATTATGAGTTTATGATAATGCCTTTTAGTTTAACTAATACACCTACTACATTTGTGAACTTAATGACTATTTTATTTAGGTATTCTATAAACATGTTTGTTGTAGTATTATTTGATGATATACCAATCTATTCTAAGAATGCAACTGAACATGAACAACATTTGCACTTAGCGTTTGAAAGGCTAAATCATCATAAACTATTTGGTAAAATATCTAAATATGCCTTTTTTTAAGTCTTAAATCCACTATTTGGTTCATATTATATCTAAGTCTAGTATTTTTATTTATCCAAAAAAGATCAAAGCTATTAAATAGTGGCCTACTCCTCAAAATGTACATGAAGTACATAGTTTTATGGAACTAATTATTTACTATATAAGATTTGTTGAATTTTTTCTAAGTTGGCTAACTCGATAACATACTTATGGCATAAGGATAATTTTTTTTTGTGGAATCTAGAATGTGAAATAGTTTTCTTTAAACTTAAATAATTACTAAATTTAGTACATGTACTTATTGGAACATATTCAAATGAAAATTTTGAAATATGGGTTGATGCATCCAAGGAAGGTTTGGGTGGCATGTTATCTCAAAGGTTGTTCGTTTATGTATTATGTGTCACAAAAATTGAAGGACCATGAGAATAATTAAACCACTCATGACCTTGAGATTTTTATTATTATTCATGATTTGAGGCAATGAAAACAATTTTTACTAGGTATGCATTTTGAGTTAAAATCCTATCATCATAGCCTGGAATATTTGTTTTCTTAAAATGATCTTAATGTGTGCCAATGTAGATGGATTAATTATTAAGTAATTTTTATATGAATAATTCTTTTATGAAAGTTAAGGAGAATCATGTTACTGATTCACTACTTCGATGCACATATCTCACTGCCTTATCCATTCTACATATTAATTTCAAAACTAAAATATTAGAAAAATAATGTTATAATAAGTTTCACCAATATGGAAGTGAAATTTGAATGACATGACTATTGAAAAGATTTTTTTTTGAATTTTATATTGATTTTAATGGTTTAATTAGACATAAAAATAGAATTTGTGTACCTATGTCTAATGACTTAAGTAATATTTTTCTAAAAGACATGCATAAAACACCTTATTTTGCTCATCTAGTTGTGATGAAGATGATAGACTAATTAAAAAAGATGTATTATTGGCCTCGTATGAGACATGAAGTTGTTGACTTTGTGTCAAGATGTTTGGAATGCAAGCATGTGAAATATAAACATTTACATCTATGTGTACTATTATATCCTCAAGATGTACCACAAGGTAAGTGGGATGTGATTTTCTTGGATTGCATAGCTAGTTTTCCAAAATCTAAAATCAAACATGATACTTTTCTAGTTGTGATAGATAACTTTACTAAATTTGGTCATTTCATTTCTAGAAACATAACCGATGATGTATCTATAATTTCTCCATGCTTTCTAAAATATATTGTGTGGTTGTATGACATGTCTAAAGTTATTATTTTAGATAAAGATAAACTCTTTACTTCAAGGTTTTGGAAAACTTTGGCTATTAATTTTGGTAAAAGCTTGAATTTTAGTTCATCTTATCACCTAAAAATGGATGATAAGATGGAAAAATTAAATCAAATTATGTAAGACATGCTAAGAATGACTGTGATGGATCAATAAGGTAAATAGGAAGATTATTTACACTTATTTTAATTTGTTTATAATAATACATAACATTCAATTATTAAAATGGATCCTTCAAAATCTTTCTATGGACACAAGTGTAAAACTCCACTTGGATAGGAAAATTTAGAAAATCAAGCTATTGTTTGTCCTAATGTTTTACAAGAACATGATAGGAAAATGGAAATATAAGGACAATTTTAAGGCTTCATCTAATAGGAAAAATATTTATACTAGCTTAAAGAGGTCAACACATAAAATCAAGGTAGTATATAAGGTTTTTATACATGTTAGGCCACAAAAAATATCAATTAAATTTGGAAATCATTCCAAACCCACCCCTCCATTTGTAGGACCTTTTTAAATATGGGATAAAATTAGTCCTATTGCCCACTATTTATATCTTCCTCCTTCCTTATCTAATTTCCATAATGTGTTTTATGTTGATCTATTGAGAAAGTATATTCCTTATTCCTCTCATGTTTTTTATTAGACTAATATTTAAGTTTTAGAAGAGGAAAATATGCAATTGAAACCAATGAAGATCCTAGACCATGGCAACATTAAACTAAAAAATCATGATATTTACTAACTTTTGGTCTAATGGTATCCTTTATCAAAAATAAGTGTTATATGGGAAGATGAGAGTCTTTTAAATCAACATTATCCTTGACTATTTTGATTGCTGGCATGACTCTTTTTCTATTAGGGGAGAATGTCATGACCGTATTTAACCTACATTTAATTTAGGTGCTGATATTTTTAGCTGGGATATATTAAGACATATTTTGTTTTCTTTACTATGGTATTACATTTATGTGATCTACATTTATACATTTTTATATTATTATTGAGACAATCATTGATACATTTTCATTACATCCTTGGATATTTATGTTTAATGAATATTGATTTCCTATTCAGTTCAAATGTGTTATTTAAATATTGTTATTTCATTTTTGTTTTTAGCTATCCATATACTACTGATGGTCTATTTGTTAATTATAAGGATAGGTAATTGATCTAAGTTGAGTTTATATCTTAGTAGTAGGGATACATGGAGAAATAATAGGGATAAAATGAAACATTGAATTTTATTTTTATAACTGATCTTGATCATACTATTGATTTAGATATCTTGTATAGTTGATTAAGTGTTGAGTGTTATCATTATTATGTCAAATTTATTTTTTGATTATTTTTGTCATTTTTGACATTATACAAAAAATAATTTACTTGATGATATCAATTACAGGAATTATCACTTTAATATGTCATGATTAGTCTTATGACTATTGATTGCTTTTGATGTCAATGTTTTCATCATTTTAGTTATTATGTTCTCATTGACTTGTTGACTTTATAATTTTATAGGGTACTTGGTCACATATTCTCTTATGCATTCCACATAATTTTGATTTTTTGACATCTTATTACCTTGTTTTATCATCTTGATGTTTTATTTAATGATTATAAATAACCATTTTATGATTTCATGAAATTATGAACATGTTCTATCTATTTTATGTCCCAAGCTTGTGCATTATGTTTTAAGCATAGATGAACCTTGTCATTCTTGTTCATTTTTCATTGTTTTTATAGCCAATTTTGCCTTCAGCATATGCTTAGATTATATGGATGTTAGACCCACATTGGGGGAATTGGTAATTTGTTTTTGTTCTATTATGCCATAACTTTAGAGTCATGGCATTGGCTCAAGTTACCATGAAAATGGGTCAAGATGCTTCTTTGGGTTTTTAAATCTTATTAGGTTCATTTGGACTAAGTCATTTAAAATATATTTATGCCTTGGGGAGAATCTACAAATTTTTTTGTCATGGTGGCCAAAGGGAATATGATGCAACTCTTGTATGAGGTTTTTTAGGAGCTTGAATTCCATATTGAACCATTAATATTATCATCCATACAGGAGTTAATAGAGTTAAATGGGATTCATTTTGTCTTAATTTTTTTGACTAATTTTGTTTGAGAGTGTGTATTTTTTGTTTTGGTTCTGTATATAACTTTGGGATACTATAAGAGAAAATAAAATGTCTTCTGTGATAGACATCCAGATTCCAAGAAAGTATTTTTTTTATAAAGTTATGTGTTTGCATTTTAAATGGGTTTTTAATGGCAAAACAAGTTAGTATTTTAGCCATAACCACTTGATTTTGATTCTACCTATGATATGATCTTTTGGGATAAAACCTAAACTAGGGTTGAGTTTTTTTTTCTATTTAATGCATGTTAACCATGGATGACTCAGGCATGAATTTTTATGGATATATATAGTGTATTTTTGTTTGATATATATGTTCATTTATTTTTATATATGACTATGTGGCCATAGATTCAATACATATATGTATTGTTTGTTATTGGTTGGGTTTTCATATCCTTAATAAATCATTTTAACAAAAAGGAGGCTATGAATTTGTTTAGTTGACTATGTGTTGATTAAAATTTGTTTTATTAATTGGAACCCTAGATAAGTTTATTGCTTTGTGAATTCATTGTGTGAATGGATTTAGATGGGTTATTTTGACTGTGTTGGGTATTAAAGTTGGTTTTATATTAAAAAACCCTTACTTAGAATCATTTGGGTTTAATTAATAGTTAAGGTTATAATTTTATCCTTCTAGTTATTTTGAATTATGCCATACATGGGGGTTTTTAATGGTTTATAGGTTTTTTTTGAAAAATAATATTTTATTATTTTTATATATTTACACAATATGGTTGATTTTTTTTGTATTATTTATTCAATATTGGGTTCAATAGGGTTTGTGTAATTCATGTTAGAATTGTTTGCATTATTCTATTAATGACGTTTGAAATTATTTCATTTTATTATTAAAATCACTTATGTTTAAAAACATTGATCAATTGATTATTTTTTTGTTATGATTATGTTTAATCATTACAATTGATATTAAATCTTTTATTTTTTTATTAAAATCTATTTAGTCAAAATGTGACCCATAACATGATGTAAGTTTTTAATTCATTAATTTTTATTCAAATAGAATTATTCTATTATTTCTATGAGTTTTATTTTAACTAATTTATATCTATTAGGTTATTATGTGAAGATGAATACCAAATAAATTAAATCATAATGAATTATGAAAAACATTATATTCTTGAATATAATATGGCCCATAAACTAGGAAGCTCAAAAATTTAGCTATAGTCATAATTAGGTACCAAGTTAATGGATTTAGTGGGTTGGTTTGTATTGTTTATTTTATATTTTATATTTGATTCTTTGAATGTTGTCAAGCTTAGTTAATTTCATTGCCTTTTCTCCACTATTTTTATTCTACCATTATTCTTATCCAACTACTGGTTGGGGTGGTCTAGGGACACATATGGTTGGTCTCATTGGGACTAGTGATGTGGGTTTAGTTTCATTGTTTTGTGTGAAATAACTTTGATTCATTTTTTATTAATTTGATTTGTGATGATTAACATTGTATAAATACTCTATAATTATAATGGAAGACAATCATTTCAATTTGAAATTGTTAAGCATTATTAGGTGTAGTGGAATGTTATGGGTAACTCCTAAATAATTCATTTAAATTGAAATATAGTAAGATTATATAAATCATACACTTATGTTGTAAGTAACTTAGAATAATGATACTTTTTGGAAGTCTTTTAAAAAGAGTATAGTTATTCTTAACTAAATCATATTGTGATTGAGGATCAAATGCCCCATGTTTGGAATTAGCCATTAGAATATTTTAACAAGATAATTCATATATTTATATGATCAGAAAGTTAATGACATTATATTACTATGTTTTTATAAATGATCTACTTTAGAACATAAGAACAAACATGTTCAAATCTTAAGTGAAGCAATTAAAAAAAATGTATAGACTAAAGTCACTAACCTAGATGAAGGTTTATATATTCTAGACATAATTAAAAGAAATACATAGCATAAGTTCACTTTGTCCATGAGAATATTAATGTGTATTTAGTTCATTGAGATCATACAACACTCATTAAATAATAATGTAATGAACTCAAAAACTAACAAGAACAAGAAAATTATCAATAGGCCAAGATCTTGAAACAATATTTAGAATTGATTTGTATTGATTGCTTGAAATAATTATAAACCTAAACCATGTTTAAATAAATCTAAACTTATAAATTAGATTCTACAAGCAAAATTTCTAAAAAAAACTAATGTCTAAAATAAACTTCTATTTTTAGTAGCTATTATTTTTAGTAAGTCATGCATGCAAGCATGTGCAACTCTAAAAATATTATAAAAATAAAAATTGGCTTATGGGAAAAAATTCAACTAAATTTTACTTTTAATTTAAAAAATATACAATTTCTAAAAATAGAAAAGTCTTGAAAAAATTTATTAAACTAAATTTTTAGACCTTATTTTTTTTGCATCATTCTCCTCTGGCTAAAAACAACTCAGCACCCATGAGTTGTCCTAATTATATTTCTACCATTTGTCTTTGTAAATTTTCTTCAGCTCCTATTCTATAATCCAAATGTTGTCTTCTTGTTGCAATCCTTCCCACTAGACCAAATACATGTTATAATTCCCTTACATTGTGTTCATTGTCTTCATGTCTAAAACCTACATTATCTTGTGCTTTTTATTTGGAACCTACTACTACCAATTTACTTGTTCATATTTTTCACCTTCACCATCTTCTTCATGAAATTCATATAAATATGTAACATTAAATACTGGAGATATATCAAAATTTTGTGGTAAACTCACCTCATAAGCGTTGTCATTGATTTTCATCACAATTCTACATGGCTCAATTTTCTTGGACTTCAATTTATTGTATGTGCCTTTTGGAAATCTCTCTTTCCTCAAGTAAACCATTACCAACTCTCTTTCTTCAAATAACTTGGATCTTCTTCTGACATCTATTATTTCTTTATATTTCTCATTACTTTCCTATAAATTTCATCTTACTCCTTGTAACTGCTGCATATGCTCTACAAAAACTTCATCATCACTAATTTGATTTGCAATTTGTAATCACACCAAATCTAAAATACCCATAGAATTTCTCCCATAAACTATTGAAAAGGTGAATTTCCTATTGATCTATTGACTAAACTATTATATGTAAACTTAGCTTGTGGTAAAGCCAAGTCTCATTGCTTTGGCTTCTCTCCCACTATGCATTTCAATAAATTTCCCAAGGTTATATTCACAACTTATATCTATCTATCTGATTGTGGGTGGTATGCACTACTAAATTATAAATTACTACCCATCTTCTTCCACAAAATCCTCCAAAAATGACCTAGAAATTTCATGTCTCTATCTAAATTAATAGTTTATGGAATGCCATCCAATCTCAAAATATCCATAAAAAATGATTATGCAACTCTAGTATCATCATTTATTTTCTTACATGCATTAAAATGAACCATTTTATAAAATTTATCTATAACAATAAAAATTGAATCATTATCTCTTTATGTGTTTGGAAATCCCAACATAAAATCCATACTCAAATCTATCCATTGGCCTATTGAAATTAGTAATGGCATGTAAAGTATATTATTTTGTGCATGTCCTTTAGCTACCTAGCATATTATACACCTTGAAACATACCTTGTCACATATTTCATCATCTTTGGTCAAAAATACTTTTCCTCCACCAAAGCTATTGTTTTCATCTTAACAAAATGTCAAGCCAAACCACCACTATGTAATTCTCTTATTATATTATCTTGTAGAGACCCAACTAGAATTCATAATTGTTTTCCTTTGAAGAGATAACCTTAATGTATAAGAGACTCATCATGAATAATATATGCCCCACCTATTAATGGATTCCTACACTATTCAACTATCTTACCAAAATATGGATTAGTAAAGTATAATTCCTTAATAGTTTCAAATCCAATTACTTCACTCACCATAGTAATTAATAATGCTACCCTCCTCAATGCATCAATTACATGATTCTATTTTCTTGATTTATATTTCAACACAAAAGTGTATCCCTACAATAAAGAAACCCACTTTGCATGCCTACTATAAAAATTCTTTTGTGTATTCACATACTTCAAAGCCTCATGATCTGTAAATAGTGTAAACTCCCTAGGAACCAGATAATGCCTCCAATGTCTTAATTATTGTATAATTGCATAAAGTTCAACATCATAAGTAGAATAATTTATTCTTACCTCATTCAATTTCTCACTAAAATATGTTATTGGCTTTCTTTCTTGACTCAACATAGTACCAATTCCCACAAATGAAGCATCAAAATCAACCTCAAACACTTTAGTAAAATTTGGTAATGCTAAAATTGGTCTTTATATAATATTTTTATTTAAAATTTCAAAAATTTCTATGGCTGATCTAGTCCATGAAATTTTTTTACCTCTCATGCATTCTGTTATTGGTGCCACAGTACTACTAAAGTTTTTTATAATTTTTTTGTAAGAAGTTTCTAAACCATGGAAACTTATTACCTCTATAATGATTTTTGGAATAGGCCACTCAACAATGACATTTATCTTTTATTCATATATTTTCATGCCATTTGTTAAAAATACAAATCCCAAAACTACCAAACTATTTTGCATAAACCTACACTTCTTCAAATTGCATACAACTTCTCCTTTATTCACAATTTCACAAACATACTCAAATATTGTAAATGTTATTCTTTAATCTTATTGAATATAAAAATATCATCATAATAAATAACCATAAACTTACCAATATATTCTCATAGAACTATATTCATCACCTTCATAAATGTGCTAGGTGTATTAGATAATCCAAATGGCATCACCATCCACTCATATAAGCCATCCCTAGTCTTGAATGCAATTTAACACTCATCTCCTTCATAAATTTGAATCTAATAATAGTCACTCCTTAGTTCAATATTGTTAAAATATTTTGCTCCTACAAGCACATCCGTTATATCATCTAAATGAGGTATAGGAAACCTATACTTTATTGTAATTTTATTAATTTCTCTATTATCCACACACATTTTTCATCCTCCATATTTCTTTGAAGTTAGAAATATTGGTGTGGCATATAGACTCATACTCTCTCTGATCACTTTATTTTTTTAGCAATTTAGTAACCCATTTATTTAATATTGTATGTACTATTAGACTCATCTTATAAGTTGCTTCATTGGGTAGAGATGATCTTGGAATGTAATTAATGTGATTTTGAATATCTCTCTTCCATGGTAAACCATCTAGTAACTCATCAGTTATAACATCTTTATATTCTTTCAATACTCTTGATGTTTTTGTTGGTATTGACACCATTTATGTTTATTCATTCTTGATTACTAGTGCATAATAACAACTTGCTACCTTCATATCTTGGATATATTATTTATTAAAGACCATGCTTTCTATCTTCTCTTCCCCTTCAAGAGGTAACAAAACTAAATTTGTACCACTTTTCCAAAATTTGTGTGTTTTTTGCTCCATCATGAACTACTTTCCTATCAAATTTCCATGGTCTCCCCAATAACACATGACATGCATCCATCAGAATAACATCACATCATATTTCATCATTATAGCCCTTTTCTATAGAAAACTTGATTAAACACCTTTTATCTACTATAACTTAATTACATTTATTAAACCATAAAATTTGATAAGGGTTAGGATGCTTCTCACATTGTAGAGTTAGTTTCTCAATCTTAGAAACCATATTTTCACGACTACCACCATGTATAATTACTTTGCATACCTTTTCACCTAAAGTACGTCTTGTTTAAAAAATACTTGATCGTATCTATGCATCACCACCTTATTTATTATGCACTTGATCCTTCCTTGGAGTGATCATGGTTCTTTTCAGCATGAGATTCTCTCCAACATCAACTGGTACAACTTCAATATTTTGCTCTTTTATTCTAGCCTCAACTAGATTTACTCTTGGATGATCTTCTTGCCTCCATTTTTTATCTTGATATTATGAACACTCAAATTATTTATGTCCTTCTCCACATCTATAATAGATACAAGATCTATGTTGATTCAAAAAGCATCATCTAGCACATCCATAACCTTATCCTCTCTGAAATACTCTTCCTCTTTATTGGTATTGAAACCCTTATTGATTATCATCTTGCCTTTCTAGACCACATGATGATTCACCTTTATTTGAATTAAAGAAACTTTTGGTGACATTAAACAAACCTCATCCCCTTATTAAAGGAGATTCACCTCTTTTTGGACCATTACGTGTCCTTTTGAAAATTTGTCTATTTTGATTTTTTTCTACCTTCAAAGCTAATTGATAAGCATCCTCCATGTTAAGTATTCTATTCATGCTTAGTTCATCTTAAATAGAAAATTTAAAACCATTTACATAGTTCACAAAAAAATTCTATTCTATTTCATCATACTCCACTCATATGGAAAGCTTATAAAATTCATCTATATACTCTTATATACTATGATCTTTTTGCCTCAAATTTTGAAATATTTTGTATAGGGTTTATGCATAATCTACAGGAAGGAATTTTTCCCTTAGCTTATTATCCATCATTTTACATCAATTAATATTCTCTTTACCTTTTCTATATCTCTCCTTTTGTAGGTGATCCCACCAAATCATTACATGACCTTTCAATTTCATGCATGCAAACTTTACCTTCTTGTATTCTCTCATAGTCTTCCACTCAAAGAACTTCTCCATATTATTCATCCAATCTATCAAATCCTCTATTTTGAAACTACCTCCATAATATAGAACATCAACCTTGATTCCTTCATTTCTTCCTTCTAAATCCCAAACCATCCTCTCTTCCATTGATGGTATTTGATCTTATCATTCTTCTTCTTGCTGAATTTCTTCATCACGATCTATGTCTTCCTCATCACCAACTTGTCTTCTTTGCTAATGGGTGATAACCTCTGTTAATGGTTGAAATTTAATCTATAACTCTTTTATATTCTAGTTTATCTACACAATACCTCCTCATCCTCTCACCATTCTTTACTCCTCTAAAATTCAAAATTTCACTGATACCAAATAATGAACCCAAAAACTTACAAGATCAAGAAAATTACCAATAGGCTAAGATATTGGAATAATATTAAGAATTATTTTTTATTTATTACTTGAAATAATTACAAAAACAAATCATACTTAAATAATCCTAAACTCAAAAATTAGAATCTACATGCAAATATTCTAAAAAAACTAAAGTCTAAAATAAAAATTATATTTTTTTAGCTGTTATATTTAGTAAGTTATGCATACAAGTGTGTGCAACTCTAAAATATCCAAAAATATTATAAACACTAAAATTATCCTATGGGATATAATTCAAATAAAATTGACTTTTAGTTCTAAAAATTAAAAAATCTCAAAAAAAATTGTTAAACTGAATTTTTAGACCATTTTTTTTGCATCATAATAAAACATATATGGATAAATTTATGATAATATAAGATCCTTAGACTTGTTTTTAATTCAATTTTACCCTAATTTTATATTTTTAATATTTTATAAAATGGAACATAAACATGGTTGTTGAGACATCTCAAAAGGCATAATCACCATGGACATGTAGTACCTGCTTCATCATATACTTGTTTGTGAATTTTTGTATGATTTTACATGAATCTGATTTGCTTTTGGAAATATATATTTTCCTTTGATATTTATTTGTTTCTTTTGAATTATTATATCTTTCTTAAATAATATTATCATAATGATTCTTATGATGAATCTTGTTTGTTCTTTGCCTTTGATTGCAAAACTATTATTGAGCTATTATTATATAACCCAATGAGGCATTGGAAATTCTATAACTAGTAAAAATACTCAAGTAAGAGCATAAGTTAGTGATAGCTTTACTAGGAAGGACTTAGTGAAGTACATAGATAGAGGTCAGTGGGTAAGACCACACTGACCAACTTCTATCTAAATAGTAAGTGGTTAAAATTCTTCATAATGAAGTCATTGATGAGTTATGTATTATTTCTAGTTCATGTGTTGGATATAACATAATTATGGATTTCATTATGTGTTTATGTAATAAAATCTATTTGAAACTTATTCAATATTTGTTGTTTTATCTTATTAAAAAATTTATGGTTGTGACAATACTAAGTGTTTTGCATATTTTGAGTGAGTTTTCTCATATCAATATTATTGAACACCTTAATTCAAAACACTGGGGAAAATTTATAAAATATTTGGTGTGTTGTATACTTTTAATTCAGGTTTCTTGTACCAATGGCATTACATGGGATAATATTTAACACCTAACAAAAATTTAGAAATATTTTTGGTGTTTCATATTTTGAGTTGGGTTTCCCATACCAATGTCATTGCATAACATAATTCACAACAATAGTACAAATTTTATAAATATTTGGTTTGTTGTATATTTTGATATTTATTTCCCAAACATATGTCATTACATGATGTAATTCACAACACTGAGACAAATTTATGAAATATTTTGGATATCACATATTTTGAGTTGGGTTTCCCATATTAATGTTGTTCTAAGATGTAACTCCCAACATTGTGAATTTTTGTTAAATATTTGGGCATGTTTCATTTTTTGGGTTGGTTTTCATGTAATAATGTCATTATGTGGTGCAATTTCCAAAACTTGTAGAGATTTATAAATATTTGGGTTGTTACATATTTTCTATTACATTTGCCCTACCAATATTATTATGTAGAATGATTTGTAATAATGGGAAAATTTCTAAAATATTAATGGTATGACATATTTTGAGTTGGGTTTCTTTTACAAATTTCATTGTTAATACCAATTTGCAACACTAGAGGACCTTCTGAAAATATTTTAGGTGATGCAAATTGATTTTGGATTCCTATACCAATGCCATTGTGTGATGTGATTCATAACACTAAGACAAATTTAGGAAATATTTAGGGTGTTTCATATTTTGATATGGAGTTAGAATTTTTATGTCATTACACATTACAATTTAGATCAATGGGACATGTTTCATAAATAGTTAGGTTATTGCATATTTATATTTGGGCTTCTTATGCCTATGTCCTTACATGATATAATTTCAAACACTGAGATAAATTTAAGATATATTTTGTGTGTTACATATTTGAATTTGGGTTTCCCCTACCAATGTCATTGCAAAACAAAATTCCCGACACTAGGACAAAATAAATAAATATTTATGGTGTTACATATTTTGAGTCATGTATCCTATACCAATGCCATTGTATGACACAATATGAAACATCATGATAAATTTTGTAAATATTTGAGGTGTTGCATATTTTGAGTCATGTTTCACATACCAATGTCATTTTGTGATAAAATTCACAAAATTGGGAAAAATTTTGTAAATATTTTGGGTGTTGTATATTTTGAGTCAAGTTTCCCATACCAATGTCATTATGTGGTGAAATTTTAAACACTAGGACATATTTTTAAAATATTTAAAGTGTAAAAAATTTTGAGTTAGGTTTCCCTTATAAATTTCATTGAGTGGTGGAATTAAAAACACTATAAAAATTTTATAAATATTTGGAATGTTTCTAATTTTGAGTCAAGTTTTCCATACTAATGTTATTTTACTTTGCAATTTGTAACATTGGGACAATTTTTTTTAATATTTTGGCTGTTACATATTTTGATTCATGTTTCCCATACCAATATCATTGAACTATACAAATCTCAACACTAGGAGAAATTTTTGAAATATTTATGTTGTTCTACATTTTCAGTCAAGTTTCCCATACCAATGTCATTGATCGATGCAATCTATAAAATTGGGTCAAATTTCATAAATATTTGGGGTTTTGCATATTTAGAGTTAGATTTCCCCTAAAAATTTCATTACGTGGTTCAATTCATAACACTGGGGAAAAATTATAAATATTTGGGGTGTTACATGTTTTGATTCAAGTTTCCTATACCAACATTGTTGTGTAGTAATTTAGAATATAAGAAAAAATATAAAAAATATATGGGGTGTTACATATTCTAAGTTTGTTTTCCTATAACAATGTCATTTTGAAGCATAATTTGTAACACTAGAAAAAATTTAGAAATATCTATTGTGTTGCATATTTTTAGTTAGATTTATCATTCCAATTCATTTGTGTGTCTCAATTCATAATAATAGAACATATTTAGTAAATATTCAGAGTGTCACATATTTTGAGTTATATTTCCCATTCCAATATCATTGCATGCCAAAATTCATAACTCTAAGATTTTTTTTATAAATATATGGGTTGTTGAATATTTGGAGTCATGTTTATTATATGAATTTTGATGCATAGTGTAATTTTTAGCACTAGGACAAATTTAAAAGATATTTGGAGTGTTTCGTAGTTTGAATTGGGTTTCTTATACCAATGTCACTTTGTGTTTCAATTTATAACATGTATTTGTTTAGATATTCAGGATGTTACATATTTGGAATCATGTTTTCCAATCTAATGTTATTACATGGTGCAATTTAAAACATTGGGAAAATTTTCAAAAATTCTTTAGTTGTTGCATATTTTGAGTTAGGTTTTCCATATCAATGTTTTTGCAAACCAGAATTTGTAACACTAAGACAAATTTTATAAATATTTAGAGTGTTGAATATTTTTGAGTCAAGTTTCCCTTACTAATGTCATTTTATGGAAAAAATAGAAACATTTAAACAAATTTTAGAAATAATTATGGTGTTTCATATTTTGAGTCAGTTTTACTATACTAATGTCATTGTGTAACACAATTCACAACACTAGGAAAATATTTAGAAATATCTGGCTTATTTTATATTTTAAGTCAGGTTTCTCGTACCAACATCATTGTGCTACACAATTCATAACACTGGGGAAAATTTTAGAAATATTTTTTATGTCATATATTTTGAGTCAGGTTCGGCATACCAATGTCATTGTGTAACATAATTCAAATCACTAGAACAAATTTTAGAAATATTTGGAATGTTGCATATTTTGAGTCACCTCTCCCAGATATTTTTGTAAATATTTTAGTGGTTATATTTTTGAGTCAATTTCCTATACAAACATCATTTCTTGGTAAAATTTAAAATACTTGGAAAATTTTCATAAATATTTAGGGTGTTTCATATTTATATTTGGGTTTACTCTTCCAATATCATTGTATGACTAAATTCATAACACTGGGAAAATTCTAAAATTTTTATGGTTTTACATATTTTGAGTCAGGTTTCTCATACCAATGTCATTGGGTATACCAATTCACCACCCTAGAATGATATTTTTAAATATTTTGGGTGATGAAAATTGAGTTGGGCTTCATGTACTAATGTCTTGATGCAATCTTATTCACAACACTAGGATAAATTTATAAAATAATTTGGGTCTTCCATATTTTGAGTTATATTTCCTCTTCCAATGCCATTATGTATCATATATCATATAAGTGGGACATATTTCAAAAATATTTGGGGTGTTACATGTTTTTAGTTATGTTTATTGTGTCAATGTCATTGTATGATGTAATTTTGAACATTAGGAGAAATTTTAGAAATATTTGGTGTGTTGTATATTTGGAGTTGGTGATCTTATACTAATGTCACTACATAGCACAATTGACAAAACTAGGACAAATATCATAAATATTTTGGGTGTTAAATATTTTGAGTTAGGTTTCCCATACCAATGTCATTACATGGTGAAATTATCAATGCTGGGAAAAATTTAAAAAATATTTATGGTTACATATTTTGAATTACGTTTCCCCTACACATTTTTTTGAGCACAATTCATAGAACTAGAAACATTTTGGAAATATTTAGGGTATTGATATTTTGAGTCATGTTTCATATTCAAATGTCATTTTATGTCATAATTTATAAAATTAGAATAAATTTTGATAATATATATTGTCTTTTATATATTTAATTAGGTTTATTGTACTAATTTCATTGCAACACACAATTTGCAACACTGGGACAAATTTTTAAAATATTTGGTGTGTTACATATTTTGAGTTGGGTATCCCATTGTAATGTTATTGTGTGTCATAATTTATAACACTAAGAAAAATTTCAAAAATATTTTTTATGTTGCATTTTTAGTTAGGTTTCTCATATCAATGTCTTTGCATGATATAATTCACAACATAGACAAATTTAAGAACTGTTTGGCATGTTTCCTTTATTTTTGTTGGCTTTATCCTACCAATGTCATTATGCAACAAAATTTTAAACACTATAAAATTTTCATAAATATATTTGGTGTTTCATATTTTGATTTGGGTTTCCCATCCTAATGTCATTGTGCATCATAATTTGAAACACTAGGATAAAATTTAGAAATATTTGAGATGTTGTATATCTTCAGTCGGGTTTCTTATACCAATTAATAATTCATCAAAATTCAAAAAAAATGGACATATTTTTGAAGTATTTTGGGTGTTGCATAATTTTAGTTATGTTTCCAATACTAATGTTATTATGAAATACAAGTCATAACACAAGAATAAATTTCAAAATTACTTGGGGTATTGCACATTTTGAGTTGGATTTCACAATTCAATTTCTTTGCACATCATAATTCATAATAATATTATTTATTTTAAAAATATTTGGGGTGTTGGATATTTTGAGTTAATTTTCCCATACCAATGTCAGTTTGTGGTGCATTGCATAGCACTAGGACAAATTTCATAAACATTTGGGGTGTTGCATATTTGGAGTCATTTTTCCCATAATAATATCATTACATAATGTAATTCACAAAATAAGGAAAACTTTTAGAAATAAATGGGGTGTTGTATATTTTTACTTGGTTTCCCATACCAATGTCATTATATGTATCGATTCATAATAATAGGCCAAATTTTATAAATACTTAGAGTGTTTCATATTTTGAGTGAGGTTTTCAATACCAATATCATTTCATAACACAATTCACAACACTAGGACAAATTTTATAAATATTTTAGGCGTTTCATATTTTGATTTGGGTTTGATATACCAATGTCATTACACAATTAAATTAACAACTTTATGATAAATTTTGGAAATACTTAGGGTGTTGCATATTTTGGGTCATTTTTCCAATACAAATGTCATTATACATCAAAATTCTCAACACTGGGACAAATTCTATAAATATTTAGGCTGTTGCCTATTTTAAGATAGTTTTAATGTAACAATGTCATTATGTTACACAATTCACAACACTTGGATACATTTATAAAATATTTTGGGTACATTTTGAAATGAGTTTCCCATTCCAATATCATTTCATAGTGTAATTGTTAATGGTGGGATAAATTTTATAAATATTTTGGGTGTTAAATATTTTTATTCAAGTTTCCCCTAAAAATTTTATTACATTGTGTAATTCATAATACTATGAAAATTTTAATAAATATTTTGGATGTTTAATATTTTAAATTGAGTTTCCCATACTAATGTGGCTATGTATCACAATTCACAACATTGACAAAAAATTTAGAAATATTTGGGGTGTTGCATATTTTGAGTCAAGTTTCCCATGCCAATGTCATTATGGGGTATAATTTACAACATTATGATAATTTTATCACAAATATTTAGGTGTTTAATATTTTTAATCAATTTCTTATACTTATTTCATTACATGATATAATTGAAAAAAATAGGAAAAATTCAAAAATATTTAAGGTGTTACAAATTTTGAGTTGGGTTTCCCATACCAATGTTGTTGCGTAGTGTAATTTACATCTCTAAGACAAATTTCATAAATATCTAGGATGTATCATATTTTTAGCTATTTTTCCCCTAAAAATGTCTTTGTGTCATGAAATTTGTAACACTATAAAATTTTCAAAAATGTTTTAGGTGTTTCATGTTTAAGTTAGGTTTCTTGTACCAATGTCATTTTGCATTGTAATTTACAACACTAGGACATTTTTCTATAATAATTTTGGCATTTCATTTTTATTTAGGTTTCACAAACCAACGTAATTGTATGACATAGTTTTTAACACTAGAAAAAAATTGGAAATATTTGGGTTAATGCATATTTTGAGTTAGGTTTCCTATTCCAATGTTATTGTGTCATAATTCATAACATTAGGATAAATTTCTAAAATATTTTAGGTTATAAATATTTATAATTAGGTTTTTTTTACTAATGACATTTCACAATTCAATTTTCAACACTCAAAACATTTATGAAATTTTTGTGGTGTTACATATTTTTATTTTTGTCTCCTACCAATGTCTTTGTGTGGTGCAATTTACAACACTAAGAAAAATTATAGGAATGTTTGCAGTGTTGCATAGTTTAAGTTAGGTTTGTTGTACCAACATTATTTGGAAACTTAATTCAAAACATTGGGATAAATTTAAGAAATATTTTGGGTGTTTCATGTTTGGAGTTAGATTTCCCATACTAATATCATTACACAAAGTAATTCACACACTATGATGGATTTTGAAAATATCTAGGGTGTTGCATAATTTGATTTTGGTTTCCCATACTAATGTCATTATATAACACAATTTACAACACTAAGATAAATTTTTGAAATATTTAGGATGATGGATATTATGAATCAAGTTTCCCATACCAATGTCATTACATGATGAAATTTGTATAAATGGGAAAAAATTATAAATATTTTGAGTGTTGCATATTTTGAGTTGGGTTTCCCTTACCAATGTTGTTACACTATGTAATTCACAAAATTGGGAATATTTTGAAAAATATTTGGGTTATTCCATACTTTGAGTTTGGTTTCACATACCAATGTCATTTTTTGATGTAATTTTCAACATTGTAACAAAGTTCATAAATATTTGGGGTATTTCATTTTTTTATTTAGGTTTCCCCTAAAAATGTCATTGTGCCATGCAATTTGAATGCTAGTAAAAATTTTATAATAAAATTTGGATGTGTTATATTTTTAGTTGGGATTTATATACCAATGTCACTTTGATTCACAATTAACATCACTAGAATAAATTTAGAACATTTTTTGGTTGTTCCATATTTTGAGTCATGTTTCTCATACCAATTGTCATTCTATAGTGTGCTTCACATCATTAGGAAAAAAATTGGAAATATTTGGGGTGTTCCATATTTTGAATCATTTTTCCCATACCAATTTCATTTTGTGTCATAACTCAAAACATTGGGACAACATTTTCAAGTATTTTATATGTTGCATGTTTTGAGTCATATTTCACATACTAATGTCATTACGTACCTTAATTATCAACACAATGACAAATTTTAGAAATACTTGGGGTGTTTCATATTTATTAAAGTTTCTAGTACCAATTTATATACATGACATAATTCACAACACAAGGACAAGTTAATAAAATCTCTATGGTGTTACATATTTTGAGTTGTGTTTCCCATACTAATGTTATTACATGATACAATTCACAATATCAGTACAAATTTCATAAATATTAGGGGTGTTGGATATCTTTTGTTGGGTTTATTCTACCAATATCATAGTGTTATGTAATTCATAATATTATGAAAAAATTTATAAATATTTTGGGTGTTGTATATTTTGAGTCAGGTTTCCCATATCAATGTCATTACATAGTGCAATTCTCAACCTAAGAAAAATTTCATAAATATTTGGGGTGTTATAAATTTAGATTTGGGTTTTCTATACCAATCTTGTTTCATAACACAATACACAACACTAGGATAAATTTGGAAAGTATTTTTGGTGTTTTATATTTTGTTTTTGGACAATACAATTCACAACATTAGGATAAATTTTGGTAACACTTGGGGTGTTTCAAATTTTTAGTAGAGTTTATAATACTAATGTCATTACTATATTAACTCATAATATTGGGACAAATTTCAAAAATACATTAGGTGTTGCATATTTTTGAGTTGGTTATACCAATGTTGTTACATGATGAAATTCAAAACACTAGGAAATTTTATTGGAATATTTGGGGTGTTGAATATTTTGAGTTAGGTTTCCCATTATAATGTTATTATGTGACACAATTTATAACATTGGGATAATTTTGAGAAATATTTTGGGTGTTTCATATTTTGAGTCTAGTTTCCCATACCAATGTCATTGTATGGAATAATTTTTAACATGGGATAAATTTTAGAAATTTTTTGGGTGATACATATTTTTAGTCAAGGTTCCCATATGAATTTTGTTAAGCTATGTAATTCACAACACTAAAATAAATTTAAAATATTTGGGGTGTTGCATATTTTGAGTCAAGTTTCCCATACCAACGTCATTGCCATATTCAATCTGAAATATTAGGACAAATTATGAAAATATTTGGAATTTTTCATATTTTGAGTCAGGTTTCCCCTTAAAATTTCATTTTATTGTATAATTCATAACATTGATAATAATTTTAAAAATATTTGAGATGTTGCATATTTTCAATCGATTAACCTATACCAATGTCATTGTACATCATAATTCACAACACTAGGATATATTTTAGAATTATTTGGGGTGTTGCATATTTGTGTACATGTTTCCCATAATAGTGTCATTTCTCAGTGCAATTTATAATACAGGTGAAAAAATTGAAATATTTGGGGTGTCACATGTTTTGAATACATAAAAATTCACAACATTGTGATAAATTTAATAATTATATTTAGTGTTGAATATTTTTGAGCCATGTTTCCCATAATAATGTCATTACACATCATAATTTGAAACACTAGGAAATAATTAAATAAAATTGATGTTGTAAATTTTGATTCAGGTTTCCCATAACAATGTCATTTCATATAATTCATAATAATGGGAAATTTTTTAGAAATATTGGAGTTGTTGCATATTTAGAGTTGAATTTCCCATACCAATGTCATTACATGGTGGAATTTACAACTTTAGGATAAATTTTATAAATATTTTTTTTGTTACATATTTTGAGTCAACTTTCCCATGCCAATGTCATTATGCATTATAATTCACAACACTAGAAAAAATTTCAAAAAAAAATATGGTGTTGCATATTTGGGGTCTTATATATTTTGAGTTAGGTTTCCCTTACTAATGTCATTTTTTGGTACAATTTGCAACACTGGGACACATTTTGGAAATATTTGGGTGTTGCATATTTTATATTAGGTTTCCCCTACCAATGTCATTATGTGACACGATTTACAACAATAGGAATAATTACATAAATATTATGGGTGTTGAATATTGAGTCAGGTTTCCCATACCAATTTAATTATGTAATAACTCACAACATAGGAGAAATTTTTTGAAATATTTTGGGTATTGCATATTTGGAGCTAGGTTTTTGGTGTCAGTGTTGTGAAACACAATTTACAAGACCAAAAAAAAAAAATTTTGTGTTGAATATTTTGAGTTGGATTTATTTTTCTATTTTCATTTGTAATTGCAATTCATAACAATGGGACATATTTTAGGAATATTGGGGGTGATTCATTTTTTGATTAGTTTTTATTATACCAATGTAATTATATGGTATAATTCACAACATTGATACAAATTTAGGAAATATTTGGGGTGTTATATATATATTGAGTCAAAATTCTTATAAAAATGTCAATGCATAGTGAAACTAGCAAACTATGACAATTTTTGAAAATATTTTTTGTGTGTCATACTTTGAATCAGATTTCCCTTACCAATGTCTCTATGTTTTACAATTCATAATGATAGGAGAAATATTATAAATCTTTGTGGTGTTGTATATGGGAGTCAAATTTATTATTCTAATGTCATTATGTAGTCTAATTTAATAAATCATTGGGGTGTTATATATTTTAATTTGGGTTTCCCATACCAATGTTATTGCATTACATAATTTACAACATGAAAGTATTTTAAAAATATGTGGGGTATTTCATATTTTGTGTTAGGCTTTCATACCAATATTTTTATGTGATGAAATTGACAACATTGAGATGAATTTGGGAAATATTTAGGGTGTTACATATTTTGATTCAATTTTACCATAGTAATGTCATTGTGTGATGCATCACATAATAATGGGACAAAATTTTGAAATATTTTGGGTGTTACATTTTTTGAGTCGAGTTTCCCATACTAATTTTGTTGTGTGGTGAAATTTACAACATTGGGAATTCATAAATATTTAGGGTGTTTCATATTTATATTTTAGTTTCTAATACTAATGTCATTGTGTGGTGAAATTCACAAAATTGGGAAACATTTTGGAAATATTTAGTGTTTTATATATTTTAAATTAGATTTCCATCTGAATGTTATTATGTGAAGTATTTTTTAACACTCTAACACATTTAAAAATAATTGGGGTGATGTATATTTTGAGTTAGGTTTCCCATACCAATAGCATGTGATGTAATTTACAACACTAAGATTTTTTTTGTAAATGTGACATGTTTCATATATTGAGTTAAATTTCTAATTCCAATGTTGTTTAGTGTCATAATTTGTATCAATGCAAGATATTTCATAAATATTTGGGGTTTTTCATATTTTTAGTTTGGTTTCTTGTACCAAATTCATTGTATGAAATAATTCCTAACAATTTTAAAAAATTTAGAAATATTTTAGGTATTGCATGTTTTGAGTTAAGTTTCCAATACTGATGTCATTATGTAATATAATTCATAACAATGGGACAAATTTTTGAAATATTTCGGATGTTTCATGTTTGAAGTTGGGTTTCTCATATCAATATCACATGGTGAAATTCACAACATTTGGACAAACTTTAGAAGTATTTTTGTTTTTTAATATATTGAGTAAAGTTAACCATACCAATGTCATTACATAGTGAAATTCACAACATTGTGACAAATTTTGTAAATACTTGTGGTGTTGCATAATTTGAGTCAGTTTTCCCATACCAATGTCATTTTGAAATGTAGTTTGTATCATTAGGACAATTGTTTTAAATATTTGGGCTGTTGTATGTTTTTATTTGGGTTTCCCTTACCAATATAGTTATCTAGTAGAATTTATAGCACTAGGACAAATTTCAAAAATATTTCGGGTGTTATGTATTTTGAGTTAGGTTTCCCCTAATAATGTATTTGTGTGACATAATTTTCAACACTAGGATTAATTTCACAAGTATTTTGGGCGTTAAATATTTTGACTTAAGTTTCCCATACCAATATCATTATGTGTAAAAATTCACAACACTAGGATAAATTTTGGAAATGTTTGAGGTTTTCCATATTTTGAGTTAGGTTTTTGGTACCAATTTCATTATGTGGTATGATTCAAAAAACTTTGACAAATTCCAATTTAAAAATTTCTACTATTGCATAATTTGAGTCTAATTTCTTATATCACTATCATTGCATGATGTAATTTGTTGTTATGGGAAAAAAATTAGAAATATTTGGGGTGTTGTATATTTTGAGTCAAGGTTTCCATACCAATGGAATTTTATGATGCAATTCACAAAACTATGACAAAGTTTTAAAATATTTGGTGTGTTTCATATTTTGAGTCAAATTTATTTTACTAATGTTGTGTGTATAGTATTTCATAGAATAGGTAAAATTTTATATATATTTGGGATGATTCATATTTTGTATCAAGTTTCCCATACCAATATTGTTATGTGGAAAAATTCATTATAGCGGAGAAAATTTCAAATATATTATGGGTGTTGAATATTTTGAGTTGGATTTGTCATTTCAACGTTATTATGTATTATAATTCATAATAATGGGAAATTTATAAAATATTTCCCATATAAACATATTTTCTTAATATTTCCCTTACCATTGTGTTTGAACAATGTAATACACAACACTAGGGAATATTTTATAAATATTTTTGGAATTGCATATTTTGAGTTGGGTATCTCATAGGAATATCATTGCATAATGGACTTCACAACACTAGGATAAATTTCAAAAATATTTTCAATGTTGCATATTTTTATTTGGGATTCTAATACCATTTTCATTATGTAAAGTAATTCACAACATAGGGAAAAGTTTTAAATACTTATGGTGTTTCATATTTTTAGTTGTATTTTCCATAATTTTTTTGTTATGTATCACAATTTGTAACATTGTGACAAATTTCATAAATATTTTGGGTGTTGCAAGTTTCAGTCAAGTTTGCCAACTAATGTTTTTGCATGGTGTAATTCACAACCCTAATAAAAATTTCATAAATATTTGGGGTGTTTCTTATTTTGTATCAGATTTCCCATCCTAATGTCATTATGCATAAAAATTCACAACATTAGGACAAATTTTATAAATGTTTATGGTGTTACATATTTGGAGCCATATTTATCATACCAATGTCATTACAAAAATGTAATTCTAAATAAAATAATAAATTTTTGAAATACTTGGGGTGTATAATATTTAATAAATATTTATGGTGTTGCATATTTTGTGTTAGGTTTACTATACCAATGTCATTATGCATAACAAATTACAACACAATGAAAATTTTGAAAAATATTTAGGGTGTTGTATATTTTGAGTAAAGTTTCCCATAGAAATATTTTTGTGGATCTAAACTATAAATACATGAAAAAAAATCATAAATATTTGGGGTGTTTCATACTTTGAGTTGTATTTATCATTCCAATGCCATTGTGCATCACGATTCCCAATAAAGGCATGCATTTTAAAAATGATTAGGGTGTTACATATTTTGAGTCATATTTCCCATACTAGTGTTATTATGTAGTGTAATTCATAACATTGGGTCAAATTTTTTAAATATTTGGGATATTTCACATTTTGAGTTAGGATTCCCATACTAATGTTGATGCATGGAATGATTTTCAATACTAAGAGATATTTTAAAAATATTTTGCGTGTTGCATATTTTAAGTCATGTTTCTTATAATATTTACATAACATGGTATAATTCATAACCTAGGAAAAATAACATATATTTTTTATATGTTGCATATTTTGAGATGAGATTCCCATACCAAGATTTTTTCACAATGGAATTCTCAACTTAGGGAAAATATTTTTAAATATTTGGATTGTTTCATATTATAGGTCAGGGATCCCATACCAAAATTTCTATGCATTTCAATTCAAAACACTAAGATAATAGATAAAATATTTAGGATTATGCATATTTTGAGTCAGGTTTCCTGTACCAATGTCATAATATGGTACATTTGCAACACTAAGACAAATATTGGAAATATTTTGGATGTTGCATAATTTGTGTCAAGTTTCCAATACCAATGTTGTTATGTGATATAATTAAAAACACTTGGAATTTTTTGAAAATATTATAGGTGTTGTATATTTTTAGTCAAGTTTCTTATATGAATGGTATTGTGAAATGTAATTTACAACACATAATGTTTTCAAAAACATTGAGAATTTTACATATTTTGACTCAAGATTATTGTACCAATGTCATTGCACACTAAAATTCTCAACACTAAGAAAATTTTTGGAAATATTTGGGGTGTTTCATATTTTGAGTCAAGTTTCTCATACTAATGTCATTACATGACATAATTTATAACACTAGGACAAATTTTAGAAATATGTAGGTTATTTCATATTTAAAATCAGGTTTCCCTAACAAATGTCATTACACAACATAATTCACAACACTGGCAAAATTTTCAAAAAACATTTCATCATTGCATATTTTAATTTGGGTTTCCCATAACAATGTTGTGCATCACCATTCACAACACTAGGAATTTTTTCTAAATTTTTTTTGGTGTTTCTTATTTTATGTTGGGTTTCCCATACAAATGTAATTTCATAATGTAATTCTCAACACTAGGACAAATTTTTGAAATATTTGAGATGTTTAATATTTTGAGAATAATTTTCCATTCTAATGTTGTTTCACATTTCAATTCATAACACCAGGATACATGTTGGAATTATTTGGGATTTTTCATATTTTGAGTCATGTTTCTCATATTAATATTATTGCATCTCATAGTTCACAATAATGGGACACATTTTATAAATATTTTTGGTTTTGCATGTTTTTAGTTATTTTTGTTACATGAATGTCACTACATATCATAATTCATAAAAATAGGAAATTTTCAAAAAATATTTGGTGTGTTTCATATTTTGAGTAAGGTTTCCCATACTAATGTCATTACACAGTGTAATTTTTAATACTAGGACAAATTTTATGAATACTTTAGGTGTTTCAAATTTTTAGTTGGTTTTCCTGTACCAATGTCATTCTGTATATTAATTCATAACACTATGAATTTTTTTATAAATACTTGTGGTATTTCATATTTTGAGTTGGGTTTCCCATACCAATGTTTTTGTGTGATGAAATTCATAATAAAAGGAAATTTTTCATAAATATTTGGGATGTTTCATATTTTGAGTTAGCTTTCATATACTAATGTTGTTTCTTGACATAAATCACAACATTGGAAAAAAAATTGAAAATATTTGAGGTGTTACATATTTTGAGTCTATTTTTTCTATACCAGTGTCATTGAATGATGGATTTCATAACATTAGGACATATTTTAGAAATATTTTTGGTTTTGAATATCTTAAGTAATTTTTCTTTTAATAATTTCATTATGATACAAAATTAAAGACACTAGGAAAATTTTCAAAATATTTATGGTGTTGCATATTGTAAGTCAAGTTTCCAATACCAATGTCATTACCAGATGTAATTTGCAACACTATGAAAAATTTCATAAATATTTAAGGGTTTCATATTTTGAGTCATGTTTACCCTAAAAATGTCATTACACTATGTAATTCATAACATTGGGAAAAAAATTATAGATATTTGGAATGTTGCATATTTTTAGTCAATTTACCCTTACTAATGTCCTTATGCATTAAAATTCATAATAATGAGATAAATTAGAAAAATATTTGGTGCATTGAATATTTTAAGTTTATTTTCCCACACTAATGTTTTTTCATAATGCAATTCATAATACTAGGACAAATTTCAAAAATATTTATGGTGTTGCATATTTTTGTAGGTTATCCCATTGTAATGTTATTATGCATTGTAATTCACAATATTGGGGTAAATATCAAAAATATTTATGGTTTTCCATATTTTGAGTCTAGTTTCCTATAAAAATGTCATTTCACATCATAATTCATAAAACTATGAAACATTTAAAAAATATTATTGGTATTGCACAGTTTAAGTCGAGTTTCCCATACTAATGTCACTTCATATCACAATTAACAACAATGACACTAATTTTTTAAATATTTATGTTGTTACATATTTGTACTTGGGATTTTTATAGCAATCTCATTACACACTATAATTTGAAACATTGTAAAAATTATAAAAATATTTAGTTTTTTGCATATTTTGAGTCTGGTTTATCATACCAATGCCATTGATTGATAAAATTCACAACATTGTGAAAATGTTTGTAAATATTTGTGGTGTTTAATATTTTGATTCAAGTTTCCCATACCAATGTTGTTGCAAAACCCAATTCATATTTTTGGGATAAATTTTTGAAATATTTAGGGTGTTGCATATTTTTTAGTCAGGTTTCCCATACCAATGGTATTGCATAGTGAAAATTTCAACACTGGGACTATTTTTAGAAATATTTGGGGTGTTATATATTTTTAGTTAGGTTTCTTGTACCATATCATTATGTGATGTAATTTTTAACATTGGTAAAATTTCATTAAAAAAATGGGGTGTTACATTTTTGACTCAGGTTTCTCATACTAATGGCATTGTCTATTACAATTTGCAACACTAGGACAAATTTAGAGTAAGGTTTATTGTACAAACGTTGTTATGCAACATAATTCACAACACTAGAACAATTTTTTTAAATATTTTGGGTGTTACATATTTTGAGTTAGATTTTCTATTCCAATGTCATTTTGTGTCACAATTTGTAACAATGGTACATATTATGGAAATATTGGGGGTGTTTCATATTTTGAGTCATGTTTTAGATCCCAATGTCATTGTATGGTATAATTTACAACACTATAATTTTGTAAAAATATTTAGTGTGTTGAATATTTTGAGTTGTGTTTGTTATATAAATGTTTCTACATGTCACAATTCACAACATTGTGAAAAATTTATAAATATTTAGGGTGTTGCATATTAGAGATGAGTTTCCCATATTAATTTCATTGTGTGGTTCAATTCATAACATTAGAAAACAAATTGTAAATATATAGGGTGTTACATATTTTGAGTGTGGTTTCATGTAACAATGTCACTACCTGACATAATTCTCAACACTAAGACACATTTAAATAATATTTTGGGTGTTTCATATTTTTATTTAGGTTTCCATATCAATATCATTATGTGATTCAATTCACAAAACTAGGTTTTTTTATATATTTTGGGTAATGCATATTTTGAGTCAAGTTTCTCATACTAGTGTCATTGTGTAATTCAACTTGTAATACAAGGATAATTTTTTAAAATTTTTGAGTGTTCCATTTTTTAATTTGGGTTTCCCATGGTATAGTTTACAACATTGGGATAATTTTTTTAAATATTTAGGGTGTTGAATATTTTGAGACATGATTCCCCTACTAATGTCATTGTGTGGCATATTTTGTGAGACTGGTAAACATTTCAAAAATATTTGGAATGTTTCATATTTTGAGTCAAGTTTACCATATAATGTCATTATGTGTGGTAATTCCCAACACTTGCACACATTTTGGAAATAATTGGGGTGATGTGTATTTTGAGTTAGATTTCAAGTACCAATATCATTATGTGATGCAATTATGTCATTATATAGAATAATTCACAACACTTAGACAATTTTATAAACTTTTTGGTATTGAATATTTTGGGTTAGGTTTCCTATACCAATGTAATTATATAGTGTAATTCACAACACTAGGATAAAATTCATAACTATTTGGTGTGTTACAAATTTATATTTGAACCTCTCCCATTCCAATGTCATTATTCATTATAGTTTGTAACATTACGATAAATTTCAAAAATATTTTATGTGTTGTATATTTTCATTCTAGTTTCACATACCAATGTCATTAAGTACTATAATTCACAACTCTAAGACAAATTTATAAAACATTTTCATTATTAAATATTTTAAAATAGGTTTTTCATACTAATTTTGTTGCTTGGAGAAATTATCAACATTGGAAAAAATTATAGAAATATTTGGGGTGTTACATATTTTGAGTCAAGTTTCTCATATAAATTTAATTTTTTAATTTAATTCACAACATTGGGAAAAATTTTAGAAATATTTAGATTGTTGCACATTTTTAGTCACGTATCCTATAAAAATGTGATTGTGCAACATAATTTTCAACACTAGGACAAATTTCTAAAACATTTTTAGTGTTTCATATTTTGAGTCAAGTTTTTTGTGCCAATGTCAGTGCATGGCATAATTCACAAAACTTGGAAATTTTTTAGAAATATTTGGGGCATTTTAAATTTTGATTTAGGTTTGTCATACCAGTGTCATTTCATGGTGTAATTTGAAATACTAGGAAAAATTTAATAAATGTTTTTTGGTTTTTCATATTTTGAATCACATTTCTGACACCAATATGATTATGCATAGAAATTTACAACACTGGGAAAAATTTAAAAAAAATTTGGGGTGTTTCATATTTTCAGTTGGGTTTCCCATGAAAATATTATAAAATAGTACAATTTACAAAACAAGAAAATTAAATATTTGTTATGATGCATATTTTTAGTTTGATTTCTTGTTTCAAGGTCATTATGTGTTAAAACTAACAACAATGGAACATATTTATAAAATATTTTGGGTGTTGAATATATTGATTTGGGTTTCATATATTAATGTCATTGTACAATGCAATTTGAAACACTGAGATGAATTTTAGAACTATTTAAGGTGTTGCATATTTTGAGTTAACATTCCCATAACAATATTGATGTGCAATTCATTTCACAACACTAGGAAAATTTTTAGAAATATTTTGGGTGTTGCATATTTTGATTCATGTTTCTCATACCAATGTTTTAACATGTTTTTATTTACAACACTTTTACAAATATTATAAATATTTAAGAGGTTGCATATTTTTAGACATGTTTCACATACCAATATCAGTGCATAGTATGCTTCATAATAGTAGCATAAAATTTAGAAATAATTTTAGTGCTACATATTTTGAGTCAACATCCCATACCAATCGCATTGCACATTAAAATATATGACACTAGGAAATTTTTTAAAAATATTTGGGGTGTTGATTTTATTTAGTTGTGTTTCCTATACAAATGTTGTTTCATAACATAGTTCCCAAAATTGGGATAAATTTTTTAAATATTTTGGGTGTTGAATATTTTGAGGTAGGTTTCCCATACCAAGTCATTATGAAGGACAACTCACAAGACTGGGATAAAATTTATAAATATTTGGGTTGTTGCATGTTTTTATTCAAGTTTCTTGTAACAATGCCATTATGTGGTGCACTTTATAGCACCAAGATAAATTATATAAATATTTAGTGTGTTACATATTTTTAGTCAAGTTTCCATGACAAATATCATTACATGGTGCAACTTGTAACATCAAGAAAAATCTTATCAATATATTTGGTGTTACATATTTTTTTTATCAATTATCCATGCCAATGTCATTCATCATAATTGACAACACTAGGATAAATTTTAAAAATAATTGGAGTGTTGGATATTTTGAGTCAGGTTTCCCATAACAATTGTTGCATGGTCAAATTTTCAACACTAGGACAAATTTCATAAATATTTGGGGTGTTGCATAGTTGGAGTAGGGTTTCTAATTCTAATACTAGTGTGTGTTGTAATTTTTAACACAGATAAATTTTAGAATTATTTAGGTGTTGCATATTTTGATTCAATTTTCTCATACTAATGTCTTTTCTCATCATAATTAGTAACACTATGACACATTCTATAAATATTTTTATTATTGTATATTTTATGTTATATTTCCTATACAATTGTCACTACACATTATAATTCGCAACACTATGAAAATTTTTATAAATATTTGTGGTGTTTCATATTGTGAGTCAGGTTTCCCATACCAATGTCATTACATGGGGGAATTCAAAACACTATCAAAAATTTTAAAAATATTTGCGGTGTTAATTATATTAAATCTAGTTTCATGTAATAATTTTGTATCATGTGTAATTCCCAACACTGGGATAAATTTTTGAAATATTTATGATGCTGCATATTTTCTATCATGTTTTTCTTACCAATATTATTGTGTAGCAAAAATCACAACAATATGAAAAATTATATAAATATTTATGATCTTGCATATTTTGTGTTAGGTTTCCCATATCAATGGCATCACATGAAGAAATTTATAACACTAGGAAACATTTATAAATATTTTATGTGTTACATATTTTGTATCAAGTTTTCTCTACCAATGTGATTGCATGGCATAATTTGTAACACTAAGATAATTTTCAAAATTATTTGGATTAATGCATATTTTGAATTGGATTTTTTATACCAATGTCATTGTCTATAGTACTCCACAACATTATGATATTTTTCCAAAATATTTTGTGTGTTGTACATTTAGAGTTGGGTTCTCCCTACACTTCTCATGGTGTGGTATGATTCAGAACACTAGAAAAAAATGAAATATTTAGGGTGCTACATATTTTGAGTTAGATTTATCATTAAAATTTCATTGCTCATATCAATTCACAATAATGGTATAAATTTCTTAAATATTTTAGGTTGTACTTATTTTAAGACAAGTTTCTATTCACATTGTCATTGCATGGTATAATTCATTAAATTAAGGCAAATTTTAGTAATATTTGGGGTGTTGCATAGTTTAAGTTTGGTTTCCTATACCAATTTCAATGTGTTGTATAATTTAAAACACTAGGAAAATTTCTATAAATATTTTTAGTGTTGCATACTTTGAGTGGAGTTTCTTGTACTAATTTCACGGTATGTCATAATTTGCAATAATGGGAAAAATCTGAAATATTTGAAATGTTGAATATTTAGAGTTAGGTTCACCATACTAATTTTTTTATATAGTTCAATTCACAACACTACTAAAAGTTTCAAAAATACTTGGGGTGTTGAATATTTTGGGTTAGGTTTCCCATACCTATGTTGTTGTGCACCACAAGTCACACCTTTAGGACTTATTTCAAAAATATTTGAGGCACTGTCTATTTTTGACTCGGGTTTGCTTTACCAATGTCATTGCATGGTGAAATTCAAAACCTTGGGATAAATTTTATAAATATCTGGGGTGTTTGATATTTTAAGTTGGGTTTATTTTACCAACATTGTTACATAAGATAATTTATAACACTGGGATAAATTTTGGAAACATTTTAGTTTTTGTATATTTTGAGTCAGTTTTGTAATACCAATGTCATTACATGGCATAATTTATAAAACTTGGAAAAATTTAAGGATAATTTAGGGTGTTCCATATTTTTATTCAAGTTTCCCATACTACTGTTGGTATGTGACACAATTATCAACATAGACAATTTTCAAAAATATTTAGGTTTTTTCATATTTTGAGTCAATTTTCTCATACCAATGTCATTCTATGATGTAACTCTTAAAACTAGAACAAATTTTGAAATTTTTTTGAGGTGTTTAATATTTTTAGTTAGGTTTCCCATACTAATTTCATTGTGTGATGCAATTTGTAATATTATGAAAATTTAAAAAATTATTGATGGCATTACTTATTTTTGAGCTGGGTTTCTCATACCAATGTCATTACATAGTGTAATTTGTAATACTATGATCAATTTTACAAATATTTGGGGTGTTTGATATTTTGAGTAATTTTCTTATACTAATGCTATTATGAAATGTAATTCTTGTTTTATATTTGGGTTGTGTGATACTTTGAATCACATGGTTTAATTTAAAAAATAGGACAAATTTTAGACATATTTTTAGTGTTGTATATTTTGACTCAGGTTTCTTATTTTGTGTGATGTAATTCACAACATTGGGGAAAATTTTAGAAATATTTTGGGTGTTGCATATTTTGAGTCAATTTTCCCATACTAATCTCATTATGTGTATAAATTTACAACACTAGGATAATTTTTAAAAATATTTAGAGAGTTGAATATTTTGAGTTAGGTTTCTCATACAAATGTCATTGAGTAACACAATTCACAATACTAGATTAAATTTTAGAAATATTTAGGGTGTTACATATTTTTCATTAGATTTACTATTCTAATATTGTTATGCATCTCAATTTATAATAGTGGGATACATTTATAAAATATTTGGGGTGTTACATATTTTGAGTCAGGTTTCTCATACCAATGTCATTGCATAACATAATTTTTAAGATTGGGACAAATGTCATAAATACCAGTGGTGTTGTATATTTTGAGTTTGGCTTCTTATACTAATTTTAATTCATGGTGTAATTTTTAACATTGAAATAAATTACAAATTTTTTTGGGGTGTTGTATATTTTTATATAGGTTTCTTGTAAAATTGTCATTACATGTCTAAATTTGCAACATTGGGACAATTTTTAGAAATTTTTATGGTGTTTCATATTTAGACTTGGATTTACCATACTAAGGTCATTATCTAATGAAATTTTTAACACTATGGAAAATTTAGAAAACACATGTGGTGTTGCATATTTGACGTTAGGTTTCTTGTAGTAGTGTCATTACACGATGTAATTCACAACATTAGGTAAAAATTTTGAAACATTTTGTGTGTTACATATTTTTAGTAAACTTTCCCATAATATTGTGGTTACATAACATAATTCACAACATGTATGAATTTTAGAAACATTTAGAGTATTTCATATTTTAAGTGAGGTTTCCTATTACAATGTTGTTGTGTTACATAATTGACAACACTATAAATTTAAAAAATATTTTGGGTGTTTCATATTTTGATTCAGGTTTCCCATACCAATTTCATTCAATAATGCAACTCACAACACTAAGACAATTTTTGGAAATATATGGGGTGTTGCATATTTTGAGTTAGGTTTCTCATACCAATGTCATTGTGTGGCATAATTTTAAACATATGGACAAATTTTAAAGATTTTTTTGGTGTTATGTATTTTGAGTTAGGTTTAACCTACCAATGTCATTACATGGTGAAATTTGTAACACTTGTAAAAAATTTAAATATATTTGAGGTGTTGCATTTTTGGGTCAAGTTTTCATACCAATGTCATTATGCATATTTGCAAAAATATTTTTGGCGATGGATATTTTGAGTTAGGTTTCCCATAATAATGTCTTTGTGTGATGAAATTCACAATACTATGATAAATTTTGAAAATATTAGACGTGTTTTATATTTTCATTTGGCATTCCCATTCTAATATTGTTTCCTTTATTAATATGCATCAATGGGACATGTTTCAAAAATATTTAGTGTATTACATATTTTCTTAATTAGGTTTCTTATACCAATGTCATTAGATGATTTAATTGTTAACACTTTGACAAATTTTGGAAATGTTTTAGGTGTTGATTAATTTATCTCAAATTTCTTGTACTAATGTCTATGTAAAGCACAATTCACAACACTAGGATAAATTTAGAAAAAATGTTGTGTTGCATATTCAAATTTGAGTTTCCCACTTAAACATCATTAAATAGTGTAATTAAAATCATTATGGAAAATTTTGGAAATATTTGGGATCTTTCATATTTTGAATCAGGTTTCACATACCAATGATGTTACATGTCCTAATTCACATCACTGGTAAAATTTTCAAAATTATTTAGGGTGTCACATATTTTGAGTTAGGTTTCCTATTTAATGATGTTTCATGATTTAATTAAGAACACTATGAAAATAATTATAAATATTTTAGGTGTTAAATATTTTGATTAGAGTTTCTTGTAACAATGTTTTTTCATGATGTAATTTGCACCACTAGGACACATTTTATAAATATTTAGGGTGTTGCATAGTTTGAGTCATATTTTCTCCATAAATATCATTATGTTGCATAATTCACAACACTAGAAAGGTTTTTAAAAATATTTGGGGTGTTGAATATTTTGAGTCAGGTTTCCTTTAGCAATGTCATTTTACATCATAATTATCAACACTAGGTCAAATTTTGTTAATATTTATGGTGTTGCAAATTTTTAGTTAGGTTTCCCATAACAATTTATTAAATGTCACAATTGAAAACACTAGGAAAAATTTTGGAAATATTTGGGGTGTTACATATTTTAATTTCGGCTTCCAAATCCAATATTGTTGTGCATCATAATTTAAAACACTAGGATAGATTTTTAAAATATTTATGGGTACTACTTATTTTGATTTGGGTTTTATGTACCAATGTCATTAAATAACACAATTCACAATGTTAGGACCAATTTTTAAAATATTTGGGGTTTTCCATATTTTGAGTTAGGTTTCCCATTCTAATATTGATGTATAACACAATTTGTAACACTAGGTCAAATTTTAAAATATGTCAAGTGTTGTATAATTTGTGTCAAATTACCCATACCAATGCCATTTTATGTTACAATTGGTAATACCAAGACAAATTTTTAATATATTTTTGGTGTTGCATATTTAGAGCTAGGTTTCACATACTAATGTCATTACACAGTGTAATTCATAAAACTAGAAAAAAAAATTACAATAGTTAGGGCATTACATATTTTCAATCAAATTTCATATAAAAATATAGATGAGTGGTGAAATTTGTAAAACTGGGAAAATTTTATAAAATATTTGTGGTGTTGCATATTTCAAGTTATGTTTTGCCATACCTATGTATTTGTGTGTCATGATTAAAAACTCTAATAAAAAATTATAAATATTTGGGGTGTTTAATATTAAAAGTCATGTTTCACATAATAATGTCATTGTGTAGTGCAATTTCTAAAACTAGGAAAATTTCTATAAATTCTCTATGTGCTACATATTTATAGTCTTCTTTCTTGTACCATTGTCATTGCACAATGAAATTCACAAAAATGAGACAATTTTTGGCAATATTTAGGGTGTTTCATATTTTAAGTTAGGTTAATCATAATAATGTCATATCATGGCATGATTCTCAACACTTGAACAAATTTCAAAAATATTTTATGTGTTTCATATTTTGATTAAGGTTTTCCATACCAATGTCAATGCACAAAGCAATTCACAAGACTATGACAAATTTTGGAAATATTTGAGGTGTTGCATATTTTTTGTCAAGTTTCTAGTATCAATGTATCTATGTATTTCAATTAGTAAAACTTGGATATTTTTTTGAAATATTTTGGATGTTGCATTTTTGAATCAAGTTTCCCATGCTAATGTCATTGTGTAGTGTAATTTAAAACACTAGGACAAATTTTGAAAATATTTAGGGTTTTTTATATTGAGTCAAGTTTCTCATTCCAATATAATTTCATGTCTTAATTTTCAACATTGGGGAAAAATTCAAAAATAGTTAGGGCATTGCATATTTTGAGTCAAGTTTCCCATATCAATGTCATTATGTGGTGCAATTCATAACACTCAGACAAATTTAAAAAATATTTGGGTTATTTTATAGTTTGAGTCAAGTTTAATGTACCAATATAATTACATGGTACAATTTAAAGTACTATGACAAATTTCATAAATATTTGGGGTGGTGTATATTTTGAGTCAAGGATTCCCATACCATTATCATTAAATGATGTGATTCACAACACTAAGAAATTTTATATAAATATTTGGATTATTACATATTTTCAATCATGTTTCCCATGCCAATGTTATTATGCATTAAAATTCATAACATTAGGACAAATTTAAAAAAGACATATGTTTTTTCATATTTTGAGTAGGTTTTTCCATACAAATTTCATTGCATGACATAATTCACAAAGATGGGACAAATATTGGGTGTTGTATATTTTTAGTCAAGTTTTCCATTGCAATGTCATTACACATCACAATTCCCAAAACATAGTAAATTTTTTGAATTATTTGGGTTGTTACATATTTGGAGTTATTTTTCCTATACCAATTTCATTGCATATCATAATTGAAAGTACTAGGACACATTTAATAAATATTGGTGTGTTGCATATTTTTTTGTCAAGTTTCCTATACAAGTGTTATTTCATATCATAATTCAAAACACTAGGAAAAAATTCTTAAATATTTAGGGTGGTGCATATTTTTAGATTATATTATCATACCAAATTCATTGTGTGGTGAAATTCACATGTTATTTAAAAATTTAAAAAAAAAATTGAAGTTACATATTCTAAGTTTGGTTTCCCATATTAATGTTGTTATGTAGTCCAATTGATAGCACTAGTATAAATTTCAAAAATATTTATGGTGCTTTAATGTAGGATCATAAAATTAAAAGATAAAATTTGCATTATTAAAGAATACATAATGTGTTAATAGGTCCATGATAGGTCCTCAAGGTGATATGAGCTCTTGAAGAGGTATAAGATTTGAATAGGAGGTTTCCCCTTCAAAACTATATTTGAATTTTTAAATTATAAGAAATTATTCAAAAGTATCCTAGAGGTCTTAATTGATGTATAAAGGTTGGATAGTGGTCTAATATGTCATATTAAGGTGAAATTATACATAACCTAAGCTATTAGAATAAATGAACATGTTCTTGTTCCATAACCTCCAAGACTACAATGTGAGAGTTGGTGCATGAAGATAGGAGGGTAGTTTACATGGCATATAATAAACAAAAAATATGAATGTAAGGTAAAAGAAGGAAGAGATAATATAATATATCATATAATAGGGACATGAGGTCTCCAAGAAGGAGCAAGGTTTTAAAGCGTGTGTATGAAATACTCCTCATGGAAGTTGATAAAGTTTAGATTTTGTGTTACAAAGGAATGCTATTTTGTTTAATGAATAAAGATAAGTTTACTATGCATTATTTCATCTTAAATGTAGTTGTATTATTATTATTATTTTATATTTTTTTATATTAAATCATAAATCCATATGCAGGTCCTTTTGTATGCAAGGTTACAATTGGTAACAACAAATACAAATTTGTAGTCAAACAAGGAAGTTAGTAACAGGATTGTGGATGGTTAAGGTTATTTTGGAGGAGTGAAAACATTACTTTGACTAAGTTAATGACCCTTAAATAATTTTGATCATTGTAATAGGTATGGTACAAGATTTGGTTTCTAATCCAATGTTAAAAAGTCATATGCAATCTTTGTAAGTGGAAAGACCTATGTCAACATGGCAACCCCATTCACTCAAATAAGTTGTAATATAAATGAGAGCATGATAAAAAATGAATGTGTGGTCATAATAGTGTATTAGTTATGATAATACTATAGAGAAAAAAATTGAAGGTGGTTGTTGTAAAGATTGAAACTCCTTATGTATAGGCAAACCCCTATCACACAATCAAACAAACTTATTGCACAAGCTATACACATGCATGTTAAAGGGATTGGAAATAAACTCTATTGGAAAAGCTTATGGATTTTTTAAAATTCATAATTCCTAATTAAATAAGAGTAAGAGGTTCTTAGACTAAAGGTTATTCCTAGATTAAAGGTTGGTAATACCTAGGCCCTTATTTTCTATGCTTGCATTATTGTTTCACGCATGTGAACATTGGTATTTGAAATAATACATATAATAAAAAATTTATTCATATTTAAAATGTGTAGATGAGTTCACTATGGAGTTTTTAATTTGTTGACAACCTTTCCTTGCTTGGACCATTGCTCTTTCTTGCCAAACAAACTCACAGTCCTATAGAACACATTATTTCTTACACAATCCAAAGAAATTGAGTTATAAAGTGTTAACATAGGGTTAGATAAGATCTTTAAATACTTGGAAGGAGTGATTAGGGATTGTATAGAGCCATAAAATATGTTACAGTCATTATAAATACTTTGCATAGACCAAAAACCAATGAATACTAATTGTCATCTAGGTGAGTACTTTGATACCAATGAATTGAAAACAAGCCTTAAATGAAGTCTCTACATAATTTTGGTATCATATATATAAGATAATTTTAAAGAGACATAATACCATTATAAATATTGATGATTTAATTTGTTAGTAATCTTTGTTGACAAGATTTTAGGTGCAAGTAGGGAAGGAGAGATGAAAGACAAAATAAAGATGGAAAAGAAGTAAAAAATAGAGTTGTAAGGTACATGAAGACCATAGAAAAGGTAATAAATTAATTTCATAGTTAATTTATTGTGAAGATAGTTGCATGAGTAAATAATGTCCTAATGTGAAAAAGGACAAAAAGTAGTGAGTAAGACCAAGTGAAGGTATTAAAGAAGAAGATATTGTGAAAAGAAAGAGAGGTAGTACCCAAGTGAGGTACCGAAGGTGAATGAAAAGTATTACATCTCAAGAGAAAGTTAAGAGTGAGATAGAGAAGTTATAGATTAAGTAATAAAGAGAGGAAAAGATACCAAGAGAGGTCTAATAAGAAGAACAAGTAGGTAATATTTCTAAGAGATAGGTATAAGAGAGAGATCTTAGAAGAAAAAAAGGGAAGATGGATATTGAAAAATAAGTAAAAGATATAAGAAAAGAGTTTGGGTAGATATTTGAGAGGATTGAGCACATGGTGAAGCTCATTAAGATTCAAGAGAATTAATGGAATGTTTCTTATTTGAGAGAGTGAAGTGGAACCTATAGACACTTATGAGAAGGTATGAGAAACATGCATTGAAGAAAGAGGAGGATAAGTAGAAGAAAAAAGGTACAACATATAAAGGCATGAGGGTTGAAGAGTTGCATATAGAGTAACAAGATAGAGAGATTTAGAAGAGATTTATCATTAAAAATAACATGAATAAGGATAAATTTATAAGAGAATAACTTAAGATAAAAGACAAAATAAGGAAGAAAATGCCCAAGAAATAAGCATTCATGGAGACTATGTGGTCTTCTAGCTTATTTTCTAACATTGATTTTGAGTGTGTACATGTAGGTATGAATAAAATTTTGATGAAGGATAATAATGATACATTAAATTTTTTGAGATATGGGATAAATAAATCATTCATAAAGAGGAAATAAGATGATAAGGAAATGGAACAAATGGTAAAAACTGATATGATGAAGGCTAGAGAGGTCTAGCATGCTAAAGATGAGAATAAAGAGGAACCCCATGATTCAAAGGAGCATGTTGAAACTAAAGAATGAGTAAAATAACAAAAATAATTCATGATTGAAAGTCATGAAGATAATAATGAAGAGAAAACATTGCAACAATCCTACAAAGAGGTAAATGAAATATTAAGACTTGAATTTGATTTCTCTTATGAGAAAAATATTGATAATATATAGGTAGGTAATGTGAAAATAAGAGTAAATCCCTTGAAAATAAATCCAAAACATAGTTATTTGGTGTCAAAATATGAAAATTAATTATTTTATATGAATAATTAGGTGAACCTCAATAAATAAGTCAATAAAACAAAGAGAACAAATGAGAAACAACCAATTTCAAGCAAAGTGTGGGTAATGAAGAGCATGAAAATGAAATAAGAATTTAAAATTTCAAGTACGCCTCAAGTGATCATGAGAAAATAATAAGAGTAAAAGCCTAAGAAATAAATTACAAATAAGGATCCAAGAAATTATAGAGAGATGAAGGTGTAGCCAATAAGCCAAATTGAAATGCATGAAGAAATCCCAAACACATGAAAAGATAAGAAATTTGTATATGATGAATATGATGATGAAATGTTTTATTCATGGGATGAAATCAAATAAAAATAACATGAATCATTTAAAACGAATTTAGAGAATACTAATGGTTATCTAGGTGAGTGATCTAATGCTAATAAAGTTAGAATATGGAAAGATGATGAAGACTTCTTGAGTGAAGAAGAAACAATGGCTGCAAAGGATGACATTGATAAAAAATTTGAGGAAGAAGATGAATAATAGGGTCCAAAATTTGACAAGGATCAAGAAGAAGTGGATGTAATTTCATTTTAAAAAGAGATGAAGTTCATTGAAGAGTTTTTAGTCCACTAATAGGACTATATATAGGTGGTAAACAATAAGGACAACTCATGAATGAGGTCATGGGAGAGACAAGTGGGTTAGATGAAGAAGAGTTGAAATAAATTAGTCAAGGCATCCATAAAGAGATTGACAAATCTCATGAACAAGTGAAATAAAACATGGATGTTGTGGCTATTTGAGTTTGAAGAGTTGGTTTCATATCATAAGTAAATGAAGATGAGGAAGAATGAATCATAATAAATCATAAAGAAGCATAAGAAAGACCAACCATTAAATCCTAGAGGCATGATGATATAAGAAGACAAGAAAGTAGATGAGAAAATAAGTGAAACTAAGAAGAAGCCCAAATCAAATGTTCAATTGAAAATAACTATTCAAGTTTTAGCATGGAATCAAAGCACACATAGGAGGCATGTGACTAATGTCAAATGTATAGGTATAGCTGAGGAAAAGAATGAAATATTTTATGAGAATAATGAGTTCATTAAAGATGAATTAGAGTAATGGTTACTAGTAGATAAAAAGGAGTTTAGGAAGATAAAGTGGGAAAAGAAATCAAAGAATAGAATGAATATGACCATGAGGATCAGAGCTAAGAGAGAAGAAAATAAGAATATTAATTAGGAAGGTAGTAGAGAAAATCAAGTGAATAATAATTGGAAAAAAGAAAGAAGACTAATGAAATGGCTTATATTTGTCTCCCTCCTAGGGAGTATGATGCAGGAACATCAAATTCATAGATAAAATTTTCATGATTTAAGCATTGATAACATTCTAAGAGGTCCATGATAGGTCTTCGAGGTGATAGGAGCTCCTGAAGAGGTATAGGATTTGAATAGGAGGTTTTCCTTCCAAAATTGTATCTTAATTTTCAAAGTGCAAGAACTTGTTCAAAGGAATCCTAGAGGTCTTAAGTGATGTATAAAATTTGGATAATGGTCTAATATGTCATGATAAGTTGATATTATGCATAACCTAAGATATTAGAATAAATGAACATGTTCTTGTTTCATAACCTACAAGAATCCAATGTGAGAGTTGGTGTATGAAGATAGGAGGGTAGTTTGCATGTAAGGTAGATGAAGGAAGAGAGAATATAGGATGACATATAATGAGGATAAGAGGTCTCCAAGAAGAAGGAGTAGGGGTTTGAAAATGTGTGTATGTAAATACTCCTCATGGAAGTTGATAAAGTTTAGATTTTATGTTACAAAGGAATGTTGTTTGTAATCAATGAATAATGATAATTTTAGTATGCATAATTTACTCTTAAAGGTAATTGGATTTTTTTTAGATGTTATTTTAGATGAAATAATAAATCCATATACTGGCCCTTTTGTATGCAGGGTTATAATTGGTAACAATGAACATAGACTTGTAGTCAAACAAGGAAGTTGGTAATAAGATTATGGAAGGTTAAAGTCATTATGGAGGAATAACCATGTGCCTTTAACTAAGATTACCCTTAGATATTTTTGATCATTGAAAGAGGTATGGTGCTAGATTTAGTTTTTAATCTAATGTTAAAATGTTAGATGTAGTCTATCTAAGTAGAAAGACATCGATCAACATGGCAACCCTGTTCACTCAAAAAAGTTTTAAGAGAAATGAGAGCATGAGAAAAAATGAATGTGTATTTATAATAATATATTATTTATTACAAGAATATATAGAAACAAACTAAAGGTGGTTATTTTAAATATTGAAACTCTTTGTGTATTGGAAAAACCCCTATCATAAATTCAAACAAGCCTATTACATAAGCTATACACATGTATGTTGAAGGGATTTAAAATACCATCCATTGGATATGTTGATTGATATTTTAAAAGTTAGAATTATTGATTAAAGAATAGGGAGAGGTTCATAGGATGAAGGTTATTCCCAAATTGAAGGTTGGTATTACCCAAACCCCTATTTTATATACTTGCATTGTTGTTTCATGCATGTGAAGATTGATCTTTGAAATAATCCATATGATCATAAATTTATTATTCTATAAAATGTGTGAATAAGTTTAATATGGATTTTTGATGTTTTTGACATCCTTTCCTTGATTATAACATTTCTCTTTCTTACTGAATAGACTCACAGCCCTATAGAACACCATGTTTCCTACACAATCCAAAGAAATCAAGTTAGAAAGTGTGATTAGAGGGTTAGAAAATATTTTAAAATGATTATAAGGGTTTATTATGGATTATAAATATACATAAAAGATGTTACAGTAATTATAACAACTTTACAAAGACCAATAAGCAAATTATGTTGTTCTCTAGTCTATGTGCAAACTAAGAAACCCTAAATTAGGGTTTTGGTGATTTCAAGAGACTCCACCATTATTAATCACCAATATTTGTAGTTTTGTTCACTTTATCATTTTTTAAGAGATTAAAGTGGTTTTGTAAATATAGAGTATAGTTTACACATATTTTTGGGATTGTGTCTAGAATGAAGGCTAAATATGCCTAATAAAGGGGAAATTGCTTAAAGATGTGTTATATAGACAAGGAGATAGGTATTGAAACTACATGGGAGGTTTAATTATGATACACAATACCATTAAGTTTCCATATTTCTTCAAAAAAGAAGACACATTGAACAAACAAAGGAAAATTTCTTAAAAAAAAGGCTACAAGTAAATGGGCTTAAAATAGATCTTGAGATATAAAAGTGGAAGATGGAAAGTGGGTCAGAACACTAAATGAGTTGGAACTAGTATTATTTACCTAATATAATTCATATAAAAGGAGGAATGAAATTCTTGAGACCTGCATCACATTTTTGTAAATTAGACCTTGAGAAAGCTAATAGCCTAAAAGGCTAGAGAGTGAACTAAAGAAGAATAAAGTTGAGTTAACCAATGGAATAAGATAAATATATGAGATTAAAGTTTATGAGAGGACTTAGAACATATATTAAAATGTATAGAGGTGATTTAAATCATTTTCATACATATTAGAGACTTGTTAAGGCTAATGGCTTCTAGCTATTGAATAAGGAAAAGGGATGAGAAGTGTAAGAGTGAATGAGAGAATGAAGTGGCTTATGGTATGATGAATGAATGGGTGTATGATGAATATATTTAAAATTAGAAATGATAAATAATTTTTGAAGGGTAGAAGCCAACAAAAAGGAGGTCAAAAAACCTAGAGGAAGATTGTGAAGATTCAAGAGGAAATAAAAAGAGCAAATAAGAATTTGAGAGCTAGGTGAGAATTGAAAGAAAGCCTTCAATTAAGCCTCTTCATCATTCTACTAATGTCATTTCACATCATATCTCACAACACTAGTAAAAAATCTAGAAATATTTGAAGTGGTGTATATTTTGATTCCATTTTCACATACTAATGATGTTTTATGGAATAAATTGCAACATTGTGAAAATTAAAAAAAATGGAGTATTTCAAAATTTGAGTTAGGTTTCTCATACCAAATTAATTTCAAAGTAAAATTCACAACACTAGGATGAATTTTGTAAGTGTTTGGTGTGTTGCATATTTTTATTAGGTTCCCCATACCAATGTCATTATGCATAGAAATTTGTAACACTAGGACAAATTCTAGAAATATTTGAGGAATTTCATGTTTAGAGTAAGGTTTCCTATACTAATGTAGTTATATGATCTAATTTTCAACACTAGAACAAATTCTATAAGTATTTGATGTTTTTCATAATTTGAGTTGGATTTATTTTTCTAGTCTCATTTCATGTTGTAATTTGCAATAATGGGACATATTTCAAAGGTATTTGGGGTGTTACATTTTTTGAGTAGGGTTTCTCATACCTATGTCATTGTGTGGCATAGTTCACCACATTGGGACAATTTTTAGAAACATTTAGTGTGTTACAATTTTGAGAATCAATAATACAATTCACATAACTAGGGAAAATTTATAAATATTTTCATTGTTTCATATTTGGAGTCATGTTTCCTATTCTAATGTAATTATGGGGTACAATTTACAAACTAGGACAAATTTCATAAATACTTTGGTTGATGCATATTTTTAGTCAGGTTTCTTGTTCCCATGTCATTATGTGATGTAATTAGAAACACTAGGAAAAAATTTATAAATATCTAAGGTGTTGCATAATTTGAAAAAAAATTCCCATACAAATGTTTCTACATGGTATAGTTATCAATAGTATGAAAATTTTCATAAATATTTGGGGTATTGCATATTTTGAGTCTGTTTTCTTGTATCAATGTGAATATGTGACACAATTTGCAACAATATGATAGATTTTGTAAATATTTGAGATGTTACATATTTGAAGTATGGTTTCCCGCACTAATGTCCCCACATGTTTAAATTCAAAACATTTGGATAAATATAATAAATATCTAGGGTGTTTCATATTTTGACTTGAGTTTCCATACCAATGTCATTAAATGATGTAATTTAGTAATTTAAAACAACATGACAAGTTTTGGAAATAGTTTTGGTATTGAAAATTTTGAGTTAGGTTTCCTATACTAATGTCATTTCATGATGTAATTCATAACATTGTGACAAATTCTAGAAATATTTTGGGTATTTCATATTTTGAGTTAGGCTTCTCGTACCAATGTCATTGTGCTTAGAAATTCATAACACTAGGAAAAAAATCAAAAATATTTGCAGTGTTGCTTCTTTTAAGGTAGACTTCCTAAACTAATGTCTTTGTGTGGTACAATTCATAACACTGGAACAAATTTTATAAATATTTAGCTTATTGCACATTTTGGGTTGGATTTCTCATTCTAATGTCATTTTGTGTTTCAATTCATAACCTAGGACACATTTATAAAATATTTATGGTGTTGCATATTTTTATTTAGGTTTCCCCTAAAAAAGTCTTTGAAAAACACAATTTACAATAATGGGGAAAATTTTAGAAATATTTGGGGTGTTTCATATTTTCAATCAAGTTTCCTATAGCAATGTTTTATGATGCAATTAAAAATATAGGAATAAATTTCATAAATATTTTGGGTCTTGCATATTTTTATTCAAGTTTTTCATACCAATGTCATTGCATTAAATATTTCAACACACTATGACTAATCTTCAAAATATGTATGGTGTTGTATATTTAAGTCTTTTCCACATAAATGTTGTCACATGACTTAATTCACAACACTAGGATAGATTTCATAAATATTTAGGGTGTTGCATATTTTGATTCAAGTTTCTTATACCAATGTCATTTCACAATGCAATTCAAAACAATAGGACAAATTCCAAAAATATTTTGGGTGTTGCATGTTTTGTGTCAGGTTTCTCATATGAATGTGCATTACAATTCACAACATTAGGACAAATTTCATAAATTTTTGTATGTTGCATGTTTTACTTCAAGTTTACTCTACCAATTTAATTTAATAATATGATTTTAAACATGGGGTAAAAATTCAAAAATATTTGGGGTGTTCCATATTTTATGTTGAGTTTCATGTATCAATGTCTTTATGCAAAACAATTTATAATGTTGGGACATATTTAGGAAATATTTGGGGTGTTTCATATTTGGAATTTCTTTTTTCCATATGAACATTGTTGCACAACATAAGTTGAAACACTATGAGATATTTCAAAATATTTGGGGTGTTTCTTAGTTTGAGTTTTGTTCCTACTAAAAATATTGTTGTTCTTTGCAATTTGAAACACTGAAAACTTTTAGATATATTTGGGATGCTACATATTTTTAGTTACATTTATTGTGGCAATGTCATTGTGCATTGCAATTCATAACACTAATAATTTTTTTCCAATTATTTTGGGTGTTACATATTATAAATTGGTTTGTTCATAGCAATGTCCATGCATAGTGTAATTCACAGCATTGGGTCAAATTTTTGAAATATTTAGGGTGTTGCATCATACTTTGTAACACTAGGAAAAAGTTAAAATTTATTTTGGGTGTTGCACATTTTGAGTCAAGATTCCCATACTAATGTCATTGCATATCACAATTCTCAACACTAGGACAAATGTTAGAAAATTTTGGGGTGTTTCATATTTTGAGTCAGATTTACCATATCGATGTTGTTGTGTGTATTAATTTGTTATAATGGGAGAAATTTTGAAAATATTTAGGTTGTTTCATATTTGGATATATGTTTCCAATACCAATGTTGTTACGCAATGTAATTCACAACATTGGGATTAATGTAGGAAATATATGGGGTGTTGCATATTTTGAGTTAGGTTTCTCATAACAATGCCATTATGCATACAAACTCACAAAACTAGCACAAATTTTAGATATATATGTATGTTTCATATGTTCAGTTAGGTTTCCCATACCAGTGTCATTGTGTGGAACAACTTGTAACACTAGAACAAATTTTAGAAATATTTGGAGTGTTTCACATTTTGAGTTGGATTTCTCATTCCAATATATTACACATTACAATTTGAAACAATGGGAAATTTTTGAAATATTTTTTGTGTTGCATATTTTTAGTTAGGTTTACCCTACCAATGTCTTTAAATGACATAATTAATAACACTAGGGAAATTTTTATAAATATTTTGGGAGTTGTATATTTTGAGTCAGGTGTCTGATTATAATTTTTTTGTGCAATCTAATTCAAAACACTTGGAAAAATTTTATAAATATTTTAATTGTTTCATATTCTAGTTCAGGTTTCTCATACCATTGAAATTACATGACACAATTCACAACACTAGGAATTTGTTTTGAAATATTTAGGTGTTTCATATTTTTAGTCATGTTTCCCATACAAATGTTGTTTTGCAACACAATTCACAACACTGTGACAAATTTAATAAATATTTGGTGGGTTTCATATTTTCAATTAGGTCTCCTATACCAATGTCATTTCATGACACTTTTCTCAAACTAGGAAAAATTTTAGAAATATCTGGGTTGTTGCATATTTTGAGTTAGGTTTCCCATAACAATGTCATTATGAATTAAAATTTGCAACATTGGGACACATTTTAGAAATGTTTTGGGTGTTTCATATTTTAAGTCAAGTTTCTCATACCAATGTCATTATACAATGTAATTTATAACACTAGAAAAAAATTAATAAATAACTGGGGTGTCACATATTTTGAGTAAATCTTCTCATACCAATGTCATCATGTGGTATAATTAACAACACTAGGGAAAATTTCAAAAATATTCAGTGTGTTTCATATTTTGAGTTAGGTTTTAGATACCAATGTTAATGCATGGAAATATCACAACACTAAGACAAATTTAAGACATATTTTTGGTGTTGCATATTTTTAATTGAGTTTTACATACCCATGTAATTGCATGAGACATTTCAAAACACTTTGACACATATAATAAATATTTGGAGTGTTGCATATTTTTAGTTAGGTTTCCCATACTAATGTCATTCAAAGATGCAATTTATAATATTGGGAGAAATTTTATAAATAATTTGGGTGTCAAATTTTTTGAGTCAGTTTCCCCATACCAATGTTGTTGTGAGATGTAATTCACAACACTATTATATTTTTTATATATATTTGGGGTGCTACATATTTTGATTCAGGTTCCCATACCAATGTCATTGCATGATCCAACTCACAAAACTAAGATAAATTTCAGAAATTTTTGGGGTGTTACTTTTTTTTAAATTAGTTTCCCCTACTGATGTTATTTCATAATTTAATTTACAACACTGGGTAAATCTTCATAAAGTATTTGGGGTGTTCCATATTTTGATTCAGGTTGCCCCTACTAATGTAAGTATGTAACACAATTCATAACACTAAAAAAAAATAAAAAAATATTTTGGGTGTACAGTATTATGATTTAGGTTTCTAATAACAATGTCATTGTGTAGAAGAATTCATAACACTAGGACACATTTTTGAAATATTTGAGCTGATTTATATTTGGAGTTGATTTTCCTATACTAATGTCATTGTCTAATGCAATTCACAACACTAAGACACATTTTTTTAATATTTAGGGTGTTTCATATTTTGATTTTGATTTCCCATTTTAATTTTATGATAAGTTCCAATTTCATTAATGGGACATATCTTAGAAATATTTGGGGTGTTGAATATTTTTAATTAGGTTTCTTGTACCAATGTTTTTTCATGTCATAATTCACAACACTTGGACAAATTTCAAAAATATTTCAGGTGTTGTATATTTGGAGTTGTGTTTCTCATATCAATATCGTTTAAAAATGCAAACTATAACACTAAGACAAGTTTTATAAATATTTGGGGTGTTTCATATTTAGAGTTAGTTTTCCCATACCAATGTCATTGCATGACATAATTCACACCACTAAGATTGATTTAATAAATATTGGGTTTATTGAATTTTTTGAGTTGGGTTTCCTTACCAATGTTATTACAACATACAATTAGTAACACTAGGATAATTTTTAAAAATATCTTGGGTTTTACATATTTTGAGTCATGCTTCCTGTGTTAATGCCATTATGGGATGCAATTTGAAACGTTGGGATAAAAGTCAAAAATATTACGTGTTTTATATTTTGAGTTAGGATAAACATATCAATGTTGTTGAGAGGAATAATTTGTAACATTGACAAACAAATTTAATATATTTGGTGTGTTGTATATTTTGAGTTGGGTTTCCCATACCAATGTTTTTTATGGAATAATTATCAACATTGTGAAGAATTTAAGAAATATTTTACACGTTACATTTTTTGAGTTTGGTTTCCCATAAAATTTTCATTTTGTGTAATAATTCACAACACTTGGAAAATTATCAAAAATATTTTGGGTGTTGCATATTTTGTGTTAGGTTTCCTATACCAATGTCTTTATGCAATGCAATTCGTAACATTTGTACACATTTTAAAAATGTTTTGGGTGTTGCTTATTTTGATTCACATTTCCTATACCAATGTTGATACATTATGAAATTGATAAAATTAGGACAAATTTTAAAATTATTTTGGGTGTTTCATATTTTGAGTTGAGTTTCCCATACAATTATCATTGCATAGTGCATTTTACAACATTGGGACAAATTTTATAAATATTTTAGGTGTTGCATGTTTTGAGTCAATTTTTTTGTATTGATGTCATTACATGTTGTAATTTAGTACACTAAGACAAATTTAAAAAATATTTGTTTCATTTCACATTTTTGGTGAGGTTTCATGTACCAATGTCCTTATATATAGCAATTCACAACATTATCATAAATTTTAGAAATAAATGTTGTGTTGCATATTTTGAGTCCAATTTTTTATACCAATGTCATTATATAGAATATTTAAAAATACTTGAATAAATTTCATAAATATTTTGGGTGTTGAATATTTTGATCTTTATTTATGGTTCTAATGTCATTGCACATTGAGATTCATAAGAATTGGACATATTTCATAAATATTTGGGGTGTTTCATATTCTGAGTTAGGTTTTGCATTCTATTGTTATTACACGATTCATTTAAAAATAATGGGACAAATTTTTGAAATATTTGGGGATTCCCATACTAATGTCGATGCACAATATAATTCTTAACACTTGTAAATTTTTAAAAAATATTTGGGGTTTTACATATTTTGAGTTATGTTTCTAGTAAAAATATCATAGCATGATGAAAATTCATAACACTAGGAAAAATATCCAAAATATTTGGGATGATGCAAATTTTTAGATGGGGTTCACATACCAATTTCATTATGCAACATGATTTATATCACTAAGACAAATTTTAGAAATATTTGGGGTGTTGTATATTTTGAGTCGGGCTTCCCACATTAATGTTGCTATGTGTCACAATTTACAACAATGGGGTGAATTCAATAAATATTTGAGGTGTCACATGTTCTCAATCAAGTTTCTTTAACCAATGTCACTATGTGTCATAATATTAAATAGTAGTAATTTGTTTTTAAATATTTGGGTTGTTGCATATTTTGAGATGGGTTTCCTATACCAATGTTCTTGTGTGGCACAATTCACAACACTATAATTTTTTTTTAAATATTTGGGGTGTTGTATATTTTGATTTAGGTTTCTCATATCAATGTCATTGTTCAATGCACTTCAAAATATTTGAAAAAAAATTAAATATTTGGATTATGGCATATTTTGAGTCAAGTTTCCCATATCAATGTTATTACATGACATAATTTGCAATACTAGGATAAATTTTAGAGATATTTTGAGTGTTTTATATTTTGGTTTGGGTTTCTCATCCAAATTTTATTTCATAAATTAATTCTCAACACCAGGAAAAATTTCAAAAATATTTGGGTTGTTGCATATTTTCAATCAAGTTTCTCATACTAATGTTGTTGAGTAGTAAAATTCACATGCTTGGGACAAATACTATATATATTTAGGGTGTTTCATATTTTAATTCATGTTTCCCATACCAATATTACTACATGTCATAATTAATAACACTGGGACAAATTTCATAAATATTTGGAGTGTTTTATATTGAAGTTGGGTTTCCCATACCAATGTAATTTCATGATGTAATTTGCAACACTGGGAAAAATTTAAATAATATTTGGGGTGTTGTAAATTTTGATTTAAGTTTGTTTTACCAATGTCGTTATGTGGTATAATTCTCAACACTATGATGAATTTCCGAAATGTCTATGTTATTGCATATTTTGAGTGTGGTTTCCTAAACCAATGACCTTGTGTAACATAATTCACAATAGTGGGAAAATTTTTATAAATAATTGGGCTATTGGATATTTTGAGTCAGGTTTTCCATACCAATGTTATTACATGATGTAATTTTCCACACTATTATTTTTTTATTTGAGGTGTTTCATATTATATTATAGGTTTCTCATAGCAATGCCATTATGCATATCAATTTTGTAACACTTCAAAAAAAAAAAGATATATATATATATGGGGTGTTTCATATTTTGAGTTATGTTTCCCATACCAATGTCATTGTGTGGTAAAATTATTAATAATTGAAAAAAAATTAGAAATATTTGTGGTGTTACAAATTTTGAGTTAGATTTCTCATTCCAACATCATTACATGTTGTAATTTGTAACAATGGGACATTTTTGAAATATTTTTTGTGTTGCATATTTTTAGTCATATTTCCCCTACCAATATATTTGAATGGAATATTTTGTAACATTAGATAGAACTTTATAAATATTTGGGGAGTTACATATTTTGAGTCAGGTTTCCCATAGCAATGTCATTGTGTAATGCAATTCATAACATTGGGATAAATTTCAAAAATATTTTGGGTGTTCCAAATTTTGGTTTAAAATTCTCATACCATTATCATTATGTGATGTAATTCACAACATTGGGACAATTTTTTAAAAAATTTGGAGTGTTTCATAATGTGAGTTATTTTTTGTACAGATGTTGTGTGGCATTATTTATAACAATGGGACACACTTTAGAAATATTTGGGGTGTTGTTTATGTAGAACCAAAACCTACATTCTCCTTATTTATTACCTCATTCTAATATCTTATTTAATATGCTTTGTCTTATCATAAGAACTCTACTCCTTTCTTATCATCTTCGATCAATCTTGCCTCCACTAAGATTCTCAATATTGAAGATGATGAACCTTATTGACTACATACATCTTCTCACTCCTTGATATAATTTCTATCATCTACACCATTCTATCAACCACCACTTTCATAATCCACTCTTGTTACTTAGTTTAATTTGGTCAATATTTAATTTACAATCAAAGGTTACATAACCTCATGCATGATATTCATGGTTTTAATCTCCATATTCTTGTTAGAGTAACATAAAATTTCTCAAGGTGTGGAGGTTATTGTGCTCACCTTTTTGAATGGCTTCTACGCGCGTGACCCTAAAAATTTGAAACTAGTTGTTGTGAACCCGGCTGGTGTGGCTGTAGCTACCGATGAGGTTTTTTATACTAGTAAAGAGAGTAATCAGAATACCCTTAAGGGGATTTATTCTATGGGGACTGAAGATACTACAGCCTTGCGTCCAGCCAACATTCCTATTTTAGGGTATGGACCTGGGGGGAGAACATATGCAGATGTGGTGGCCTTCGAAGTGGATATACATGATGCTCTGCCTCATGCAACATTTGGACCAACCTGTGTTTTGCCTGTAAGTGCTTTAAAACCTATTAGGGTAACTCTAGACCCTAAATTAGCAGAAAATATCTTCCAATCAAAAAAATAGTTTTCCTCTTGTGATGCCATTTTTCATTTCCGTGGTTTCTGGCCCTCTTTTGTAGATCTACAAAATTGGATTGCCAAGAACTGGTTGCAAATTAAAGACGGTCAAATTCAGCCATGTGCCAGGGGTTTTTTTATAGTAATTTTTCAAAGCCCTAAAGATAGATAGTCTATATTGTGTCACAATATTTTTTCTTGGCAGGGCAGATTTCCTCTTATGGCCAAAACTTGGCATAAGGATTTTAATCCTCTTTCGGAATCCTTTAATAAGCTCCCTATATGGGTGTGGCTCCCTTATCTTCCGATACACTTGTGGCAAGAGGCAGTTTTTAAAACCTTTGGAAACGCTATAGGGGATTTTTTATATGAAGAAGATAGTATGAAGAGTCACCTTTCGACTTTTGCATGATTTTTGGTTGATCTGGATGTTTCAAAGGGCCTTCCTGAGGTGATATGCATTGATTCCCCAAGGGGTACATGGACACAAATCTTGGATTATGAGGGGATCCCTTTTTGGTGTAGGAAGTGTCACCAGACGGGACATATTGCTGCTCATTGTGTTGCTAGGAAATCCAATCCCAGACGTTCACCTTCTTGGTGGCCTAAGGATTTCTCTGAACATAGCATGGACAAACAACCTCTGGAAGCAACAACAGAATCCGAGACTGAAAATGAGGAAAGTTCACAATCTGAATCGGAAGATGAAGAGGAATCATTGGAGAATAATTCTAATGAAGCCCCTACGGAGGCTGTGGTTAGTGATACAGCTGAGCCAGAGGAGGAGGTGGAGGTCTCTTCCCCTATTTTGGAGGATTTATCTAAGAGTCAGACTGTGTTTGACTCTCACAAGGAGTTTATGCCCACTGAATTCCAAAGTTCATTGTCTTCTGAGGCATGGGTTGTAGAGGAAGCTAAGGTAGAGGATGGGTGGATAGTAGTTAGGAGAAATAAATCTAAGCCTTTGGTCCCTCCTCTAGACATGAATCTTCGGTCAAGCAAAAAGAAAAATCTTAACTTAAAAGATTCATCCAAAGTTCCCTATTGCTGACTAGTTTTTTGGGGGCTGTAATCTGGTCGCTTTTTTTGGTTTGCTGGTTACTGGTCTGGAAGGTTGTTTAGCTTGTTGTTCCAGTTGGTTAACTTTTAGATCAGTGTTTTGACAGCTATTTTTCATGGTCATATTTGCTGGTAACAGGTCCCTATAACACCTAGTAAAGGTTATATTTTGTAATCTGGTTCTTTTATTAACCTTGTTGTGCTTTAAGGTTTATCTTTCTCCTTATGTAGGGTTTTGGGGTCCCTTCAAAACTTTTATTTTACCTTAATCTAAAACATAAAATTTCTCAAAATTATCTTACTCCTTTCCACATCTAATGTAAATAATCACTAACTATTTTTTCAAATTTATACCTGCAACTTACTATCTTCATATAGGCCATGGAATCATTTAGCTCATCAACCCTTCAACACTTCAATTAATTCATTAAAATTGTTATTTAACTTTATTATATAGTTTATAAATTATCATCACATTTTTCTACCTATGTCAACCTACGCTTAACCCTTGTTCCCTCATTAATGTCTTTTATACTTCATTTCCTTCTTCCTTGGTTGTCATTCCTTGTATCATTATTTTGTGTAAACCTCCTTATCTATAAAAATCCACACATGATGTAAGAAAAATAAAAATAGATTAAAGTATCCATTAAACTCTTTCAACTTCATGTAAAATTTACTGATCTAATTATTAGTATAGACCAACTATCCAAACACCTATTATATCTATTAGGTTTTTTTAAGGCCTAGTTTGACCATGCAACATTGGAAACCATACCATACAAATGTGTACAAGTATGAAAATTTATTATTCCTTTTAATTATAGTGATTTATATAGGATTACATAATTTTAGTAATTTTCAATGGTTGGAATAAAATTTATTATAATTTCAAAATTTTGGAAACCCTTTATCCAATTTAAGGCTTGTAGGTGGTCGAGAGGTGACAAAAATGAAAATATTGAGTTTTTTATACTTTCAAACCAGAAAAATGTCAGTTTGAGGTCTACCCATGGTTTTATAAACCCTTAAAATATCTATATATGTTTGATTATACACTAAATGTTCAAAAATATCATAAATATAAAGTTATGAGTTGTTTCAACAAACAAATGTAGGTTAAGGATTAATGAAATAGTATATTATGAATTTGTTTTTGATATCAAAAAGATATTAAGGTAATTTATGGTGTGAATCACATTACTCCCACTTTATCCATAGCTAATTAATCATGATCCATAATTTTAAGGTTCTTACTTACCAATTTATTTATCTCTATGAACCCTTCAGTAGACTGTATGATAAATATGACAATCTCTGTAGGACTTTACATAGAGTCAGGATCTTCACATCCTTTATTAAACTCCAAAAATTAATTTAGTTTGATTCAACCTATAATCCACTTCAATAAATAAATACATAGAATTTATATTGAGATAAAGGATTGAATGCTAGTTTCTTATATTCCTGTATTTGATTATTCTTAATAAACACTACCCTCTAATTTTAGGAACATATTATTACTCTCTTACAACATTCTTTAGTCTTGTATTTTAAACATTGTAATAAAAAAAATCATAATTGTACAATGTAGACAAATTTCAAATTATTCTTGATCTTTTATTTACTATTTTTAAGGTTCTATCATCCTTTCTCCTTGTATTTCTCTTCTTCTTCCAACCCTATACCAACCTCCTTTCACTTACATTAATAACCATTTAATATACCCATAAAACATGCAACTAACTCCTTATTATTCTCCACTTAATGTATGGAGGTAGTTACCAATATCCCATTCTTGTCTTACATTTTTCTTGATCATCTTTTGTGAGTTAAAGTACATTTTTCACACCTCTGTATGATTAAATATAATCCATTACAACATTATCAAATCATTATACTTCCTAAATACTTAAAAATACTTCAAAAAATAACTCTAACAAGACACCAAACTTAAAGGACTCCTATAACTCTAATGCAATCCAATGGACCCTTTAGGACCCATTACATCTATTTCAATTTATAAATGTTCACTACAAAGCATTCTGACACACTCTCTCTTGAATGTCTCAGAATGCTTTACATCATACTCCTATTGATGGAAAATTTGAGATCTAACTCAAATATCTCTTGTCCTTCTTCTTCCTAGCTTTCCAATTCTTCATATTATGATCCTCTAAAATCTTTATATGACTACTTCTCTTAGCTTTATTTCCTCTCAACTAGCTTTTTTTATTTTGTTTCATCCCTTTATCTTTCTTTCTCATTAATTCCTCTTCCACCTCAAGGAAATGCATAAGTCCTTACCAATCTCTGCATTTTTCATCTTATATCCCCCCACATGTTTTAGTTCTTATGTATCATGCTCTTCATATTTATCATGTTATTTAGAAATATTATTTCTATTCATAATTATTGGTTGTTCTTGATGACTAATTCCTTTTATAGTTGTTTTTACTTTATCATGCTCTCTTTTTTATATATATTAATATTAATGTTTCCTCCTTGGTCTTCATATTCTAAAAACTCTTTCTTCTCCTTCATCCTTATCATATCTTCAGTTTCATCTTCCTTTACTTTCATCTCACTAAATTCTAATATTTGAAAGTGATTCTCCTCATGGACTCTTTACTTCACTTGAAACCTCATTATCTTATTCAAATAAGGATCATACATGTACAATGGTACTTTGTAAATTATACTCTTATCTCTTTAATACATATAATCAATTATTTCAAGTACAACATTCTCATGAAAAGAGCTTATCTTTTTACCTTGATATTTAATCATTTTTTTGTATTATTTTTCACATCTCGCTTTTGTCTTCTCTAGTATTTATCATGAGCTCTTGTGGCTCATCCCTTATTTTCTTAATCTAGTTATGAGGTGAAACCTTCTCTTGTTGATCCAAACTTTGACCATCCATACCAATATTGCATGACATCTCTTGTTCATGTGACTTGATATCCTCTTCATGGATTTCATCATGTATACCATCTATTCTTTCCTCAAAGATATCATAACCCTATTTATATGTCTTTTCCTCAAGATTCTTATCATAGTTTTTTTTATGTGTCAATGGGATATCTTGTTGAAATAAATATCTTAATTCATAACATGTTCTTTAATGCTATCTAGTTACTTAGACAAGTATTTCATCTCCTCTTTCTCTTTTACTTGGAGTTCTTTTCCACTATTGTGCCTTTTTACATCAACCTTCTTTACTTTAACTACATTCATAGATATTCACACTTTTTGCCACCTTGATACTTGGTTGCAGCATAAATTTTGATACATACTAGTTCATACTAAATGTAGGTACTTTTTAATCTCTCTTGTCCTCTAGATCTCCCTTTAAAACATGTTTTCTTTGGTCTTGTAGATTCTTATCATTTTTTATCTTTCTTGATGGCTACTTGACATTGGTTCGACCTCCATTATGTCTCTCTTCCTTTGATATATACGTGATAATTACATGTTCTCTTCTCATGACCATCAAATGGTCCTCCTTTTTGTTTTATAGATTAAAATGATTCCTAAGGAATTGTCTTCTCTATGCATGGACTTCATTATTCAACTTGTACTAAAAGCACATCATTTTATTCTTTGAAATTATCCTCAACTCTTTGTTTGAGCTTTATAGAAGACATATCATCAACTAATATTTGTATCCATTTTGGAAGACTAATGATGATTTGTTTATTTTTATAGCTCTCCACCTTGTTTTACCTTTCACTCTCTTTTGAGCTTGCATTCATCCTCTTATTATAATGATACATTTCAACATCTAAAATTCCATTTGATCTCTTAGGAACATATTGCTTATATGTAATTTCCTTCATGGATTGGTTTATTGTAATTTCTTATTTATATTCATAATTCAAAACCAAACTTGAACTATTATTTACCTTTTATATTCCATATTGTAATGGCAAGCTACTTTTCAAATTTTCATTTTTTTCAATCATTTCTTTTTGACATACTTTATGTACTTCTTCTGCCATATCATAAAAAACTTATTAGAAATATAATTCATATTCATTCTCTCAATTGGTTAGTTTCATTATCTTTCCATCATCTTATTCATGAGATATTACAACCCATCTTCTGATTTATTCATCCTTATCTATGAGTGATTCACTTGACCCATTTATTGAAAACTTTAAGGTCTTATTATTGACCTTCAAAAGGATGTTATTCATACCTACATATACACACTTAAAACAAAGTTATTTAATAAAATAAGAGACCATACTATCTCCTTAAGTGTCATATTCATCAACACTCTCTTATTTACATTACTCCCCTCCTTATCTTCCTTCATGTTATCCATAATGAGAACTTTATTAACAACTTTTTTTCTCATTGATCACTTAGTAACTCTTTACTCTTCAAGCCTCTATCGGCACTCATCTTATTTATCTTACATTTTTTTCTCAAGTAAACTCTTATTTGCCTCTCCACAAGTAGATTTTTAGGCCACCTAATCCTCTTTCTCACATCCTTGCCAAACCATTGGCTTTCTTCATTTTACATAAGCTTCACTATGATCTCTATTCTTTGAAAGCTTTATCTCAACTCATCTCTTATATTCTCTATATCCTTTTATTAATTAATGTATATTATCTTTATGAATTATTTGACCCTCCCATGTTTATAATTTCCTTATTTATTCATGCCCTACATCTTATTTCTCATTTCCATCTTGATTTCATTTTTATTATTTTTTTGGGTCTCACTTGGAATTATCTTACATATAAATTTATGTAATTGCTCGATTGGACCTCACTTGGGTCTCCAATGACTAAAATTGATTAGATTCCACACATGAATCACCACCCTTCTTCCTTTTCACAAGCCTTAATAGAATACACATGTACATGTTATATATTTCAAGTCTTATTAACAAATTGACACATTTATTGATGTCACAAATTAAAGACAATAGATAAATGAAAATATACATTTTTTGTATATATTCTCCTCTAATCAAGATATTCAAGTTCTAATATGAATCTGACGTAGAGATAAAACCTACACTTTCCTAATTTTATAATTTTTTATAATATTTTATTTGATATGATTTATCTAATATTGTTTGGCTAACTTCAAACGAGAAATCTTCTCCTTTCTTAGCACCTTGGATAGATATTTTCTCCACTAAGATTCTTAATATTTAAGTAGACAACACTTAACTACCCCATGAATTATCTCACTCATTGATATACTCATATCATCTACACCATTATCTTAACCGCAACATTTATAACTCACTCTCTTTACTTAGTTAAAACTGGTTAATCTCTCATTTAGACTCAAAGGTTGCATAGATTCATGCATGATCTTCACAATTATAATATCCACACTATTATTAGAGTATTATCCTATAGTTAAAAATTATCTTACTCCTTTCCACATCCAACATAAATAATCACTAACCATTTATTCATTTGCTTACATTCAACTCACTCACTATCTTCATATAGGTCATGGAACCATTTAGCTCATAAAGGCTTTGTTACTTCAATCTTTTCATTAAAATGATTATGACACTTTATTATACCATTATAAATTTTCTTTAACTTTTTTTTACCTATTTAAGTTTATTTGAATTCTCATTCCTCATCAAATCCTTTTATACTCCCTTTCCTTATTTCTTTTTTGTTATTCTTTGTAACCCTATTTTTTGATAAACCTCCTCATCTATAACAATCCACACATGATCTTGGAAAAATAAAAATACTTTCAAGTATATATTAAATTATTTTAAATTCATGAAAAATTTATTTTTATAATTCTTAGTGTATACTAACTATCCAAACACATCTTCTATCTATTAGGTCTCTTTAAGGCCTAGTTTGCATATACAATATTGGAAACTGCACTATACAAACTTGTACAGGTCTACAAATTAATTATTAATTAATAGTATAGTAATTTATATCTGATTAAAAACTTTTAATAATTTTTAAGGTTTATAATAAAATTTATAGTTATACATTTTTGGAAACCCTAGGTCTAATTTGTAGGCCTGTAGGTGGTCAAGAGGTTACAAAATGAAAATCTTGAGTTTCTCATGTTTTCAAACTAAAAAAATTGTAGTTTGAGGTCTTCTTAGGGTTTCTCAACTCTAAATATATCTATATGTGGTTGAATAAACACTGAATGTTCAAAAATAGAATAAATACATAGTTTTGAGTTATTTTAATAAATAATGTAGGCTAAGGGTTAACATAATAGTACATTGTGAATTTTGTTTTGATACCAAAAGGATATTAAGATAATTTATATTCAACCTAAATTTAATCAAAATTTATCAATAACTAATTAAACCATCATTTCAAGGTTCTTACTTACTAATCTCTTGATCTCTATGAACTCTTTAGTAGACTATGTGATAAAAATGATAATCTCTAAGAGCCTCTACATAAAGTTAGGATATATGAATGAGTCTAGACCCATTTTACAGTCTAGAAAGCCTTTGTTCAAATCATTCAAGACTTATTTTTTTTTTATTCACTCTAAAATCCACTTCAATAAATAAATACACAAAATTTAGACTAAGATAAAGCATTGAGTGCAAGTTTAGCATATTCTTGCAATAAATAATTCTTAAGAAAACACTAACCTCTACTTAAAGGAAAATAATAAAAATTAATAATTTAAAAAATATACTTATAAATCATAATATTATCTTATAACATTGTTTATTCCTGGGTTTTAAACACTGTAACCAAAAAACTCAAAATTTTACAAGGTCGATAAAGTTCATTCTATTCTTGATATTCTTTATTTTTTTAAGGATATCTCATATTGTATATTGACACATATATTATTATTCTAACCTTGTACTATAATAATCTCACTTATAGTCATAATCCTTTAATATACCCCTAAAACATGCAACTACCTCCTTATTCTTGTCAACTCAACATATGGAGGTAGTTGTCAAGATGTCAGTCTTGGATTTCATTTCTCTTGATCATCTCTTGTACATTGGAGTACATTTTTTACACATACCTAGGATCAAATAGGATCCATTAAAACATTTTAACATTATTAAAATTCTTAAATAACTCAAAACACTTCACATAATTGGTTCACAATTCCAAATTTTCAAATTTAGAGTTTAGGCAGGAAAACCTATAATTCCAACAAGACACCAAACTTAAATGACTCATATGAATATAATTTAATATAATGTAACCTATAATACCCATCACACATATTTACATTTATAAATGATTACTATTATTCATTTAGTCACACTCTCTTCTCAATGTCTTGGGATGATCTGCATCAGTTTCATATGTTGAGTCAGGTTTCCCATACCAATGTCATTACACAACATAATTAGAAACACTAGTATAAATTTAAGAAATATTTGTGGTGTTTCATATTTTGAGTCATGTTTACCATACCAATGTCATTGTTAATAAAAATTAATAATAGTAGGAAAAATTTATAATTGTTTGTTGTGTTGCATATTTTGAGTTATAGCAATGTCGTTACAAAGTGTAATTCACAACACTATAACAAATTTTCAAAATACTTGGGGTGTCACATAATTTGAGTCAGGTTTCCCATACCAATGTCATTATGTGGTATAATTAATAACACTAGGATTAATTTCAAAATAATTTTATCTATTGAATATTTTGAGTCACGTTTCTCATACCAATTTTTTTGTATGATAAAATCACAAATTGGCAAAAAATTAAGAAATATTTGGGGTGTTGTATATTTTGAATCAAGTTTATCATACCAATATAGTTGAATTTCATAATTAATAACACTATGACACACTTTATAAATATTTATGGTGTTGCAAAATTTTAGTCAAGGATCCTATACTAATGTCATTTTGTGATGAGATTTACAACTTTGGGAAAAAAATTGAATTATTTTGGGCATTGCATATTTTGAGTCAAGACTTTTGAACATTTTCATTTTGTGATGAAATTTATAACTCTATTACAAAGGTTAAAAATATTTGGGTTGTTGCATACTTTAATTTGGGTTTCTCATAATAAATTAATTACATGATGTAACTCAGAAAGCTAGGAAAAATTATAGAAATATTTGGGATGTTACATTTTTTGAGTTTAGTCTCCCTTAATAATGTTGGTATGTGATGCAGTTTGTAATATTGGAAAAAAATTTAGAAAATATTTGAGGTGTTGAATATTTTCAGTTGGTTTCTCTTAGTAATATCATTATGTAACAAAATTTATAACACTAGGAAACATTTTGGATATATTTGGGGTCCTTCATATTATGATTCAAGTTTCCCATACCAATGTAATTATGGGGACACATTACATAAGTATTTTTGGTGATTCATATTTTGAGTTAGGATTAGTATACCAAAGTCATTTTATAATGTAATTCATAACACTTGGATAAATTTTTGAATATTTGGTGTGTTTTGTATTTTGAATTGGATTCACTATCCTAATGTGCACATTACAATTCTCATCAATGGGACATATTTCATAATATTTGGGTTTTGGAATATTTTTAATCAAGTTTCTTATACCAATGTCATTACATGGTATAATTCACAACACTAGGATAAATTTCAAAACTATTTGGGTGTTGCATATTTTGAGTCAAGTTTCCCATACCAATGTCTTTGTATAGTTTAATTTGTAACACTAAGACACAATTTATAAATATTTGGGGTTTTGTTTATTTGGAGTCATGTTTCCATTAATAATGTCATTACATGACATATTTAACAACACTAAAACAAATTTTATAAATATTGGTGGTGTTACATATTTTGAGTTAGTTTTCTTCTACCAGTGTCATTACACAAAGCAATTCATAACACTAGGACAATAGGATTTTCAAGGCTAGGAATTTTTTTTTAAATATTTGTCATGTTTCATATTATAATTTATGTATCTCATACCAATGTAGTTATTCATATTAATTCATGACATTGGGACACATTTCAAAAGTATTTGGGGTGATGTATATTTTGAGTTGAGTTTCCCATACCTAATGTCATTACACATTACTAATTTTTGGGTGTTGAATATTTTTTATTGGGCGGTGAATATTTTTTATTGGGTTTCTCATACCTATTTAATTTAATTTCATAATTCATAATACCTAGATAAATTTCAAAAATATTTTATGTTTTGCATATTTTTAGTCAGGTTTCCCATACCAATGTCTTTGTGAAATGTAATTTGTAACAATAGGAAAATTTATATATATATATATATGGATTTGCATATTTTGAGTTATATTTCCCTTACCAATGGTGTTGTATGATGTAATTCACAACACTAAGACAAATTTTAGAAATATTGAGTGTGTTGCATATTTTGAGTCAGATTTTCTATACAAATGTCATTGTGCATAGTAATTCATAACACTAAGACAAGTTAAAATTTTTTTTGGGGTGTTGCATATTTTAAGTTATGATTTTGGTACCAATTTTATTACATGATTAAATTCAAAACAATGGGAAAATTTTCAAAAATATTTCTGGTATTATATATTTTGAGTCAAGTTTGTTATACCAATGTCATTGAGAAGCACAATTTGCAACACTAGGAATAATTTCAAAATGATTTAGGGTTTTGCATGTTTTTCTTAGGTTCCCATAACAATGTTGTTCTATGAATAATTCTCAACATTGAGAAAGATTTAATAATTTTTTTGGGTGTTGGATATTTTGAGTTAGGTTTCCCATAACAATATTTTTACACAACATAATTCACAACACCAGGAAAATTTTCAAAAATATTTTTGGTGTTGCATATTTTGTGTCATATTTCTTATACCCATGTCCTTATATGATGTATTCATAAAAATAGGACAAATTTCAAAAAAAATTTGAATCTATTTTCTTGTATAAATGTCATTATGTGACAAAATTCATGAAATTAGGAAAAAAATCATAAATATTTTAGGTTTTGCATATTTTGAGTCAGGTTTCCCATACTATTGTGATTACACATTGAATTTTAAAAAATTAGGACAAATTTCAAAAATATTTAGGGTATTACATGTTTTGAGTTAGTTTTCTCATATTGATGATGTTACATGGTGTAATTCATTATACTACAATAAATTTAATAAATATTTGGATAATTGCATATTTTGAGTTAGGTTTCCCATACCAATTTTATTTTGCATAGTATTTCACAACTTTGGGAAAAAATTCATAAATGTTTGGGGTGTTTCATATTATTATTTGGGTTTCTTATACTAATGTCCTTGTGTGGAGTAATTCAAAACACTTGAGAAAAATTATAAATATATGGGGTGTTGCATATTTTGAGTTGGATTTGTCATTCTAATGTCATTAAACATGATAATTCTAAATAATTAGACATATTTAATAATTATTTGGGGTGTTTCATACTTTGAGTTGGGTTTCCCTTACTAATGTCATTTTGCAACAAAATTCACAACACTAGGACACATTTCTAAAATATGTAGGCTAATACATATTTTGAGTCAAGATTCTCATACCAATGTCAATGTATGATGCAATTTGAAACATTAGGAAAAATTTCATAAATATTTGGGGTGTTTCATAGTTTTATTCATGTTTTTAGTTAAAATTCCATAGTTTGGTGCAATTAATAACACTTGGAAGACATCAAAAATATTTTGAATGATGCATTTTTTTACATGGGATGCCCATACCAATGTCATTTCTTAGTGTGATTCACAACATGGGAAAAAAATTATAAGTATTTTGAGTTAGGCTTCCCACACAAATGGCATTATGCATCATAATTCACAACACTAGGAAAATTTAAAATATATTTGATATGTTACATATTTTGAGTTAGGTTTCTTGTACCAATGTTATTATGTTAGACAATTTGCAACACTAAAACACATTTTTTAAATATTTTGAGTCAGGTTTATTTTACCATATTATTTCATGGCATAATTTACAACACCAATAAATGTTTTGTAAATATTTGTATTGTTTCATACTTTGAGTTAGGTTCCCCATATCAATATCATTGTTTAATGCAATTCACAAAATTGGGACAAATTTTGGAAATATTTGGGGTGTTGCATATTTTGAGTTGGTTTTCCCATATCAATGTCATTACATGACACTCAGATAATATTTTAAAATATTTAGGGTGTTCCATATTTTCAGTTTAGTTTCTCATACCAATGTCCTTGCATGAAGCAACTCACAACATTGGGAAATTATAAAAATATTTTGGTTGTTACATATTTTGATTTGGGTTTCCCATACTAATGTTTTTGTGTGATATAATTAGTAAGATTTGGATAAATATAATAAATATTTTGGGTGTTTCATATTTTGAGTTAGGCTTCTCATACCAATGTCAGTACACATCATAATTTGTAGCACTGGGAAAATTTTAGGGAAACATTATGGTGTTCAAATTATTGAGTTAGGTTTCCCACACAAATTTCATTACTTGGTGAAATATGAAACATTGGGAAAAAAATTTAAAATGTTTGGGGTGTTACATATTTTGAGTTGGTTTTCTCATACCAATGTCATTGTATGGCACAATTCAGAACATTGGGACAAATTTCAAACATATTTGGGATGTTGCATATTTGGATTAAATATTCCCATAACAATATCATTTTACATTACAATTCATAGCACTAGGAAAAATTCCAAAAATATTTGAGGTATTGCATAATTCAAGTTGGGTTTCCCATACCAATGTTGTTGTATAATGTAATTTACAACATAGGGAGAATTTTTAGAAATGTTTGGGGTGTTGCAAATTTTTAGTCTCATTTCCCCTAAAATTTTTATTTCACAACATAATTTGAAATACTAGGTTACATTTAAAAATATTTGGGGTATTACATATTTTAAGTTGGGTTTCCTGTACATATGTCATTATGTGGATAAATTTGAAAAACTAGGACACATTTTGAAAATATTTGGGTTGATGGATATTTGGAGTTAGGTTTCCCATACTAGTGTTATTATGTGATATAATTTGCAACAATAGGATAAATTTTATAAATATTTTGGGTATTTCATATTTTGGGTTAGATTTCCTTTTCCAATGTTAATGTGCATTTCAATTCGCATCAATGGGACACATTTGAGAAATATTTGGGGTGTTGAATATTTTTAGTCAAACTTCTTGTAACCATGTTGTTCAATGGTATAATTAACAACACTTGGAAATTTTTCATAAATATTATAGGTGTTGCATATTTTGAGTCATTGTTTTTGGTAACAATGTTATTTTGCATCATAATTCACATCACTAAGATAACTTTAATAAATATTTCAGGTGTTGCATATTTGGAGTTAGATTTCATATTTCTATATCTTTACATGGCACAATTTAAAACATTTTGACAAATATTAGAAATATATGGGGTTTTTCATATTTTGAGTTAGAATTACTATATTTTGTGTCATTATACAATGCAATTCACAATATTCTGATAAATGTTTAAAATATTTTAAGTGTTGAATATTTTGAGTCACTTTTCTCATGCCAATGTCATTTAATGATTTAATTTTCAACAATGGGACAAATTTCCAAAATATTTTGGGTGTTACATATTTTGAGTTGGGTTTTCCATACAAATGTTATTGCATGGTTTATTTCTCAACACTAAAAAAAATTACAAATATTTGAGATATTGCATATTTTAAGCTAGGTTTCTCATTTCAATTTCATTGCATGATATAATTCATAATGCTAAGACAATTTTTGTAAATATTTTGGGGGTTGCATGTTTGAGTCAGATTTTTGGTATGAATGTCATTATATGACATAATTATTAGCACTAGGATAAATTTAAATAATATTTTGGATGTTGCATATTTTGATTTGGGTTTCCCATAATAATGTTGTTGCATGGTATAATTTTCAAAATTAGGAAAAAATTTAGAAAAAAATTGGGTGTTGCATGTTTTGAGTTAGGTTTCCCATACCATTGTTATTTCTTGATGAAATTCATAACATTGGGATAAATTTTATAAATATTTGTGGTGTTTCATATTTTGAGTCAGGTTTCTCATTTAAATGTTTTTGTGGGTTATAGTTCTCAATAATGTGACATATTTGAGAAATATTTGGGGTGTTTTATATTTTGAGTATAGGTTTCACATATGAATGTCATTGCATAAATCAATTCACAACACTAGCATAAATTTTATAAATATTTAGTTGTTTCATATTTATAGTGTTCACATACTAATGTAATTTCATGGTGAAATTCACAAAACTAAGGAAAATTTTATAAATAATTAGGGGTTTTCATATTTTCATCCAGGTTTCCCATACCAATGTCATTATGTAATTTAATTTGAAACATTGGGATAAATTTTGGAAATATTTTAGGTGTTGCATATTTGAAATTGGGTTTCGTATACCATAATTATTTCATGGTGAAATTTTTAACATTGGGTTAAATTTTTGAAATATTTATGATGTTATATATTTTGAGTTTGGTTTTTCATACTACTATTGATGCATGGTGTAATTTAAAATATTTAGAAATAAATCATAAATATTTGAGGTGTTGAATATGTTTGAGTCAAATTCCCCTACTAATGTTTCTATGTGTCATAATTCATAATACTAAGAAAAAAATCAAAAATATTTTGGGTGTGGCATATTTTGTGTCTAGTTTCCATGCCAATGTCATTATGTGGTGTAATTCAAAAAACTGGGATAAATTTCATAAATATTTAGGTTATTGTATATTTTGAGTTAGGATTATTATAATTATGTTGTTATATAATGAAATTCATAACACTAGGACAAATTTTGAAAATATTTGTGATGTTTCATATTCCCAATCGAGCTTCTTATACCAATATCATTACATGACACAATTCATTATATATCATGAATTGCGTTTCCCATCCCAATGTAATTACATGACCCAATTCACAACACTCAAAAAAAATTCAAAATTATTTTGGGTGTTACATATTTCTAGTCAAGTTTCCCATACCATTATTATTATATGGGGAAATTCTCAACACTAGGACAAATTTTGGAAAAAATTGGTGTGTTGCATATTTTGAGTCGAGATTCCATGAAGAATGTCATTGTTATTTACAATTTTTAACATTGAGAAAAAACTTAAAACTATTTGGGATGTTACATATTTTTAATTATATTTTCCATACCAATGTCATTATGTATCACAATTCATAACACTAGGGAAACTTTTTGAAATATTTAGGGTGTTGCATTTGTTGAGTTAGGTTTCTCATACTAAAGACCTTGCATGGTTAAATTAGAAACACTAAATTATTTTTTATAAATATTTGGGGTATTGCATATTTCATAATACATGACCAACATGAGAGAGAAGATTATCATGTCTTAGAAAAGCAAAGAAAAGAAAATTCCATCATGAATGTTAACATGGTAAATGTGCAGCCTAAGGAGGATACATTTTTTAATGCTATTACAAGACACCAACATATAGAGAGGTGATTTTCTATTTTTTAAATTCCTTAGGACTAGTAAATATGGAAATTAAATTAGGACAAATACCTAGACCCAATTATATAAAAGGGGATCATGTAAGAAGCTACGTAGATGTTGAAAAATATTTAACACTAAGACATTAATGAAGGAGATGTTGCAATAATAGAATCCTAATTGTATGGTCAAATAATGTGAATTATGAATCAATATGGATTTGTTACTATGCTAACATATTTAATAAAGCTTTTAAGTATAGTACACAATGAAGACATCTCTTAGAACATCATAAAATTATTACATAATTTATAGGAGTGTGCAGACTGAGGGAAATAAAAGACAAAAAAACTTGTTTGGTATGTAAAAATAAAGAATCCATGTGGTGGAGATAAATGCACTAGCATTAAAGGATATGAAAATACAAATGCTATCTTTGATTTTGGTACCATAATTACCATGATTCCTAGGTCTACATGGGAGGCTATTGAATGGCCAATTCTAAGTTACAGCCTAGTAACTCTAAGCTTAGAAAATTATGGAAGATTTGAGCCTATTAGCTAATTAGAATATTTTGAGATCAAAGTTACATAATTGAGCCTACGAGGTGAATTTAATGTTATAAATATGAAGACAGTAGCAACACATTACCCTACATTGATTGGTAATAAATAGGCATATGACGGTCAGATGACTATCAATAATATAAAAAATAAACTAGAAGTTCATAAAGGAGATAAGATATCATCACTCATTTTAATAAGGTGCACAAACCTTATATTATTTTGGATAAATCAAAATCTCCTTATGTCATGTAAGAAACTAGTTAGATGAAGGTAAACTCTAAAGAAAACTTGAAAGCTCTACCTGCAGCTGAGTGAAACTTATTAGATGAGCATACTAAACCTCATGTACAATATTTATTCACTTTATATTTGAAGACATCTAAAAAATGGAATCCTAAACTAGTAGTTAATCAGTCATTAGTACCTTAAGTTGTCATATAATATTATGCATCCATATCTTTTAGATCCCTTACTAGTTTAGAAGTTAATTTTTTCTATCAAGCAAATGATCATATGTAGGACTATATAAATCTAAATAGAGAAGTCACTTTGCCTTGGTAAATAGCTTCATAGGTCAGTGGTGACTCAAATGCACATCTAATCAACTGGGATTAGGGTGATTATGAACTTTGATCAATGAGAATGGTCTTTGCATATGAGAGATAACTTCCTTTTTAATATGTGACTAAGGATATCAATCATTTCATTATACACCTACAAGTCCATTCACCTACCATTACTCAATGATTTAGTGCCTTGAATTATTCTCTAAAGGGAGTTAAAAAAAACATGGTGGGTAATTCATAAAAATGATCAGCTCGATTAGGATGATGCATTTTAACTTATGATTAATATATTATAACTACCATTGGTCATCAGAAGTAATTAGCCTTTCAACCAAGAAGGTGAGTACCCTGATCTCCATATTTACAAATGTGTTGAAGTTTAGATTAAATAATGTATGGCACCAAAATAGTAGGTTCACATATCTCATTACACTCTTTATCCTTTACCATCATCATGGTATATACATCAATAATGTAGGAGGGAGATAAAGTATTAGGCATAGGTGTAGAGTGACTTAATATAGATGTTTGTTTTTCAAGATGAGAATTCTTTGGTTCACAATGTGCTATTAAAAATAAAACATTCCTTATGCCATGGGTGAGTAGAATATTTAAGCACCATGACATAATGAACTATGTAAAAAACACAACCTATGATCTAAATATAGAATTACAAAGATATAAAGCTACCAAGATGGAAGAACAACCCCTTATGAAGTTGTGCCATTAAATACAAGATGAAGAGGAGGAAATTGAAGATTTGGATACTGATGGTGATATTGATTTGACTAATTTGTTTGAACTTGAATGACCACTACAATGAGTAAAGGACATAGTCATAGCACTTATTGAAGAAGACAAGGTACACAACATACAAATACTAGAATATGAAGGGTAATAAATTATACAAGAATCTATTACTAAGGAAAAGCATAATATTTGCCATCACACTATTAAAAATCATGTGGAAAACATTGTAAGTGAGGATATTCCTAAATTGGCCCAAATGGTAATCACTAGATTAAATTTGAAGTTTCGATAGCTATGTAACTCCTACAATATTATCAAGATGTGTTTCCCACTAAGTTTTTAGAGGCTAGAGGAATTGATCCATCCTTGTGAAAAATGCATATTGAACTTAAGGAGAGCACATGACCTATAAATAAATGACCCTATAAATTGAATCCAAACATGAAGTTGAAAGTGAATGCTAAAATCAATAGAGTTCAAGATGTAGGTATAATCTATCCCATATAAAAGGTAGATTGGGTTAGTCTTATGGTAGTGTATCATAATAAAATAGGAAATAATAGAGTATGTGGTCATTATCAAATTATGAATGATGCATGTGTGAATGATCAATTTTTTATTACCTTCATAGATGAAGTTTTGGAATCTATTTTAGGTCATGAAGTTTACTCTTTCATGGATGGATTTAGTGGATATCATCAAATACCCATCATAGAAGAATATAGATCTAAAATGACTTTTTCCATAGAATGGGGATCCTTCGCATATAAGGTAATGCATTTTGGCATCAAGAATGCACCTATAAATTTTTCTCATGTAGTGGTGACTAGATCTAAGGAATTTATTGTGACTCCTAGAATTTTATCTCAATGATTAGGAAGCATTTTATTTGTTTGAATAATATTTCTCCAAGTTGCACCTCATGTTATAATATTGTCAAGATTTATGCACTACCTTGAATTTTTTTAAAAATTAATTATTCTACACCTTTTAGTGTCCTACTCAATCATGTAGTATGTAGTGAAGGCATTTTGGTGGACCAATCTAAAATTGTATTCATTCTAAGCATGCCTCCACTAATCATATCCATGGAAGTACGATATTTTATTGGACATAAAGGGTACTACCAAAATGTTATCAAAGGATATGCAACCATTTCATATCCATTGGAGTATTTACCATGCAAAGGTACAAATTTTGTCTAGACTTTTGAGTGACAAGCACTCTTTATCTATTTCAATCAAAGACTAGTTACTATGCCAATTCTCATCTTTCTACATTAGAGAAATCCTTTTCATGTGCATGTTGATTCTTTGGGTATCATAGTTGGTGTTGCACTTTCACAGCTAGGAGATGGTAGATTAGACCACCCCATATATTATACAAGTTGAAAGTTATATGACATAGAGAAGAATTAAAATATAACTGAAAGAAAAGCACTATTTAAAGTGTTTGCATTATAGAAATTTTGACACTATCTTCTTGTGATACCATGTGAATTTTTCATGGATTATCAAGATTTGTGATACCTTATCAATAATCCAATGCTTGGAAGATGCATTTCAAGATAGTTGATATTATTTCAAGAATTCTAATTTTGCATTAATCTCAGGATAGAAAGAGAAAATGTGGGGTTGAATCATCTTAGTCGCATTCCAAATGGCAAAGAACTAGAATAACTATATAAAATTTTCTCATTATGCCCATATATTTTATGTTTCTATGATCCCCAAACATTCTGAAGCAATTTCTAACTTCCTCAAACAATGTCTATTTCTTGTGCACTGCCAAGAGATAAGAAGTAGTTTGTCACTAGAGCTTTGCCATATATCATATAAATGATCTTTTGTATCATTTAGGTAAGGATGAAGTACTACATAGGATAGTTATGGAACATGAACAACCATAAATATTATAAGAGGCATACCAAGGAATAGCAGGAGGATATTTTACCAAAAAAGCTACTACAAAAAAAATGTTACATAGTGTCTTATTATGGCCAATCCTATTTTAGGATGCATATAGAGTATCATAGTATTATGATGTCTATTAACACATGGGTAAGCCACTACAAAAGGATCAAATGCCCTTACAACCTTTTCTTGATGAACAACCTTTTGAACAATGGGGTATTGATTTTTTTAGACCTATCAATCCACCAAATATAATAAAGCAAGGAATATTATCACTAAGATATATTACTTTATCAATGGGTTGAAGTTATTGTGACACCTAGCTATGGTGCGAAGGACACAATAATTTTTTTTATAAGAATATCATTAAAAGATTTGTATGCCCCATTAATCTCATTAGAAATCAAGGGACACATATCTTCAATAATACCATCAAATCTCTTACTAAATAATTCATGATTTCTCATCATAAAAAAATTGTGTACCATCCACAAGCTAATAACCAAGCTGGGGATTCTAACAAAGTGTTGGGAAAAATGTTGACAAAGATATGTGATGTCAAGAAATATTATTAATAATATCATATTATTGATATTATTTAGGCATATCACACACACTATAATAGGGTTACATGTTTTACTCCATTCCAGTTGTTTTATGGGCTTGATGCAGTTATGCCACTAGAATATTTGGTACCCAATCTACACATTGAAATGGTCATGAGATTAGGGGATCATGAGTCTCTCACCAAGAGTCTTATTGAACTAAATGGGATGGATCAATATCATCATAGAGCATATTGGATGTAGTAAGTTAATAAGTAGAGATAGAAAGCATGACATGACAGGAATCTATGCCATAATAAATTTAATAAAGATTAACCAATATTATTATATAATAGTCATTTTAGAGAATTTCTAGGTAAATTATAGATTATATAGAAAGGGCCTTATTTTATACATGAAATATTACAAAAAGGAACCATTTTGCTAGGGTAGGTGAATGGCTATAGGCTTAAGCCTACCACCAATAGTCTTAATTGATCTCTTTCTAATAAGTGAGTGGGTACTAATTAACATCGAGTAGATTAGTATTTCCCATTTCTTGTATGTTTTCTTGTGTGTTTTCATTTCTATGTGTGCATGTGTGTTTTTGTAGATGATCTCTTTAGGGTTTTTAGGAACCAAAATAAAATGTATATCATGTACCAACCATGCATAAAAGAATTCACATGTGCCATCATGGATGTCAATATGAGAAAAATAAATCAATGAATTTAAGGAAAGGTATGTTTAATAACATAAACCAAGATCTTCATCATATAACGGTCATTCCCAAGAAGTTAATGCCAAATCTAATGTTTAATTAATCTAATATTCACCAAATTGGTGGCCGATCACCAATATTTTCTCATACTCTTGTACAAACAATAAATAACATAATGGTGTATCTCCACACATGGAAATGACTAACTACCTTAATTTATATATCAGATAAGATTTTCCACATCATCATTTGCATTGATGTTGAATATATAGCTCAATGTAAAATTTATGAGGAAGCCAACATGTATAAAAACTATAAAGGCATAATCTTCTAAACCAAGTCTACATTTCATCCTTACAAATATTTTCACATGATAAAATTTTAAATATCCAAACTAGTTTTACTATGAAGAGAGCTAAAATAGTTTCAATTTTGTCACTTAGTACTCATGAATCCTTCATAACTCATTAGGGGTTTGATAGACACTCAAAAATAAGTAATGGAAATTAATCTAGAAATTTTACAAAGAAAATTAAATGATCCAAAGACCTTTTATTTTCTTCTATAAATAGAGCAAAAACTATTTCACCTAGATCCTATTGATGTTGTGTAACCACTAACTCTTGCAATCCCCCACCACTTCCGTAATATAGACATTAAATGCCTACTTTGTATGCCCACTTTTGGAAACTTGGGGAAAATTTTAGAAGTGTTAATTTACCATTAAAATGATGGAAACATATAGATTATCCTTGACACCTTGATCATCATCAACACAAAATAAATGGCCTGAGCTTTATGCACATCAGCACAAAGATATTATCTTATCCCATACAATATGATAACACTACCTATTTTTTAGGAGGTCAAATATTTATATGTTTTACGATATATAGGGATCCTAGTTGAATCAATTCATGATGAACTAGTGCACATCTTGGTAAAATACATCACTCAGAGGTTATGGTAGACTACCAAGTTTGTTAAGAAAATTCTAAAAGGGGTCATGGATATTGCCCACTATATGATCCACTAAAATGAGTATTTTAATTAGTCTAAATAATTCATTCATGAGATGATGATGAACATCATAAAGTACCACACATCTCCCAAGTAGACATTCTGATACCAGTTCCTCATTTTTTATTATTCTTCATATAATGGAAATCCCCTAAAGGAGAGGTGTACCCTAACACCAACTACTAGATAATGCAATAACTTCATAGCTTTATATATATACTTGATCATGATTCCATAAATCATAAAGGTAAATTAAAAACATGTTGGGAGGAGTTCTTTGAGTTGATAGCCACACATCCTTAGGTATCACTAAATGTCATGCAATACTTGAGCCAGCATGCTATTATCACATTAATACCAAAAGGCATGTTCATCCATATCTATAAGATTCAAATATTTACCTTTAGAAGTATACCACTCTTTGTTATTATGGCCATGGAATAGGCCAAAGTCACTAAGTAGAAATCTAATGTAGTTAGGCATGAAATGTTGCTTGAAGATATACCACCTAGCATATTTGTTCCTAAAGCACAATAACAAGAGGAAGGCACCACTTCATAGTATTATAAATAAAAATGAAATCCCTCCACAGAGTAACAATTAACATCTCTCCAATTAAAGTACAAAACATAGAACATTGTAACATGGTTAAATGATCTTAAGGTGCCCCAAATCTCAAGCTTGTGTGACCTACCATAGATGGGCATAGATGAACAAGAATTATACTAGGTAATGGTTTCTGATATGGTTAGAGATTTCTATGACAAGGAGGATAAGGAATTATTATTGTAGAAGGCAGTGTGCATAGTCTAAATATTTAATAAGGTTCCTCCAAATCTATGAGTGGAACTACCATTGTGTCTTGCATCTATCGCAATTGACACCATGTGAGAAGTAGTTGAATAGCTATAATGAAGGGTTGACTTCTTCTAGAAGTAACCTTTTACCACATTCATTGCTAAACATGTCTTTGTGCCACTCTTAAAAATACCATAAGATTCCTTGGTGTATAAACCATGAATTAGGCACGAGGTGAGGTTCTCACCTACCCTTAAAGAATGCACATTTATTCAAACAACCATGACTTAAGAAGCACATCCTAATCCATCTTCAACTTTACCACTACCCAAATGTAGGTTAGTTACCTTGGGATGTAAAAAATGACATGTTTTCATCTCCATGGTCTAGCTAAGTGATTTTCTAGCTTCACAATAAGCACAAGAGGTCAAACATCTCATATCATTGCAACCTATAGTAAAAGAACAATAGGATTCATGGGATGAAGTAGCTTGTGCAGTAGAATGGTGAGTCTAGAAAAGAGGAGAATAAATGAAATAAAGATTAGGATTAATAATAGAAATCTCAACAAGAAAGTTGGTAAGCTAAAGAATTTGAGGCTGCACAAAAGTCCTAAGATGTAGAGGTTGACTTATAGAAGGATCTCAAGGTGGAAAAGAATGCATAAGAAGCTATCAATGCATCCAAGTAAGCATAAGAGGTGTATCAGAATAAGATTGTTGAAGACCAAACTAACAAAGAAACTACACTTTCTACCAAGGCTAAGGTTGAGGAAGAAAAACAAAAATAGGATGTAGTAGTGTAGGCAAAGTAGGCCATGGAAGATGCCACTCATGCACAACAATAGGGCCAAGAAGTTGTAAAGATTTATAAAGAAGAAGAAGATGAAGCCCTATACAAATAAGGCCAAAAATAAGCATAGTCATAATAACAAGTACAAGATATGACCTAATAAACCAAGGATACTAGACTAGAAGAATAGAAGAAAGAAGAATAGCATGTGAAAAAGCTTTAGGAAGAGGAACATAAGAAAAAAAGATGCACAAGATGAGCTGAATAGGAAAGTAGAGGATGATGCCAAAATAAAATAAGATAAATATGTTATGCAGTAACTCAAGATGGTAGCAGATGTTATGGCATAACAATAACTAGCTGAAATAGAGTAGATATAATAATAAGATGATCCCACTACAATTAAAATAGGTCCATAGCTACTAGAATTAACTTTGGGGGAGTTTGGCTATGGGACATCCTAACTATGGGTGATCAATACACCACCTTCTTTCTTCCACTTGATGCTTTAGCCACTTTAGGAGCATTGGTAGCATTACCTCTCTAGCAAGAAGCATTGTTGGATGTCTCTAGACTACCATTGAAGAAATAGTTAGAGGGCATGATAAAATTTAAAGAGTCCATTATGCAAAAGGCCACCTCTCTAGAATAGGAAATGGATCAATCCAAGGTTGAGAATGTCAAGTTAAAGTCTCACCTAAATGAATCTACCAAACTTATCTAAGATGTCTATCCTAATTTGGTCACTTGAGAAATTAGAAGCCATGTCTTATTTCATCACCATTGACTAAAGACTCTAGTCTCTGAATTACCAAGGACTAGTGCATAGTATAGAAACTCTACATATTTGGTACATTAGGATAGGATTTTAAGACCAAGGTTATGACTCTAATCACTCTAATATAGGATCATCAAGGTGTGATAGACACTATTTAACCTCAAGCATAATAGGTCACATGCATCTTATTGGACTAGAATAAATAATTGGATACTTATTTAACCAGTTCTAGCACAAAATTTGTAAAGGCTACCACCATCAAATAAAACATGGTTAGCCACACCACCAATATGAAATATATGGATGGATCACTCAAATATTCACTTAATGTTATGGATAATGTGTGTGACAACCTCTTCATCTAGAAGAGTCAACTTTTGTGCAATTCTTTCATTGGCATCCAAGGTCAATGACACATAGACAAGATGGAGCATCTGAGTGTCAAGATTTAGATGAGGGTCACCAATAAAAAGGAAACCATGAGAATAACAAATGATGTATATCTAAAGTATATAATTGGATACCATGATCTATTGTGCACCTTATTATGGTTGATCCAAGAAGTGATGCTAGAATATGATGCCTACAGGACTGATCTGACTCCCTTTTCCAGTGAAGTTGCCTAGATTGTCAACACACCTACCTAAAATCCACCATCAAAACTCTATAATATCATCACTCAGTGTAAGACCATGTATTCCAAGTCCAAGGACACTTATGGTTAGTCATTTTTTGCATTTATGCCACTACCATCAAGTTAAGTATTATGCATAGTACAAATTTTAAATAATTTTTTTATAATATTTTTTATTGGGAATGATTTAGTAAGACAAAAAATGGAAATTTTGTTGAAAAAATATAAATGGAATAAACCTATCTGTGATAGACTATTGAAAACCTATAAAGGGTGGTAGGTTGGTATTCTACTTAGTTGAAAACCTAAAAGGGTGGATAAGTAGTGCAAAAGGTGAAAACTAGAAATGGTGTCTTGAAGTGATTATTGTAACTCTTATTGGTCTAAAAATTTATTAAACTTCTATTCACTTTTGTAATTTAGGATATCTTTTGATTTTATCTTGGGATGAGATAACATTTTAAGTCTAGTAAAGTGTTGGGAGAAGAATTTAGATTGTAAATTTGCACAAGATATATGTCTAATATACATGCATTATGTACTCATTTTGTCATGTATAAGTTTATTTTGACCTATATCTATAATTAAAATAGGTTAGAATATGAATATACTCCAATTTTATCACCAAGTACAAGAAGAAGATTAATAGTCATATATATATATATATATATATATAATTTGGATTGTAAGAAGAATAGAGTTCCACTTTTGAAGAGATCAATAGAGATTCATCTAGTTATGGTTACCTATGTAATTTATTAATTTGTTCCTTATGTGCATTCTCATGTATAATGTTTATTTAATTTTTGTCTAATTTAACCCAAATGGTTTATTTATATTTATAAACACTGGTTCTTCTTATTCCCAACATAATGTAGGATAACTAACACTTACTATGTTTTTGTTATCCAAAATCTTGCATGAATATGATACATTATTCTATTCACTTGATTTATATCCTAGTATCCTCATCCTTAGCTTGTTTTAAAGCTTCAAAACCTCTGCTAACAACCCTAATGATCAATATCTAGTTGTGCCACTTGAGGGCATATCAAACCTTCTCCTTCATTAGTGGAGGATAAATAACCATGGTTATGATCCTTACAAGATCATTGAAGAATTAGGCCTAAAAATATATTATATGCATGAGGAGGGGGTAGTCATGATAGCCCTTACCAATCAAATTCAAGACAATGATGGAGTATCAAAACTATTTTTTCATGTCTCTAGGTGAAAGAATGGAATTGGAGAAGGTGTAATGCTTGTTTCTCCATCTGAACTAAATTAATTTTATGCCATAAGGTTCAAATTTAACTACACATGTAATATAATAGAGTATGAGGCCTTCATTCATGGGCTAAAATGGGCAAAGAAAAGATGTGTGAAGCTACTAAAAGCTATGAAAGATAGTGAACTAGTCATTTACAAAGTGAGAGGGAATAATTTAGTTAAAAATCCAATGTTAAAGGCACATAAGCTTAGGGTTTAGGACCATTTAGAGGACTTTGAGGCCTTTGACATCCATGCAATACCAAAGCAAGAGAACCAACATGAAATTAAGTTGGCAGCTATAGGGGCACAATATGACATCCCAAGTGAAGTCAAGAACTCAAGGAATAAATAACAAATAAAATTGGTATGTAGACCATCAGTGCCTAATAATGAAGTCATCTGGTAGGTATTTAATAGTGATAGGTAGATAGCATGCTTCTTATAAGAAGAGGCAGTATTTTGCTTAAGGGATCAAGGTAGATTTCAATAATAGTATGGTGACCATATTATTAATTTGAAGACAAATAAAATTCCTAAAGGAATAGTTAACCTTGAGAACATCTTCAATAACGATGATCAATTAAGAAGAGATAAGGTTATCATGTCAACCAAGGAAGAACATTATGAGAAGGTCATCATTTTTAAGGATAGGTTGCTCAAACTAGGAAAGGTGAACACTAGGGAAGAGAGGATTGTTGTCATAGAGCTATGTAAGGAGTTTATATACATATTTTATTGGGAATATAATGAATTTAAAGGCTTTAAACCTAGTTTATCTCAACATACTATAGAATTGGATGCAAGTGACAAACCTATGAGGTAGAAGCAAAGACCAGTCAACCCTAAAATTAAGCTCCTTATAAATAAAGAGTTGACTAAAATGATTGATTCCAACATTATATTCCTCATAAAACACTCTTCGTGGGTGGTGAAACCTTATGCCTATAGAGAAAAATAATGGGGAGATAAGGTTATATGTGGACTTCATGGATCTTAACAAGGTGTCATTGAAAGACCACTACCCCTACCATCCATGGATCATATTATTTAAAAGGTTATAGGTTCACAATGTTTATCCTTACTTGATGGGTAATCAAGGTATAAAAAAGTGTTGGTGAAGTAAGAGGACCAATATAAGACTTCCTTCACAACTAAGTGGGGCACCTATGCCTACAAAAATATGCCCTTTGGTATATCCAATAAAGGATCCACCTTCCAAAGGGAAGTAGATGTAGCCATATAGGGAATAATCAATGAGATGGTGCTCATATATCTTTATGACACTATAGTATTCTCAAAGGATGATAAGGAACACTTGACACATCTAAGGCTGATATTTGAAAGGTACAAGTAATATGGGTTCTCTTTAAACCCCAAGAAGTATATTTTTTGCAGTCCATGAGGGTAGACTTTTAGACAACATTTTGAATAAATCCTCTCCATAGACCCTAAGAGGGTAAGTACAATCCTATCACTATCATTTCATAATAATAATAAAGGACTAAAAATTTCCTAGGTAATATCAACTTCATTAGAATGTTTATTCCTAGATTTATTGAGTTGGTTAGACCCCTAAATTTTATGCTCAAGAAATTTAAGGATTTTACTTAGACTTATGAAGGAAATAAAAGTTTTGAAGCATTAAAATAGTCCATTGTTTAATTAACCACTATCCTTAACCCTGATTTCTCAAAATAATTTTTCTTTTATGCCTGATCAACTAATGACATCATATCTTTTATGTTAATGCAACAAAATAGTGAGGGCCTTGAGCAACCCATATGCTTCTTTTGCCAAGGATTGGAGGGGATATGAGGAGAGGTAAACTTATGTATAAAATAATATTATTTTAGTCATGAGGAGACTTAAAAAGTTTATGCACATGGTGTCCAAAAATAAGATCTATGTCATGGTGGCCCACCTTAGCATTAAAGACTTCCTTCTTAACTAGGATTTGAGTGACAAAAGAGTAGATTGGGTGACTAGATGCATGGAATATGACATAAATTTGAATCTAAATAAGATATTAAGGGGTAGAGGACTATGTGATCATTTGGAATAAGATGTTAAGGAGAGTAAATAGGTAATTTTGGCAATGTATAGTGATCCCCTAGAAGCTACACATGTGCATTCTTCTAGTTAGACTCAAGACATGGTAAGGTTCCTCCAAATGGGAGAATGTCCTATATGTTTAGATAGGACAAAAATAAGGTATTATAGGTTGAAATAAATCTCCTATGTCTTGTTATATGGGGTCCTATTTAATAAATATATTGATTGAATTATTTTAATATGTGTGGAGAGAAACCAAATTGACAATCGGTTAGATCAGTTTCATGATAGGCTTGTAGGAGACAACTTTGCAGTAAGGACTAAAAAAATAAGGATAATGAGATAAGGCTAATTTTTGGCCAAGCCTATTCAAATAAACTTATGCTTGGGTTAGGATATGTCAAAAGTGTGCCATGTTTACTAGAAAATATAATATATTTACCTTGTCCCTCAAGCCCATTCAAGTGAAATAACCATTCACATAGTGCAGACTAGATTTTATAGGCATGATACATCCTCCATATAGTAAAAGAAATAAATTGGTCTTGACTTATATATACTACTTTACCAGGTGGGTAGAATAAGTATACCTTAAGGAAGATAATGAAAACTTAGTCTTGGATTTCTATGATATCCTAGTGACCGAGTTTGGGTTCCCCTCCACAATCATATTAGATAATGCACTAGATTTTAGTAGAGTAAGGGTAAGTGAATAAGATATAAATTATGGAATATAACTTAGTACTTCCTTAAAATACTATCCTTAGGGTAATGGAATTATAGAGTTTACCAAAAAGTACATAATCAAGATCATAAAGGTGACTATGGAAGATATATAAAAGATGTGGCATACCAAATTAAGGATGACCTTGTAGGTAGATATGATTACCCCCAAGATATTTACTAGTCATTATACCTACCTTCTTATCTATGGGATGGAGGAAAGGTTACCCATATCCATTGAGTTACTATCTTTAGAACTCCCACATCAACTTGAGATAATGGAGAGTGATGGCATGGAAGTGAGGATGAATGAGCTGAGAGAGATAGAAGAGACAAGAGATGATTTTATGTATTCCATATGGTCCCATCAAGATCAATTTAAGAGGAAATTATGATAGAGATATCTAAATTAATTTCTAAGAATGTTATATTGTACTTAAGTGGAATGAAGATCAAGATAAACCAAACAAGCACACAAAATTTGACATCCTATAGAGTGGACCCTACCTTATCACCAGTTATAAAGAGGATAAAGCATTCCAATTGTAAATATTGAATGGTGAATAACTAATTATCCTAGTTAATGGGGTATTGTTTAAGTACTAATATTGAATAACATACATTGTCTTTATACATAGTAGTTTATGCTCTAATTTTTTCCAAGTGTTATTGCACAACTACTTTTATTTAGTTGCCTTATTATCTTATTGCTTTCTTAGGTGTTTAGGCATTGGTGTTTCTTTTATGTCTTTATTGTGTGATTGGTGAGGTTATATATAGTCTTTGAAATCTTATAGGCTGTTGAGTCTTATTATCATTTAAAATAGAGGGGTTACCTTAGTTGAGTCATGATGGCCATGTGTGAGTACCTTGCCCAAAGGATGAGATAGTTGGTTCTCTTGACTAGCAGGTAGGTTAACCCTTAAGAGTTACAAGTGATGTTGATATCTCTCTGACCTTGGAATAAAAAAGAATCAAATATTTATCAAAGCATTTGAATAGTGTCCTTATCATCTTCATGAGTTTTTTTCCTTATCATCTTCATGAGTTTTTGGGATGCATTGACAATCTAGGAAAGGGTTAGTTATCATTAGGTTCATAGGTAACATGTTCATGGTTTGCTTATGTCAAGAAGTGCCATGGTAGTCACCATCTCATCTTGTTTGAAATTGTGTCAAGGTTTCATATTATGTTTATTATTTCTAAGAGACTGCACCAAGTCATAGTGTGACCCCCTAGTCTAAAATTACACATAACAGATGATGTACAGTGTTACAACCCATGGCCAATAATGTGTTCATCAAATCATGCTAAGGACATACAAAATATGGAAATATTAGAATGATTAGAGCTAATATGAAGAGATAATGGTAACCTCCTTTGAATCCTTTATCATATTTTAAGGTTTCTTGCCAAATATTAAGGTAAATACTTAAATTGTTATTATATTTGATATAATGTATGTATGGTCTTCAATAGGTGTTGAAACCATGTGAAGAGTGTTAATATGACCCATAAGACATCATTCAGTCACCACCAATGGTAAAATGTCCCCAAAAGGTCTCATAACCATTACAAGTCATTATAAGGTGGTCTTATATGTAAAAAGGGTCTTTTTAGGGGTCAAACATACTTCATTCACCATAAAAGGTCCCTACTCACTTAAAAAGTGACTTTTTAGATTCCCTCCTTTTGTACCCTCTAATTGAAAAGTGTATTTGACCTCTCATTCCCCTCCTTTTTTTTGTAATGGTTTCTCAAGATCTCAAACATGAATAAATGTAGAGAAAAGTTTTTTTACATGTGCTTTAAAGACTTGTATGAACTTGTAAAGTCACATCAGAGTTAGAAGAGGTTAGACATCTCATGGGAGATCACTTGTGGGCATCATAGAGGAGAATCCATGTTCAAAAAGCCAAAACAAAGGTAAAAAAGGTATCAAAATCTCCATTTATATTTTTGCCAAGCTCATAAGGGCTAGTTTTAGGTGAATGGTATAATCTATATAGGGAGATTCAATTCCCAATCTCTTGGCTAGAGGTATAGCCACTAGTGGGATTGAAATTAGTGGTATTAGTTTTCAAATCAAAACCTTGGGATTTATGAACAATAATTAAGACCCCTAAGTGGTATTAAACCCTTTGTAAACCCCACAAGGTCATTGTTAAAACTTGAGCATGGGGAAGATCTCCAAATGTCTAGTGAGTGTCCTAAACTCATCTAATCATGCTCTCATGGAACTGTCAAGGATATATCAACATAAAATATTTCATGGTTAGCAGGATGTAGATCTATGTGTTATAATTTTAGTGTTTCATAAATAAATAGAGCACAAAGATGATTAGTGAAGAGTTTATATGATACACCCATGTTCTACACATACTCCACATGGTCACTAATGGGTTATATCATATCTCTTTCAAGTCCCCACAACACCCACCATGTGAAATAAGGAGAAAAGGTTCAAGCATAATTTAACTTGCTCTCATGGAAACTAGTTTCAAGGCTTCAAGTCTATAAATGATGCTTTCTTTAGGTTGTAGGGGTGATTCAATAATAAGGAATAATTTCTCTTTCAAATGAAATAAACTTCCACATGGCCCTCAATACCAACACTGAACAACTATCTCAAAAGGAATTCATGGGCTATTTAGCATAGTTTAAGGTTTCTTTTCATTATTTAAGTTTTTTTAAGGATTATTAGGTTTTTTTATTCATTAAGATGATTGTTGTAACTAGTCAAATGTAGTACATTTTTGTATACTTATAGGCCAAATTTGACCCACATATAAAGCTTTTGCATGGTTTGATGGAATGAGTGGACCAAAGGCCTAAAATAGGTCTAGAGTTACAAATAAGAGGATCCAAGTAGGTTTCATGGTGTTTGCATAATTTAAGGTTAAGTATTAGTTGTAAAATCCTTATGGAATTCATTGGATATTTTAAGGATCAAGAAAAATCTCGTAGCATAAGTCTAAATGAAGCAGACTATCACTAGGATGTCATGTAAAAATGGATTGGTTAGCTCATTTATGAATTTTATAAGTTCATTTAGAAAACCTCTTAGGCCAAAATAAATTCATGGACATGATTCCATTCATGGCTTGATATATATCTAAAAATTTCATGTCTTGATGAGTTCTCTATCTCGATATATAGGTCTTTAAATTTTAGCTTGTTTAACAAAACATTCATGTGGATGTGAAAATTAAGCTAAAACAAATAAGCATTGGGATTCAAAATGGAGATGATCATTCAAATGTCAATGAAAATTGTATGAACATCAAATTATGGGTGCATAGACATCAAATTGAAGCCATGACAAATAACCATTAGGGTTTTTAAATCCTAAGATGTTTACATAGATGTCAAAGATGTTCATGCAGATGTTAAATATGGGAACATAGACATCAATTTTGGGCCTCATGAATTATCCATGTGAGTTCAAATTTTGGGTCCCTAAAAGGTCAAGGGCTTGTGTTCAGTCATACATCAAATTTCTATGATACATGAGTAGGTCAATGAGGTAAAAAGGTCCCTCATATAGATCAATGGTGTGAGATGGGTTAAATAGTCAATAATCTGAGTCAATAATCAATATCTAATGAGTAAAGGTGAGCCTAGGATATTTTTGACAAAGGTTGGTGAAGCATTTTTTGACTTGGGCAAAGCAAATACAAAGGAACAAAGCTTGAATAGGATCCAAGTTAAACCAAAATGGGTACACCAAGACTGAACATCACCATTAGAGCTCTATGGAGATAAAATAGGTCTTTAGACCTAATACAGATTAAGGGTTGACAACTTGTTATTGAAATGAGACCAGACCATATGATGAGCTTTATTTTTTGATATTAATAGATATAGGAAAACCAATAAAGGAGATGGGTTTTCAAACTATATAAAATGACATATGTTCAAATATTGAAATGGGGTAGAAAGGTGACTATGAAGGAGTGTCTCATAGTTCAATAAATCCCTCACTTTGACAAATAATTGAAAAAATTAGACTTGGGCATGGCTCTATTAGGTAAATATGGATATAAGGACCTTGCCCTCATAATGAAATAAGTGGAGATGGCATGAAAGATCATAATAAAGATATCTAGGGATTGGAGTAGCACAATTGAGAATTTAATGTTATTAAAAATCTTTGAAGATCTTCCCTCATAGTAAGTATCATGACCCATCATCTACAGAACAAACCCATGTCTTCTAGTGAATATTTCTCAACCAATGAAAAGAGCTTAAAGACTATTAGAGAAAATGAAGGCTATCTAGTCTATGATATATTAGTCTTGATTAGATCAAAGGTGGTGGATCATCCCTTGAAAGGTGTTACATTATTAATTATTTTTAGATGGTTTTCTCCCTCTTCTTTCTCCTCCCCCTTTCTATATGATCCCATTTCTTTTCTATTTTAGGGGTTCTCAGATTTTAGAATTTTCATCTTTATGGAAGACAAGGATACTAATTAATGCTCTTAAGGGTACTCATTTGATAATTATTAACCCTATAAAAATATTTTAATAACTACCTCTTGAAGTAATAATATTAACTCTTTTCCTATCTCTTGCCTTTGATTAGTGTTTAGTATGCTTGTGTATGATTAATTCATGAAAGATAATATTCCTAGCTCATTGTCCTCCTACTTACCTCTTTTAAAGTGTTTTCAAGATATTAAAGGTTTGGATTAGTTTTATTTATGAACCTCTTCTATGAAATACTTATACAATTAGTAATATTGTGAGTTTGTGTGAGCTTTAGTTGTCTTATGATGATCTAGTGTGGGTTCAAGCTCATGTGAGTGTCCATATTTTTTGGTGCATCACCTTTTAGTCTTTTTAAGAGCCCTTTTCCCCCTTTATAACCCTCTTCCCTATGTAAAAATTAGTCTAGGTGATCCATCAAGAGGAATATTACCTTTTCTATAGGTTTAACCCCACCATAGGTTACCCATAGCCTGGGGTTATCCCAATATTATAGCTCAATTGGAAAGGGCTTGAAGAACCCTCTCCAAGGGTTTCAATTGATGTTATAACAATACCCAAATGGAGGATTATTATTTATTAATAGGTGGTATTTATTAGAGAGGAGAATTCCATATAAGGTCTCCCAAAAAACATTTGATTCATAATGACTACATCAAGCCATTTTTACTTTGTAGTGAGCATTGTCTCCCAAACTAAGAATTTCAAAAGACTTGATATGTGTGTGTATTTCTATAAGTGTATGTTTGATACATGTAATATGGAGACCTAATTATAGGAATATGTTGATATATATAAGGATATTACATGAGGGTTACAATACCCTTGGTAGTGAAAAAATATAGAAACACAAACTACCAAGGTCATTTGCATCAACTAGTTAGAAAACCCTAGCATAAACTAATGATAGTCATAATATGTATAAAAAGGATGAATGGTATGATTAAAGCTTTTGGACTCTTTTAGACTAAATATAAGGTTGATTTTGAATGCTATAGGATCTAAAAAGGATTTTATGCCACCATAATCACCTATAGGTAGTCTTGTGCCTTGAAGATCAATTCAGACCTTAAAGGCCTAAAACATTACATAAACCCTCAGACCTTGAACTCCACTCTTGTGATAATATGAGTTAATTAGATAACTTTTGAGCTATAGGAGGTTACATAGAGATACTATAAGTATTAAAATGGGTGTTTTAGGAAGTGAGAAATAGAAAAAGGTGACTTTTTGGCTTAATAGATCTCCTTGAGCTCTCCCATCATAGTCTGTCAGCTCAAGTTGAAAATTTAGATGATCATATATTACATGGGTCCTATTTCTCTTAGGGGAAATTTTGGATACCTATACACTTTCCATCCATGGTAGAGAGACCTATTCATGGACACAATTTTATGAATGATTCTTAAGACTATAGGTATGCCCATATTACATAGAAGAAGCTTGAGAGGTACCAACCTTTGCTAAAATTTCATTATATAAGTTACATGTGACCAAGATATATTATTAAAATTTTAGGGGGTCTATACACTCAAGATTCATGGCCTTAATTTTCCAATCTAGAGCCTATGCTTTATGAACCTTGTTAAGATGGTAGACCACTCCAAGCCCTTCAAAACCCTCATAAATAACTTGATGTCCAAGAAGATACTCCTAATTAATATATTAGCCCTAAAACACCTTTAAAACATCAATATGACACATACAAGTCCTATGTTCCCCTTATGGACCATGAATTTGGCACATGTGGAACAAAATATGCAAGTAAATGGCTTATAATGTTTGATTTTATGATTGTTTTCATGATTGTTGAGCATGTTTGAGCTATTAAGGGAGTTATAAGGACTCTCATACCTATGTAGAGATTAAATTGTCTCTATAAAACCACTCTTTAATCCCTACTATGGCACAAAAAAGCCTAATCAGTAGACATGGAGTCAAGTGGAGAGGTAACATCATTTGCATTGAGAGAAGAATGTTTTATGTCTACTCACATGGTAAAAAGGATTTATATGGCATAAAAACCCATGTATCAACATCTAAAATATACTATAAAACTCATCACACACTTCAAAATTTATAAGTTTCAGGTCTCTTTCCCATCAGAGTAAGAAATGCATTGAATGGGCTATGAATGGGATGAATGGTGGAAGTTAGGTGAGTAGTGGTCATGTTCAAACGTGTAACTAACTTCCCAAAATGTATTCATAATCTCTATTATAAATAAAGGAGTAACGGACTAGTTTCAAGTAGCATGGTTCCTTGATGGAGTCAAATATGACCAAAAATAGATCATCAACAATACCTCTATGCCCAAAATGATCATTAAAGACCTTAATAATACTACTAAATAAAATATGGGAATAATTATGGGACTATATAATTAATATTATTTAGTTTTATAACTAATTTTTTTATGTATGATGGTATTTGTGGCCTCTCAACTCTATATGCATGCTATATTTTTCATCTGTCTCGCATGTTCTATAAATTGAGCTTAGAAAGCCATTGTACACATGCCTCAACTAGGTATGAAGAAAATATACCCATTGTTATATTAAAACCTTTAAGCTAATACAAGGATTGATTCAACCTTCTCTATACTAGTCTCTAGTGTTTAATTCTTGTTTATTTGCATTAGTGGTTGAAATCTTTCTCCCTTTAAAGGTCCTTATTTTTCACTTAGATGTTAGTGTATTAGTCTTATGCATGTCACATGGTGTGTGAAGTTTCCAGTGATTATGATTGTAGTGGAAATTGATTCATGGTGTCTCAAATTATACCACTTATCCATCACCCTTAGGTTATAGTCATTTGACATGGCCTCCATGTGAAGTACTGATGTGTAAGAGTCTTTTTAGGGAGAGTGTGTTAGTAAATAGTCCTTGTTTTATCTATAAGTGTTATTGGAGGATGAAGTAAAGGAGACACAACATATTGTTACATCAACTCTTATAGTTTAGATTTAGTTTTCAAGTCTTTTATATCCTTTTTACTTGGAAAAATAAGTAGGTTTAGTAGTTTTAGCATAGATGATTCATCAAGGGAGCTAGTCCCAAATCTAAAGACTCACCTCACTCATTAGGCTACCCATACCTAGAGGTGATTCCATTGTATAAGTTAGATGAGTTAGGTTTGAAACTCTCTATATCATTGTTGGAATCTGTAATGATAATAATTAATCATCTTGCCCTAAAGGTGAGGTAATGGTTGAGAGTAGTGTTTTCCCTCCCTTAGAATTATTTATATTCTTTTGTGGTACATTTGTGGTAGTTTATCTTCATGTCTTTATTTACACATATAATTTCTCATGATTATTATTTATTCCTCCCTATCATTGTATCATCCTTACCTTAGATATTTTTTTTTCAATTTGGGCAATGCAATAAATTTTTGATCATTTCCCTTCTTCCCTATACTTCACATCCTTTTGGGCTCACTAATGTTGGTTTCAATATTTGACTCTATTTTAAGGTGCAAGTCTAGGAGTATTTTAACATCATAATCTTTAGGTCCTATTATTTTGTCACCAATTATAAGCTCTCTTTTGATAGTCATATTTAGAATCCATGTTTGGTTTTTAGAATATGTATGGGGAAGGAATAGAAAAAAAAAAAAAAAAAACATTAAAAAACATGATCACACCGAAAGACATGATCTTTATTTGCACATATCATATCTTATTTGAATCTCAAATTCCACAATTGGCCTCATTATAGAGTCATGGTCTATTGGGGTGTGGTAGGTAAATAGACTAGGGTAGGAGGTATCATTATATCATAATGTATTATTACATTTATTTTCCACCTATCTTCTCACATAAATACCCAATATTCATGGTAGATTGATAAATCTATAATGGGTCCTGAGGAGAGGGTAACATGTTGTAAGGTAGAATCATTTAATCTTTCATGCATTTTAGCCTTTATGATATTATATCTATATACTTCACTATTTATCCCAATCTTGTGTTCCTACATAGGGTTCTTTAAGGAAATCAATGTTCAAATCTCCTAGTTTTCCCAACTTGATTTGAGTCATGATTATGATAAATATCATGTTTTTACCTTAATTAATGTAGAGTAGGTTAACCATGTTTAATATGTGATTTTAATCCTTTTCATATTGTGGATTTATCCCACATTGGTTAGGATGCTTTTCTCCTTATTTATCCTTGCCTATATATTCAAGGATTAAATATTTTAACAATAAAGAAAAAGTTTAGATGTAATATATGATATTTTTTACTTTGTTTTACATATTAGTCTGCAACCATTTGTTTTATATATCTTTCCTTTTGTGATGTTCTTTACTGTCAACACCTGATATTGTGTAGATTGGAATGATCTAGTCATCATTACTTTCATGGTAATAATTGGTAGGTGTTATATCCATCCATTTGTGATTTTACTATTGTGAAGACTTTTTGTATATATCTAAGTTTATTCTCATTACCAAGCTTTGCATCCTTAGTGTCCCCAGTTTGAATATTTTTGTGCTATTTATTTTTCTAGCCATACATTTTATTTTTATATAAATTTAAAGTTTTTTCAAAAAAAATGTGATTATCTTGTAGATCAATTTTCTCCTCACATGTGTCTAATTTATAAAATTATTTCACTAATGAAAATATTACTTCGATAGGTTTCCATAAAATGGTCATAACAAGGATACTAATCAATATCCAAGGATATATGAGGATTTAATGTTTTCCCTACAAATCTATTTTTCTATGATTATTTTAAGTTACACCAAGGGAAAAATAAGTTAGATCTTGTATTTAAAGTCAAAAAATAGCATAAAAGATTGATCTATGTGCAAGACTATTTTTTTCCTTTACTAAAAATTTCATTCAAATCCATTTATTCTAGATATGGTACAAATAATTAAATATTCTCCAAGCATTTAATTTTTATGCAATGTTTACTTATTTGATCCATTTTAATGATGGGAATATTGTAAACTCTATAACTTTTGAACTGCGACTTGAAATCGAGTTCTATGTTTTTAAAAAGTGTATGTATTTTTGATTCTCTATTAATTGGGGTCATTTATATTGTAAATTTACTCAATTATAAAGTGCCAAATTCTATGGGGGTTTACACATTTTTGTGGTTTTATTTATTCCTTAACATTATTTGAATTGGGAGTTGTTGATTTGGGGGGATCATTATTTCTTCTTCCCAAATTATTCCTTGACTTTCAATAATGGATCCCTCAACACCTCAAATTATACTAGTTAGAAAATAAAAGTGAAGATACACATTTAGGTGAAATTTTTTTAGATAATTGTACTTGGAAATCTTCCCAAATTCACATATGAGGAAGATATTGTTTGGATTTCATCTATGAAGGATGATCTCTTGGCTTGATTTGACTTAATGTTTTAGATAGCTTGCACATTCATTTTATGGATGCCACATCACCAAAAGAAGCTTGGGATGTTATTTTAGCCTCATTTGAGGAGGATATTGAGCCCTTTGAGTTTTATAAACCCTCTCTTACTCCAATTATTGGTACACTTCCTTATCCTCCTATTAGTGAGGGTTTATATTTTGATGGTGACATGGATGATGCTTCTCCATCTCCTTATCCTCTTGTTATCAATGTTTTATCTTTTAATTATGTACTCACTCCACTTAATATAGTTTCTTATGATGACACATTATTGATAGACATTTCTATTATTTTTGATGATCCACCTCTATGGGATGACTTTATTCCATACTTGGGACATCTATTTACATAACCTACCTTTATTCCTATGTAGTATGTTGAGCCACCACATATTATCACTTTAAAAGACTCTACTGGTTCTAGTGAGAGTAAACTTGTTGATAATTATGATTCACTTCCTATGAACATTATTTCAATGAATGTCCCATGTCTTTATTTTGACCTATTCACTTGTGTGGAATTAAATCTAGCTCTTGTGTATGATCTTTCCAAACCTATGCCACACTTCTTATTTGGACATGATTTAAATATATATATACTAATACCTCTTTCATATTCCATTTTGTAAAGGGTATACTTATAGTACACCATTTTAGTTTTTACTTTGTCAAAATGAAGAAATATTTTTTTAAATGGATGGAGATTCTATAATATTTTAGTCAAGGATATCGACATCGACACTGGTCATCTTGCAGGTCTAACTTGGAGTATTTATAACTTTATTATCGATGGTAGTTGTCTTTAGGGGGATTCCGTATGAAATCCTTAATTATTTTATATCATTTTGGGTTGGGGGGGGGTATTTTATTTCCTACAATTTTTCTCTCTTTTTCCACTTCATGGATATATTATACATGATTACTTGATCAACCTTATTATAAGGGTTCATAGTATGGATATGTCACTTTGTTTTTGGTTGTTTTTAGCCCATAAATTCACTTGAGGGGGGATGTTAGAGTAGGTTACTCCTATTTACTAGGTTTTATTTATCTTTTTAATATTTTGATTTCCCACATTGGTTAGAATGCTTTTTTCCTTATTTGTCCTTGTATATATGCAAGGCTTCTCATTTTTAACAACAAAGAAGTTTAGATCTAATATATGATATTTGTTACTTTAGTTTACATATTAATGTACAACCCTTTACTTTACAGATCTCTCATTTTATGATGTTCTTTATTTTCAACACCTAATATTATGTAGCTTGGAATAATCTAGTATTTGTTCCTTTCATTTCCATCCTCTTTCCTCCACTACCTATTTCATTTTCCCCTTGATAGGATAGTTTGTATCTAAATATATTCCCATATTATTACACATATTTTCTTAGCATGCTAAGAGGATGGTAGTTTTAGTTTATCCATTTTAGAATATAATTTGTATCTTTAAGTTGTTTTGGGATACTCTTTTGGTGATTGCTTTATCTTCCTAGGAATTATTTTAATTAGGTTTTGGACCTTGAGTCTTGTGTTTGCCTTTTTGTGAGCCATTTGGTCTCATTTTTCTATTTCATGCTTTTCATATCATTTTTTAGTATGGTTCCTTACTGATCTTAAATTGATGTTTTTATCATTATTAAATTCCATGTGTCCCTTATTTGATTTATATTTTTACATATATTTCTCTAGATGTATTTTTGGGTTTTATGGTCATAAATAACCTTGGCTTTTCAACTTATCAATTTTTCTCTTAGTAGCTATCCTTTTTCTTGGGTCTTTTGGTCTTAACCTAGCCTTCATCATCGTGGCTTGCTAATTTTTTAAGTTATTCAATCAGTTTTGAGAATTTTTCATTTAGTTTGGCCTCCATGTGTTTATTTTCTTTACTTTCTAGCCTTGTATCCATAGGGTTTTTCCAATGTAGTTATTGTGCCCTCCATAACCAAGTCTATGATTTATGCATGTAGACATTTAGTGATAAATGTAATTTAATAAATGTATATCATAATTTTATTTATTCATTGATTGACATTTACTTTTAACATTCATACCAGTATTTATTTTAGTTATCTTGATTGTTTTATTACGATGTTCTTTCCCAAATCACTATCCCATGTTACATTATTATGACACATGATGAGATTTAGGTAGAGCATATATGTATACATACCATATTTTTTATCACCATTTATTGACTCTTTCTCTTATATAAACATATCAAGTTTCAATCTTCATGAGTGCACACCTTAAAGGGTGCACTAGGAAAGGGGTGGGCAGGACTTTGGTGATTTAAAAGAGATGATATATATGTCATGATCATATCATTATTGTCCTTGATTAAAATTCCTTAGATTTTCATTCTTCAATCTTACCTCAATTAGATATGTTAGTTTACCCATTTCCTATTGTATTAGCCCTAGATAATGGAGTCTATTTTACATGTTTACCATTCTTATATTATATTGACCTAGTTAATGTACTTTTGATTTTGTATATTAGAATTTATGTTATTTCAGCCTAGCTAACATAGTTCAATGTTATTTGAGTCCTCTTAACTACATCAAACCTATCAAATTCCATTAGATTAACCTTTAGGTTGGGTTTGGGTATTTGATCACTATATATAAAAGTCACATTTCATCCAAAATATATCATATCACACTCATTTTCTCTACATTCACTCGCACTTCTACCCTAAAATCATTTAGAGGATTCATAGGTAGAACCTTGTCTTGAAGAAAGCTTATCTTGTGGAATTCTTGGATATTCATTAAGAGAAGTCATTTTAACTTAGATATTGATTCAACTTTTGGGGTATTCACAACCAAAATAATCTCTTATAAAGTACCATTGGCTAAGGATGAGATTAAGGTTTGATGAGTTTCCATCAAGATTATAATTTATAACCATATGTTATTTCCTTATATTTAATTTAGTAGATATAAGTTCATTATTTCTTAGTGAATGAATGTATGTATATCCTTTTATAAGTTATTTCTACACTTATACTTAGTGTCTCTATAGGATTGTTTGGACTTGAAATTTATCCATTTTAGGTAGCTTGGACCCCCATTTGTTAACCATGGCACATTACCCATTTTGATCATTTTAACCATTTCCATTAGTTTAATTTAATTACATGATTACTTACATTGCTTGTTTTAAATATAAATTTCTTACATAGAGGTCTAGTTATATTTATCTCATTGTGGCATATGCTTAAAATCTTTGAAACCTTTTCCTTTGATAGTGGTGATATACGTACCCCTCTTATTAGGTATATATCCACTAGTAATTACATGAACATTAGGTATCATTAAGATATATTTTATTAACCTTCTTTGAGTCTTCATCTTTATAGATTGGATAGTTATAGGCTAATCGTAACCCATTGCATACATTCTAGTGAACCTAGTGTGAATTTTACCATTACCTTCACTCTTTTAGCCAACTAAATTAGACAATATCAATATAGTTATATATCATATTTTATCCTTCAGTAAACTATATCAATAAAATGCAATATAGTTAAGTTTTAATTCATATCCTTTAGACAAATATATCGACAAAACATGATATAGTTATGTCTAAAATTCCATCCTTCATCCACTTGTATTGGCTAAACTTGATATAGTTCCATCTTCGTCTTCTTTTTATTAAAAAAAAATACATCACCAAACCTGATACAATTTCATCTATCTATAAATATCATTAGCCCACTTTGTGTTTGTATATAATATATCAGCTAGCTAGATAGAATTCTATTATGTGTTTTTAAATGCATCAGCCAACCCCAATACAATTTTGTTTGTTTCATTTTTATCATTTAGTTTATAATTGTACTGGCCTACCTAATATAGTTGGTAGATGGTTTATTTAAATTCCTTGAATGCTTTAAATTGGTTTTCAAAATTTATTTTATAACTTTATTTTCTATTCATTTGGTTTTCCATATAAAGTGTGTTCAAATAGTTTTAAAAATACTTAGTGATGATCATACAAGGCTAAGTGGTGTTTTATTTATATACATTATGCCACAAGGGGATTACCCCAATAATCATAGCCATAATAAAACAAAAAATATTATTTAATTCACATTTACCTCATGGTAAATCATAAATTCTTGGGATTCCTTTTTTATTAAACCTTACTAAACCATTCATTTATTTCATTTGGTGGTGAACATGAGAGGAACATATCACCTAGGGAATTTACTCTCATTATACCCTTAAAATAGGGGTTAGTAGGATGGAGGCACTATTATCCTTTATATTTAGTACTCTAAAACATTTAGTTGACCTTAATTTATGAGTGAGTAAGCATATTTGAGCCCACACTATTGATTGTGTTAAATTATCTAAAATATTTTTATTATAATTATTCATGACATTCTATAGAGTCTTCCCAATATAGACATCACCCCATTCTTATAAGTGAGTCTTCATCTTTTATTTCTTGAAAGCAATGGAAAGAACATAGATGTCATAAATGTGGTGGTATTTTCCATCTTTTTGATGTATGTTCTTACATATTACCATGATACCCACATAATAATAAGGTTTAAATAAATTATGTTAGTCGTTCTAGTGGAATTTCTTCTGGCTACTCCAATGACTATGTTTATTATGACACTTTTATTGATGTCAATTTTATGTACACCTCAAAGTGTTTTAAATGAGGCAACCTCTAACATTTTGGGATATTTATGGAACTAGGTTGCTCTTTGGGGAATCAGTTTTAGGTATGTGGTTAAAACAACTTAGTGGTGGAATAAAATGTTGAGCCTATGGGTTGTTTTACCAATTTGTGGACGAATGTGTAGATTATAATAAAAAGGATAAATCACTAGGTGAGTTTGATGGGTGAAAGATTAATATATGGTGGGTAGATCTAAAATAAACTTAAAAATATGGAAGGGTAAGGCATAAACAAGGATTTTATATCTCTGAATAGGAATTTCTCAATCTATCTCTTTAGTGGACAAGTATCTCAAGAACCTATGTTTGTTGTTTGCTACTTTTGCAAACTTGTAAACAAACATGGATGGGAGTTTGGGTATTTAGATATATGGTGATTCTCGGTTTTAACTAAAGTTTTCTCTTTTTAAGTATGTTGTTACATACCTTTATAAAATATATTAAAGCTCAAACTAATAAGTTACCTAGGGTAGATATGGCTCAACATAGAGATACTATACCAAATAAGTTACTTCTACACACCTTAAATTATCAAGTAATCTTATACTAATCATATAAATCAATGAAACATATCAATCTTCAATAGTTTTTACACATTTGAGACTAGCATTCATTATCAAAATAATTAGACTCATTCGTATCATTGACACATATCAGAATTATTAAATCAATACAAATAAAAAATTTCAAATTCATTAACATGGAAAGGGAATAAGAAAGAAAAGACATAATTGAATGAAAATCAAATCCTTTATTTCTTCCTCTATTTCTTTCAAAAACTTATACCCTTTGAAAAGAGGGTTCTACATATATAGATAAATCTTGAGGAAGGGGTCACCTCATCTTCCAAGATTACTAAACTTCATTTAAATTTAAAAATACTATAATTCTTGGTTACATATCGATGTATTCCATATAACATAGTCATGTAATATGTGCATGTTGCCAAAATAACTCAATTGGCTCTTGATTAACTTGTCTAAAAGTTGTCATCAAAACTATAGTAATATTCATGGTTGTCAATGTAATAACTAGAGTTGTAATTGAAGATGAACTAGTGGATTAAACAATGGTTACCATGGTAAAATTAGTATGAGTGGGTGTTAACATGGATGTTATCATTATTGGCATTGTAGGTAGATTCAGTGTAGTGGAAATATAAGATGGAATGTATTGGGTTGATTTATTATTTTCATCCAAGTCTTGGTAGTGTTTATATACATTAGCATGTTATGCTCAGATTAAATTCATTTCGAATAGGTGTGGCCTAGTCACCCTTGTAGTCTACTCCATCAACTTGTTAGGCTCTACCTTGGTTAGTCTGAAGCCATCCTTGAATACCTCCACCTTTATCACATTATTCATTGTTGTGATCAGCTTCACCTCAATATCTTCTAGGCTCCAACATTTTAGACTCTATTTAAAGATGTCAACAACACTTTTAATCATTTAGTCAAATGAAACCATGGTAACTATCTTACCTCTACTATCTCTAATTACAGTCAACTCCAATCATATAAAAATTTGCTCATCCTCTTTCTCTTGCTCGACTAACTTATTCACTAATACCTCATAAGATAATACCTAGTCTTAGGCTTCTTGCATTATTATTAATGCTAAATTCAAAGCATTAGATGCATTTAATGAGGTCATCAAGTCTAAATGGTTGAATTCCTTATTAGGTGTATATAAAATGAATAATTTTAACTTACAATCATCCTTCATGTGGCTTATAAATAATTTAATTATATTATTAACATGAGGAGCTAAACTAACTCTCAAATAATAAAAATAATCAATAATTTCATATAATCTAAGAACTACATCTTGCACGTCCTTATTAATGCCTTGGGGAACCCAAATAACTTGGTGTTGTTATCTGAGTGTCTCTATCTCTTTCTCAAGCTCTTGTCTAGCCATTTTAGTCCCATGACATATAGAAAGTATAGCTTTTATATGGGTCTCCATATATGACTTCAAGTCCTTAATATAAAAGGACTAACCATTTCATCTATTTTGTCTCTTGTCTAGGGAGTACACTTCTTACCTTTCCTCCATGATTAAGGTTATGCCTAAGATATATTAAATTTTCCTCTTCCTCACCTTCTATACTAATGATGTGGATTTATCAAATAGTGATTTCACCATTATAACTTTTTTATCTTTATATTAGGCCTCTTAAAGGATAAGGATCCTAATTTCTTAACCCAACCTATAAAAGTGAGATTTGAGGAATCTAAAGGTTGAGCTTCCACTCATGCATGTTCTTCAGGTTCTTGATCAATTTTTGTGGAAGGATTGGGGATTAATATCCATATGATCTTTGACCATTCTATGTTTCCATAATATAGCATTGGATGGACAACAAAGACTGAATACCTCTTGGGTGCCCTTTTTGTGGTAACCACTATGGTTATGGTGGTTGGAGTGGAAGAAGGCAAGGGTGAACCTAATTGCGTAGAAAGAGATGTAGTTAAAGTGATGGATTAGGTAATGGATGGAATGTATAAATCTAGTGTTTGTGGGGTGGATGTTAATGGAATGGAAACCAATGTGATGGAAACTAGATGGATGGAAACTACAGTAGTGGAGGGTAGAGCAGGTGTAGTGGTTATGGGAAGGTTCATAAATGGGTACATAAAAATCAAACCTGAAGAGAATGCCTACTAAGGAATAAATGTGGAAAACATAGGCCTAGATGTGATATAGATTTTAGGTGAAGATATCAAAGGTGAAAAACCTAAATGAGTTGTGAGCAAGGGACCCTTACCAGATGGTTCACTTATGATAGGTGCCTTGACCTTGAATTTTTGTAAGATTAATACCTTTATCTATTATATATCTTACTCATCCACTTCTTGTGTTGGATGTGTCTATGGTTTATATCCCTTATAATTAATATTATAGGTCTTATTTGTTATGCCTACCAATGGGATTGATACTTATTATGGAAGAAGGGGGGATAATATTGGGAATGGTAGATGAGGAAGCCACTATTTCATTTTCATTAGATAACTCTAAGAATATAATCTTAGATTATTCCTTCTATGTACTACCTTCTACTTGAGTGACATCCTCAACCATCTCTTGTTCAACTATGGAATCTTGAGCTGAGATCACTAGTTCCTCTTCTTCTTGTGTGAAAGTAGGTAGTTTTTCTTCCTTAGCTTGTTCTTCCTATTAATTAATGAGTGGTGCCTTAGATAATAACTACTATTATTCCTAAAGATAACCTTGAGATATATGGGGATCTAGTCCCTCTTCTTCCATCTATTTTTATTTCCTACCACTCCAAAAATCTAAGGATCTCCCTCCTCTAAGAGGTATAATTCTAAACTTCACTTCACCAAGTGTTAGAGATGGTTCTGCTTGAATCACTCTCATCAAGTCCTTTATTAGTCTTATAATTGTGTCCTTTTCCTTGACCTTCTCATCATATTTAACATTTAGGAATGTAAATCATGATCCATTGGCTCATGCTTGTAGGCAAGGCCAAGGGTATGAATTTTATTTTGGACCTTTCCATGAAGATCATAGTCTCTATGATAAAGGGTAGGAAATGCATATGTATTTTTGGAATTATCAACCTCCTTGAACTATCTACAAATTTTATATTTCATTCACCAAATGGTGGTGTGGGATTCACCAAATGTAGCCTTCTTATTTATAATCAATTTTTTGTCAATGTTATTCTAAATTTTATATTTTATTTCCTGCGTAGCTACCTTGTCTGAAACTAAATATGGGAGATGTAGAGTATCTACCTTGTGGCCTACCACCATGATGATTATGTATTCTAGATAAATATAGTAGTCTCCTACATTGTTGGTAAGTATATGAGATATTCTAAGGGAAATTCATGGAAAAGGATGACCATGGATTTCCATCTAGACCTTAGGCTAAAGGTCCTTAGTGATCTTGGATATATTATTCACATATTAATATATGTGCACAAAACTATAGAAGTAACAAATATTGTTCTTGATAAATTTAGTATTGGGCTCCCAAGGACTCCATTGTGTCTATACATGGTCCATGACTATGTATAGTATATAATACATCATGTATAAGTTTTCACCTAGTGTCCACTTATCTTTATGCAAGATTTAATCTTGAACACATATGATAATGATTTTACCCAAATCATAGGTTCACTCTAATGTAGTTAAAAGGTCAAGTAGGGGAACCCACTCTAGGTGTATGAAATAGATACTAGTATGTCCAAAAAGTTGATTCATAAGTTCCATCCCCATATAGATTCCCATTCTAAAATGGGTGATGGGGATCTTGATATGTTCCTTTAAAGTGAAAATTTCTCTATGGAGATGGCAACTTGATATAGCTCACTCTAGATTATTGGCTTTATTTCATGTGATGACAATGTGCAAATCAAAAGTATCATATACAATGGGTGGGCTCAAATACCTATTAAATTATTATACTAAAATATACATGATAATAATGTTTCTATATACATAATGAAGATATCCTCCATCCATTATTCTCCCTTTCAAGAAGAGGCCCCATAGTATATCAATACATGACATCACCTACAACTTTATGGTTGTGTAGTGTAGGGATTAAAATTTGAAAGGGATTAAGTATTTCACAAACTAATTATTTTTAGCTTCAATTTATTCTTCAAGTGAAAACTAATCTATGTTCTCCACTACATCCCATAATGTTGAGTAATTTGGATATCATCCATCAAACTTAATAGCTTAAAACATAGTGTTTAAGTACTCTATAGAATTATTGATTGAGAACATAAATGGTGTCAAGGATCCTTTATAAGACCTAGGCAATGATGTCACAGTGGTTCTATCAACTAATTTTATTCTCCAATATTTTTATAATGGAATATGTCACTAGACTAAATCTTATGGACTACTAAATTATTGTCATAGCAGTTAAAGCTTTTAGGATCACTTGAGGTTGATGTTTCTTTGAGATAAAATATGTAATGATGTGAAATTTACTATGGGATCAATGCAAATATATATTATACATTGATTTATATTTCATTTACCATTAATAATTAATTTATATGATATCATCACCTTCATTCAATTCAAATTTGACCGCCATGTCCTAGTGTACATGCCACGTAGGATGCCTTGTCATTCAGGGTGCCACTATGTAACCTTTATTATTTTGTCATGTATCATTTTTTATTGTATTAAAAGGTATTAATAATTTATATTCAAGATAAAATACTCCAAATACTATAATTTTATTTATAAATATATGCTCTCAAAGTTCTTGAAATAAAGTTGTCGATGACTAAGGTTGTTAAAGGAATCCTTCCGATGAAAAGTATCTTAAACAAAGTTTCCAAAGAGAAGTTTTTTAAATGAAAGTTTTTTACATAAACACATCTATTGATAATATTTATAAATATAATCTTTCAAAAATAAACCTTTTGATGAAATTTTCCAAAATAAAAGTTGCCAAAATAAAGTCTTCGATGAGAATCTTCCAAAAACAAAGTTATTGACATAATCCCTTCGATGAAAGTTCCTATATAATAAGTGTATACACTATAAATTTACATTATTTTATTACAAATAAATGTGTCTTATCCATCCCCTACCTTTTTTACACTGGTTAATATAGTTTTACTATTTACTATCTAACATTGTGTAAATAATCTAGTTAATTACCATTTTACCTAGGTAATTAGTTAACCATCCCTAAATCCTATTTAAATCTCTCCAATAATATTAAGGGTAAGTTTATTTAAGATTCCTAATAACCTCTCCATACATGAGCCCCATTATAACCAATTTGAACTAAGTTTTTATCTGATATTTTGAGTTGTTAGAACCAACAACTTAAACTTAGACCAAATCATTAATGATTCCTATGATCATTATCGATCCTATTAGGATCAATGTAAATTTATATCAATTCTAACCTTAGGTTATAAATCTTAGTTTCTACACATTAGAATTCTAGAAAAAAATTCCCATGAAATACTATGAAAAAATGCCATTCATGTTTTAATCTATCCATGCTCTATCCAAATGCAACTACATCCCTATCAATGAGGTATTTCTCTAAAACACATGAAGCTTTTTGTAGAGGTACGCATGTTGTGTATTTTATTGATTTTAGATTAATAAATTATTCATTGATGTTCTATTTTCTATTATAAGTCTATTTAAATAAACTAGTGACTAGTTTAGAAACATTTTATAATATATTAATGCCTTTCTTTGGCCCCATCCTAAGTATTTCAACACCCACTATAAAGATTGACCATAATTATTTCTATATTGACATAAATTACTTGATTGATACTAATTTTGAGATGATTAGCATCAATCCTTGTGTTTTCATTTTTGTATACAACCCAAGACTAGATTAGCAATCATAAATGTTTCCAATTTATTGTTTGTATGTCTTAAAATCATGCATTGTTGTCTATAAATGACCTTATATAGTGTTATTAATGATTTCATTTCAATTCATGACTTACCCATAGTTCCTCATCCCTTATTTTTCAATCAACGTGACATATATTTTGAGTTAGGACTTTGAACAATTGTATTTGACTCAACTCTAGAAGCCATCATTGAGCAACTAGAAGTAATCCAAGAATAATATGAGTTAGCCATAACATATTGGAATGAACATTTTGATAATATCTACATAGTATATTGATTTGTTTCATTTAATTTTCATAATCTTATCACATGCTTCATTATAGTTTATCTTATTATATTATTTTCTTGATTGTGTCAAAAAAATGGAATAACATCCTTCTAAGGAAGTGTACTTCTTAGAACTAATCTTGTATTAGGTAGTCCAGCCATCTATCTTATTAATTAATCTTGTCCAAGTTGTCTTTGTTGTTTAGGTAGTCCATCCTATCTAAAAAGGAGCTCCCACCTCATTGCATCAATGGTGTGTACCCCCCATCATAGGTACTCCTCATCAAAACCCTATATCATTTCTATTTTTAGTAAGTTATTTTTATTAATAAAATGAACCAAAAAAATACTAAAACATTATGGCACACCTGATGGGAACCCTAAGGTCTCATTGTTCTTGTTATTTTCATTATGAAATTGTGCACTAATTTCATCTTTTTTTATTATTAGATTTCATTCAAAAATCCAAAATCTAAAAATTTATTACTTTTCCTTTTAAGGTTTAAATAAGAATTGCATTCATCATGTGTGTGATTAAATAATTCACATAAATTAATCTAGCTAATCAATATATTATAGTAATCACACTTTCTAACACACAACCAAAAACACATAATCTTGAAATAAACATTGAAACATTTTCCTACCTAATGTGGACCCAATTAGAGTTCATCACCAATGAGAAAATTGAAATAGTGTACTAGTTGAGTATAAAAATTCTAGAAAGAAGTGTAAAGGATAATCACCTGACACCTTTATCATTTCGATGTGTGAAGTGAGGAGATAGTCCCAAATACCAAGCCATGTACTTTCTTCCAATAGAGATTTAGGTATCAACATGCCTTCATGTGTATAAAGGTTCCCATGCTTAAACAAAAACCCAAAATGATATTTAGATTACCATTTTTCAGTACTCTTGTTGACTCTTTTCCTTACCACATTCTAAATTTATTTTCTTAAAAAATTAAAATCTTCCAAGTACATTTTTTAGTGTGTGTTTTTTCCACTAAAATGAGATAAATAAAAGAACATCATGTGTTTTTTCAATTTATTTATTAATTTATTTTTGGTACTACATGGTTTTAATGTGATAACAGTCACTAAAACAAATTGAATCCTTAACCTCATCCTCATCCATGGAGAACACCTTGAGTCCTCCTACCTATCATTAGTATATGGGGGAGGTTATTCCCTATTTATATACTTATGGAGATCCTAAATTCACTAGCATAATGGATAGTAATCCAATTTATCTTAACCATTACCTTAGTACTCAATCCATTCATATTATACTTTCCCCTTGTATACAATCTTCTGATAATGTTTTTGACATGCCCTTAAAAGGACCTAAAGGGATCACTTTATCCATGGTTTCCTCTCTCAACAATCCTCCCCTAATAAGTTATAATACTAACACAATGCAACTTTGAACAATCCACCCCTACTATTATTTAGTAGTACATCTCTTACTAGCACCCAATCCCAAAATGTTACTACACCTCAACTTACTTTTATTCCACCTCCTACAATGACAACTTATAAATTAGTGATTTCAATCCCTAAAACTCTTCCACCAATCCAAAATATAATATATTCAAATACCCAAACTCAATCTTTACAACAATATCCCTTAAGTCAATAGCCACAACATTATGCTCCATTTACTACTCAATATTTATCTCCCTCATAAGACCTTAGATCCACTTATATACCCTTATAAGACCCATAATATGTGGTTGCATCCCAACTAAGTATAACCACTTCTATTAGTTAAACCTTTTCACCACCCTTTTGCACTCCATTTCACACCTATCAACACCTACAACATAATTTCTTGGGGGGTATTCCTCAATATAATACCCAACCTAACCTTATGACCATCCTTATGAATAAGATGGAAAATCTAGAATCCTCTACCTTTGGGTAGAAAAATATGCTCAAGTATGAGTAAATATGTAATGAACCCATTAATCCATCTATCCTTATTAGACCATACCCCTCATAATGAAAATTTCTAAATTTCATAAAATTTCAAAATAAGGAATATCCAACAACACATTAAATCATTTATACACTCTTGTTATCTCATATCCCATGATGATGCTATTATCCTAAGAATGTTTCTCATGTCACTAGTTGGACCAATTTTAGACTGGTACAATTCTATCCCTCAACACTCCCTATTCTCTTTTACGAAACTAGTGTGAATATTTTTAGAACACTTTTCCATTAACATCATAATAAAAGTGACCATAACCGACCTCTATGCCATTATACAATTTGATGAAGAATATATCACTAAGTTTTTGGCTAGATGGTGAAGTCTTATAATCTAGCTTACTTTATCCCTTCCTCAACTAGAACTAATAAAATTATTCACAAGATCATATACTAAGCATATCTCATTAGCATTATGATTTTAATCCTTTAATAATTTTGATGAGTCCTTTCATATGGCCCATAATCCAAAAATTCAAGATTTAAAATAAGGGAAGGTAAAGTTACATAATAAGAACTTCAAACTCAACCCTTCCAAAGATATTAACAATACCAAAACCAAAGGCACTGCTAATGTTGTGGTCTTAAAATCAGTACCTCCATAGACAAAGACCCAATCCAAACCCTTTACCTCCTAATTGAAACCATACAAACCATTAATATAGTTTCCTCTATGGTAGTACAAACCCTTAGGGGAATCATACACTTATATTTTAGATAAACTCTTAAAAAATTATATTATCAAACTTCCTCCAATTATACCTCTTGATGACTCTCTCTCCAATCCTATTTGGTTTAAATAAAATGGCTTCTATAACTACCATTGTGTACCAAGTCATGACATCAATAGGTTTTGCTACTTCAAAGGTCTAGTTCAAAATCTTATTTACAAGGAGAGTTAAATTTGGATAACCCTAATACTCTTAATCAATCTATAAATATCTTTAGGCAATTGTTCCCCAATCATACCTCTATATCTAATTTTGTATAGGCTAATTAAAGATGCACATCGAACCATGAGACCCATGTGATAAGTACAATCCATGATCAATTTCTACCTAAATAGGTTAGTGATTCTTATGAATCACATTCCATGATAATTAAAGTCCCATGTCTCCTTATAGTAATTCTTTTAAACCATCTAAATCAAGTGGATCTATCCCCAAGACTCACTCAGGATTTTTAGATCTCATTATTTGGGACCTTCTTAAGGAACCATTACCTAAACCCATTAAAGATAATCAAATGAAAATAAAGGATGATAAACCTATCAAGGAAGACACTTGTTTATATATCCTACAAGATACACATACCACTCCTTTAACCATTATAACACCTTCACATAGCATACCCATCCCCTCTAGCTTAATCCCTCTTGAGAGGACTGTTATGTTGCCTTGACCAAATATAAAACCAACTTCCCTTATAGCTTGAGAAGAGTCAAATCTTACAAAGAGAGAAATTAAGGGAAATTCTTCAATAAGTGGAAATAAAATCCTTGGTGTGTCATGAGGAAAATATTTTCATCATCCTCACATAAGAATTTAACTCCCTAAGGAGGATATCCCTGCTACCCCTAACCAGATTCAAAAAAGAAAGATGGCCTTCCCACCAATTTGAACTAGAGCATCCATATTAGAAACTCATGTTTTGGAAAAACTAAAAACCTCCATTATAGAACCCACTTTTAAATAAAATTTTACATTACAAAGTGATATTGCCATAGTAACAATGCCAATGAATAATCCTCTAGATCCTTATTAACCACAAAACCTAGGTGTAAGGTCTTATCCCAAACATAAATTACCTTTTATGAGAAATATTCAAATAATTAGTGTGAAGGATCAAGAATCAAAATGAAATTTAACCTCTATGCCAATTCTTGAAGGATAAAAATCCCCAACTAAGATCCATTGTGGGGGTATTACTCTAAGATTCTCGATCAACTCCTTAAAACTTCCCTTATCACAATACCACCCATAAAACCTATTAACCCCATGTTCAAAATTTAACATGGTATCAAAAAAATAAGAAATTCTCATACTATCAAATAGTAATACATGATACTAAAATTTGTAATGCACTAAAAGATATGGTTCATACTCTATTAGAGGAAGATGATCTTTTACTAGAATAATTTGGTCATGATTATGTTCATAGTCAATCTACTAGGGTCACAACCACTTTAGGGACTAGTATATTATCAAGAAGATCATAATGAATTTAAAAGGAAGTTATAATCTCTAATAAGACTGAGTATTAGCCCCTCTTAAGCCCCCTATACTTGGATGATTCTAAAAACATATAAAATTAACCATTGTTTTAGATAGACATGATATATATAGCTACACGATCCTATACCCAGGGTTATAATATCTATAATACTAATAAATCTAAGGTGACTATTTCAAAATATCCTACTTCTACCATAGATAGTATTATAATTACTTACCCATAACCTAAAAATTTTATTTTAAGAAAAACACAAAATAATAATGCTTTATAATTGATACATATATCAGATCTAAAACAACTCCATCAACTCATGGTTAAGATGTCTTTTATATGAAATTGTCTAGAAATTTCCACAACATTATGAGGATATGATAGAGGCCTTAACATATATCAAGATAAAATTAGATAAAACCCAACCTTTTTCATCTTTTATCACCTATTTTCAAAAGTCGTCATCTATAAAATTCCATGATTCTAAAATATCACCATTTCATCTTGATGACTAGGATCTACCCTTATTTATCACTACCTAAATTAATCAGACCTAAATTGAATGAGTCATGATTGATAACAAAGAAAGTATAAATATTATCTCCTTACATGATTTTAATTAACTACATTTACCTAAAACTATTGTAGTTCAATCTCTAGCTATGTTATGGGCATTCAATGATATTGTGGCCCCTACATTAGGACTAATTATCCTTCCCATCCAAGTAGGTATATGTACATTAGGAATAATTATCCTTCCAATCCAAGTAGGCATTCAATGATAGTTTCAATATAATATCCTATTAGGACATCCTTGGATATGCACTATGCATTGTACTCCCTCCACTTTTCACTAATGTCTTAAATTCAAACATGATGGTAAGGTCCATAGTGTCCCTACTAATCCACATCCATTGAAGTCATAAAATTTGACTTATCAACCTAATTATGTCTTGATCCATATAAATAACTTGAGTATACTGTATTCAAGGGAAACATCTACCATCTATACTATACTTTCATAATGTATCCTTAATGTATACTATTTTGACTTGGCATTCGAACAACTTTATGTAGGGGAATATCAACTATTAATGATCAACACATTATCAACCCCCAAAGAATATGGGCATCTTGATTGATAGCATACCTATCAACCCAATCTAAGGGATATTATCCCCTTTGGGCCTCCTCATCTCCAAATGAATTTAACCTATGGAGTAATTGACCAATTTATTTTATCTAAATAAAATTAAATGCATGCCCAACTATCCACATCTAACTTCTCATTTATTGACAAACCATGCTTTGTAAATACTTAATTATAACATTTTTCTTGGAAAGGTTTTGGATTAGAACATTACAAACAAGGACCCCATGAGGTTATAATAAATGACTTTAGAAAACCACATGAGAAACATGGCCTTAGTTTCAATAAAACTCTTGAAGTTGATAATAATCATGCTTTATTATCCCATTTCCTTATGGATGTGGAGAAAATACCTCATCCCATCTTGGTTCCCATATGTCAACTTATGACATGATCTCTATCCTACCTAATTTTTATTATTGTTTCCATTTACCTAGAATTGCTAACATATCAAAACAATAAGAAAACATATACCTTCCTTTAGTTTTCCATGACCTAATATATGAAGATTCTCCCTTAGTACATATAATTAAATTTCAAGATGATGACTCCATTTTAAATTAATTATGGGTATGGGATTCATATCTAAATAATATCATATCATATAAGTCTCCTAGTCTCTTAAACAAGGTCACAATTGATATTAACATAGGGATGCTTGAAGTCCTATGAAATACCAAAGTGAGATAGTCTTTAGATTCTCAGGAGCACCAAGATTTTGTTGCATTCCTTTCTATTCATATCTAAGAATTTTTTTGGTCTTATATTGATATGCTTTGAATTGACCCTGCTATAGTTGTCCATAACATCCGTAACATTTTTAAAGCTAAACCAGTGAAACAAAAGCTTTGTAAGATGCATCCTCATATTATAATTCTCATCAAAGAAGATTTATAGTGCTTATCATATATTAAATTTATCCAACCCATTAATTACCCTTAATGGGTATTTAACATAGTATCTATCATAAAAATCATAGGCGGAGTATGCCTTTGTACCAACTTTTATGACCTTAACCTTGCTTGTTCAAAAAAAGATTTTCCCCTTCTTAATATTGACTAGCTCATGGACCTCACTACAAGACATGAGATATCGTCACTCATGAATGGATTTTATAGTTGTAATCAGATTCTTATTACCCTAAAGGATCATCATTAAACCTCTGTTATTACTCCATGGTGGACTTTTTGTTAAAGGGTCATGCCATTTGGTTTAAATAACACATGAGCCACTTACCAACATACCATGACCTATATTCTACATGAATTAATTCACAAAATCATTGAATATTATGTGGATGATAGCCATGGTAAATTAAAGCATCATAATGATCACTTGTCCATCATTCAGTGAATCTTTTTCATTTTTTCTAATATCAGGTTCATCTTAACCCCAAAAGGTGTGTTTTTGGGGTTTTATTAGGTAATCTCTTAGGTTTTATCATTTCCCTTCAAAAAATTAAAGTTGATCTTGATAATATTAAGGCCATTATATATATGTTACCTTGATACAACCTCAAGAAACTTCATAGTTTGTAGGGGAAATTGTGGTTTGTTCATCATTTTATTTCAAATTTGTTAGATCAATGTTAACCTTTCCATCACCTTCTTAAGAAAGACACCTAGTTTGTGTGGGATTCAAATTGTCAAGTGGAATTTAATGCTCTCAAAAAGTATCTATTATCCCCACCTATCCTCATTCCACTAAAAGAGGATAATCCCTTTTACTTATATATCTTAGCTACAAATTATGCATTAGTTGTCATGCTTACCCATCAAGACTATCAACATAAAGAATAAGTGGTTTATTATATAAGTCATACTTTGGTTGAGTATGAAAATAATTACACACATGTTGAAAGACTATGCTTATCCCTAGTGTTTATAGATTCCATGCTTCTCCACTATTTGATTAATCATAAGACTTGTGTGATTACTAATATCTACCCTTTTAATATATACATTCAAAAACCTATCAGACTAAACAAATGGAAATATGGCTGATGTTACTCATTAAAATGGATTTTAATTTCCTTAACCAAAATTCAATTAAGGGAAAATCATTTTTGATTAATTATATGGAGCACCCCTTGCTGATAATCTACCATCTAGTTATGAATTCCCTAATGAGGTTATAGCCTCCACATCCCAAGAAGATCATGAATATTAAATGATATTATTCTTTGATGGATCTACAATTGAATAAGGAGGGAGTAGGGATTATTATAATACCACCTAAAGGCATTGTTATCCCCTATTTTTTAAGATTTATTTTGATTGTACTAATAATATGGTAGAATATGAAGTCCTAATTATAGGTATCTAAACAACTTTGTCTCTAGGAATTAAATCACTTTTAATTTTTGGTGACTACCAATTAGTATTCAACCAAATAACTATCATATATTAGTGTAATAAAAACACACTCTAGAGGTACAAAACATTAATAGATTAATTATTATCTACCCTTAACTATTATGTCATCTAGACCACTCCTTGGTCAACCTACAAGTTTGTTGATACCATGGCTTCTTTGGCCTCCTTTATCCCATCTCCTCCTAAGAGTATAATTTTTTTGTTCTTATTCACAAGGTTAATCAAAATTCTTATACCAGAACTATTCTGCCATCTATCCATAATATAGAGTAAAACCATGTAGATATATGGTATACATAGATATTTGATTATTTTTCTGAAGTCATCATTCCTTTAGATCTATCCAAAAATTACAAGTGTTATTTTCAGCTGTAAAACTCTTGGTATATAATACTAGGGGGTGTGCTTTATAAATGGGGTTTCAGTGGTATTCTCATCCATTATATCCAAAATTTTGAAGTAAGTCTCATGATCAAATAAACTCATGATGGAATTTGTAGTGGCCATTTAAGTGGTTTAACTATATCCAAGAGAATTGTGAGGTTATGATACTATTGGCCCTCTTTGAATAAATAATAATATTATTATTATTATTATTTCAATAAATGTGTCAAGTGTCAACAACACACTAACTTATCTTATATCTCTAGTCATGTATTTCAAGTAGCTAGAGATTTTTGGCCTTTCTCCCAATGGGGTTTAGACCTTATAGGGCATATCAATCCTAAATATTCCTATTGAAATAGCTTTATCTTATTTCTACTAAATATTTCACTAAGTGGGTGGAGGATATTTCCCTTATTTCAACAAATTCTGGTAATATTATTGATTTTATTAATCATCACATCATATGTCATTTTGGTGTCCTACATAAAATAATTATAGATAATGGGAAATATTTTTAAAATAAATAATTCTAAAAGTTATGTGATTATTATAAAATTAAGCTGACTTTCTCATCGCCTTATTATCCATAAGATAATGGACATGCCAAATCATTGAAAAAAACCCTTGTCAAGATGTTAACCAAAATAGTCAATGAGGCTAGAAAGGATTGGCATCTTCACATACCTTTTGATTTATAAGCTTATCAAACTAGTATTCAAAAACCTATAGGGGATACCCATTTTTATTTATCCTATGGTACTAAATTATTCCTCCCCTTTGAATTCCAAATTCAATCCCTTAGAATCTCTCTAAAAGATGTCATTTATGAAGAAGATTATCATCAAGATTGATTAGCATAGATGGAAATTTTAGATGAGAATCAAGCCACAACCCTCAATCACCTTCATGTATATCAAGACCAAATAAAATGTACATATAATCAACATTTAAAAGAATTAGAGTTTAATATCAATGACCTTGTCCTTAAAAAAATCAACATGTCACAAATATGGAAAAAAGTAAACAAGGAAATTTTTCTCCGAACTAGCTTGGACCCAGAATTATCACTCATAAATATAGATCTAAGGTATATCATTGGGCCTCCCTTGATGAAAAACTAGAATGTGATCCTCTTAATGTTTTTCATATGCATTTTTTCTACTATTAATAATCCTATTACAAACTCTAGTCAGCATACATTCTTCTAAAATCTTATCCCCTATCTTTAACATACCTCATAATGATCAAGAACCATGTGGATTTCTCATTGTATACCAATTTTATCCTTGAATATGAACATTTATATCTATGCATAACATGTTCTCATGGATTGGATCCATTAAAAATAGATAGGAGTTCCAAATAATTATCTCCTGATAATCCACCACTCTAAAATCTTGTTCAAAAGGAATGACACATGGCCATATTTATTAGCTTATATAGATGCCTTAAGTTTAATTCATGACAAAAAAGGTTTGGGATATCAAAATCAAGAAAAGATTAAAATATAAATTGATCCCTTAAAGGACAAATATTATCAAAATCAAGTAAAAGGTAAAATTACAGACTGATCCCTCCAAGAAAAGCTCATAAGATGCATATATATGAACATATAAACCTCTCCTTTAAAGGATGGCTATGTGCCAATGATTTAGGAAACTTCCTACATTGACCAATTTCTTATTAAAAAGCAAATCATTTAAAAATATATGAAATCAAAATTATATCACATGAAAGCTTTTTGAATTAATCAGTTTTCATTTGTAGACTTCCCACATTAAAGGTTAAAAATACCATAAACATAAAACAATGTGTATTTTTGGAGAATTAAACATTTACCCTATTCCTATAATCCTCTTTTCTTTAAAACCATAGATTTATGAACTTGGATGACATGAGATTGTTAAGGATTTCGATTAGTATTGGATAAAATGGCATATATGTAAAATGAATAAGAGTTTTAGAATTGGTTAGGGTCCCATCCAATTATGGGTCGTGCATCCTTGATTAGTTAATAAATATTTAATTCATATAAACATTTATATTTACATAATCAACCATGCTATAAAATCTCATCCAAATAATCTAAAAAGTATAACCATAAAATAAAAAAACATATAAACACCATCCATGTAATCAACATACATAGCGCAATATTTGATTAATACATGATACATCTATAAATTATCATATGTAGTTAAACATGCATAATTTTCTTCTAGTCTATTTAAATCACACACATGAATCCATAATCAAGATAAAACCTACATCACATAATCTAAATTTCATAATCCATGAAAACACTACATAATAAAATAATACATGATGTAACTATATAAATGTAATCCACATACTCCAAATCCATAAACATGTAACACAATCTCATGTAATAAATGTGAATAAACATATAATCATGAATATATATCCACAAATCAAATGTACATCATAAAGCATCATAATGTGTAATATGTACAAAAGCTAATCCATATGGTAGCCATATGCATGACTACTCAATGAACTAGATCTAGTTCAAGTAGATATCCATTCATCCTCCCCCATTATCCCCTCCATCCCTCTTGTCCCTTTGAGGTACACTCCCCACATTAGTTGTAGTCATCTGTGTCCCCCATGGATTCTGACCCTACCTGGCTAGGTGATTATCTTATCTATGAACCTTTGGTAACTAGTATGTAACAATATGATCATAATATCATATATTTATACCACCTCCTGATATCTATCTAGGTTCACACTTTGTGGAGGCCCCATCCTTCTACCCTATCCCCCTCTTCTTATAGTGGACCCTAATACTACTCCTCTTGTTACACCTACTAGTACATGTATCCTCTCATGTTACTCTTAATATTTATCCTAAGATTGGAATGCCTCACATAACTCTACTTCAATTCATCATAGTTCCCTTATAGCTCTATCATATTCACCTATATCTGGTCTTTCTCAAAAACCACTATAGATTACTATGCCCTAGCTGTATCTTGCTTTGTTATAATCACCTATATATCTCCATCACCCTCTCCATCTCCTCCTATAGATTCTATATCTTCCATCTCCATATCCTCCATCTCCTACCTCTAATGTAACACCCTCTCCTCTCCCCCTTTATGATGATACACCAACCATAATATGTATGTCTCTATCACCTTGACATCATTTATCCCCTCTCCTTTTGGTTCTTTTGCTACTAGCTTCTTCAACCCTATAACCTATAGCTCAGGGAGCTCCACCCCAAATTCATCTCTCTTGTATACACAAGGTGCCTTAGGTAGATCTTAATCTAACCCAAAATATCATTTTATATTCTTAAAATGAAATATCTCCACATGCTCTAGGCATCTTCATTGTAACCACCTAGCTTGGTATCCCACTATCAGCTCTATTTCCATCCTTTGCCATGTTGGGAATCTGACATAAGGCCTCTATTAACCTCATCATCCTATATTTCCTCTAGAACCTACCTATATAAATTTAAATCTTTAAATCTCTCATATTCATGTGGATGGGCAAAGCCATCCCTCCATCTAAAAAAGATAACATTGAAAGCAAACCTATACCAACCCATCCATGGTAGACCTAGTGGCTACACTACATAGATGTGCTCATAGGCCCAACATTAAAACACATAGGTAACATCAAGTCTATAATGTCACTTCATCCACCACCCCCATAGATCCCTATATATCTATGCTAGTAAGGTCATCACCTAGGAAAATACTATCCAATTCTCCCACATGTCCACAAGCACTGTTGTTAGGCTCCATGTGAACCTCCCTCCACCCTAATCTAGTAATGCATATAAAGAGATGGCCAACATCATCATGGTCATAAACCATCTCCCATCCTAGTCTTGATCATATGAATCCTCAAAAATGAAGCCTCCTACTATAAAACTAATGTTCACAACATCATCCTCTTATAACTATGTCAAAGCAATTACCCATCCTCTCTCATCTACTAAGATGATATCTACACCCTATACTAGTAGATTGAGTATCCTATAAATATACTTTAGGGTCACTATCATATCCCCTATTAGGAGATAAAAATTCCTTGCTTTTGGATCCCATCACTCTAACAACACCACTAGTAGACTCCAATCCCAGTGTACATGAAGATAGTGACATAATACTCATAAGTTGACCACCTTAAGATGCTCCCAATCTGTAGCTCCCATGACCTCCTAAAATCTCTCTAGTAAAGGTGCCACTCAGTCTCACATAACTAAAATTTCATGTGCCTATAATCCCATATTCCCCCTAGATTCACTTAGTTTTCTAATAAATAATCCTATCCTTTATATTTTTTTAACTCTTAGGAATTGACATTGACCCTTACTAGATCAATCATGATTGGTTATGAATCATTACCAACTATTAGATCAGCATTGATCCCTAACTAATTATTGGATGATCCGTAGGGAGTCATCATCAATACTCTTAAGATCAATACCAATATTCACAAAACCCTACCAATCCCTAAACCCTACCCTAAGCTAGCTCAAAATTCAAAAAATTTAAATTTTCATAAAAAAACACCAAAAATAAGCTACCCTTTCCTTGTCATGTGACCACCATCATCATCATCCATTCCCACTAACCTCCATCATGTATATCTTGCTCAACCCATTGATAGTTATCATTTTTTTTTACTCTAGCTTAACTACTTGATCTCATTTGCAATATGAGAACCAAAGCTATTTGATAACCTATTTATATCCCTTTTAAATTGGCATTGATTATTTCATGATCAAAATTAATTCTTTCCTTATTGGTATTGATCCATTATATTGATGGTGATATGGACCATTTTAGGCACCTTTACACTAATATCAAAACTCTTGTACCCTTACAACCTTGTTCTAATGCTACTTAAGTATTCCTTTTCTAAACTATCCTATCCTCTGTTACCTATCATTATTAGCTTGTGGATATAGGACCCCTAATGGTCTCACAACCTTGGAAAGGTATACATTTATTTTAGTGTTTATCCCCTGTAGATCCTAAAATTGTACCTCATCTTGAGATCACTAAGTCCCTAGGTAGTGCACACATACCAAGCACACTAGATGCTTTGGTCAGCCCATCTCATTGGCAATCCATTACTTATTTGCCTTGGGGAATTCATGTTTAGGTTTTCCTATATATTGTTAGTGCAAGTTATACTTCATACCTATCCTTCCATCTTTGATGCTTATTTTCTATCTACCTTATCCAATAACATCTCATTTTAAAACTCATATCTAACTCATTATCCTTATTTGACTCCTAGTTTTATGGGCAATATCTCCTCACATTAAAACCTAGGGCATTATACCCATCTTAGTTTTTGTCTCTTAGTAGGTTATCACAGACTACTCAACAAAAGGGTTAAATGTAGACACTATAAATTTACATCATTTTATTATGAATAAATATGTCTTACCCCTTCCCTACCTTTCTTATGCTATTTAACATAGTTTTACTATTTACCATCTATCTTTGTGTAAATAATCTAGATAAATACTATTTTACCTAGGTAATTAGTTAACCATCCCTAAATCCTAGTTAAATATCTCCAAGCATAGTAAGGGTAAGTTGTTTTAACCTTCTTAACAACCTCTCCATACTTGATCCCCATTAAAACCAATTTGAACTAAGTTTTTGTTTGGGATCTTGAGTTATTGGAACAAACAACTTAAAGTTAGACTAAATAATTAATGTTTCCTATGATCATAATTGATCCTATTACGACCGATGTTGATTTATAGCTAGTCCAACCTCAGGTTATGGATCCTAATTTTTTCACACTAGAATGTTGATAAAATTCCCCTAGAGCACTACAAAATAAAGTCATTCTTATTTAAATATGTCCATGCTCTATCCAAAGACAACCACATCCCTGTCAATGAGGTATTTCTCTGAAGCATAGGAACTTTTTGTAAAGGTAAGTATGGTGTGTATTTGATTGATTTTAGATTACTACATTATTCATTTATGTTCTATTTTTTGTCATAAGTATGTTTACATAAATGGGTGACTAGTTTATAAACCTTTTAGGATCTATTAAAGCCCTTCTTAGGCCCCATCCTATGTCTTTTAGCACCCATTATAAAGATCAACCATGATTCTTTTTAGATCTACATCGATTACCTGATTGATATTGATTATAAGATAATTAGCATTGATCCCTATGTTTTTATTTCTATCTACAACCCAATACTAGATTAACAAACATAAATGTTTCTAATTCATTATTTTTAAGCCTAAAATCATGTATTGCTATCTGTAGATGACCTTTTTTGGTGATATACATGATTTGGTTTCAATTAACAACTTACCCATAGTTCTTCATCCCTTATTTTACAATCAATGTGGCATCTCTTTTGAGTTAGGACTTTGCATGATTGTCTTTAACCCAACTCTAGAATCCATCACTGAGAAACTAGAATCAATCAAAGAAAAAGAGGACTTAGCTATAGCACATTAAAATAAACATTTTGACAATGTTTATGTTGTAAATTGATTTGTTTCATTTCAAATTATTAATCTTATCACATGCTTCATTATAATTTTTCTTATTATATTACCCATTTGATTGATAAAAAAATATTGGACTAATATCCCTCTAAGGAAGTTACAACTTTTAGGAACTAAGCTTGTATCAGGCAATACACCCATATATCTTATTAATCAATCTTTTACAAGTTGTCTTTGTTATGAAGGTTGTCCTTCTTAGACAAAAATGATTTCTCACCTCACTAGATCAATTGCTACACCCCCTGTCACATGTATTCCTCCTCAAAACCCTATATCCTTTTTATTTTTAGTAAATTATTTTTATTAAGAAAATAAATCCAAAAAATACTAAAATAATAATCTTATAAATAAAAATACCACAAAGAAATTTGTCAATGAAAACTTACCAAAGTAATTATTTCCAAAAAGAAAAAAATTAAATAAAATTGCTAACACAAAGCAATTGATGCAAAAAAAATTGCAGAGATTCTTTACAAAGCAAATGTTTCAAGTAAAATGTTTTTGAAGATAATTTTATGATTAGAAACTTTCCATAGAGAATCTTTTTGAATAAAATCTTTTTAATACCAAACTTGCCAAAGACTGAATACTCTAAAATAAAACCATCTAAATTCCTATCATGCAAAGCCATTCTTTCCATTTTTCTCATTAGTAGGTTAGTTTGAAATGTACTTCCAAATTAAAAATTATACCACAACATGATTCAATGTTAAGATCCCCAAACTTATATAGATAATATAAGTATCATAACCCCCAAAACTCATAGGTACCCCTCCAACATATTCATTATTTCTAAAAAAAAAGGGCATCCCCACTTTTCAAATAAAAATATAGAATGGGGTGTGTTGAATACAATAAATGGAAACTCATAGGGGTGAGTAATCTAAATTTTTCAAGAACTTATAATATATAAATGGAAAGGTACTCTTCATAATCCTGTGCAACATACTAGCTTCACTTACACCTTGAATCTATGTGTGAAAAGTGTGGTTCTTTACCTCTTATTTTAGGTTTTTAGGAAAAGACATAAGGGTGAGCTATATGGTTCACTTTGATTAGGTGTTATGTGTATAAATAGGGAGCTCAATCATTACTTAGCTACTAACTAGGCCTTTATAGTCTCGATAAATATACCTTTGATCACCCATTCCTTCTTCCTTCATATTTTTAATGATGCGTAATGGATTGATCTCATTTCATCATGTAGGCTTTGAATTATTTTTTGATTTTATTTTGTATTTTTGGTTTGTGCCTTTTAATTTATTATTTTTCTTTATTTTCTTTGGGAAAGAGGGAAAAGGTGACTACCATGAGCTGGTCTTATCAAAAATTTTGGTTTAATTAAAATGTCTCTATCAAATTTTGCCTATGTCCATGATTATTACTTTGAGAAAGTATGAATGTTTTATGTGCACTTGACCCAAGGGAATAAGGAAAGCTTTCTAAATTTGAATAGAATTTTAGGAGTAGCTTTCACATACCTAATGAAATCATTATATTCAAGACATATTCATGGCTAACTCTCTAATTAATTAATTATATATTATAATTCATGAACTATTATATGTATTATCCCTTGACTCAGGTTGCATTCGAAACACCTTAAACTATGTTTGATTATACTAGGATTGACCAGAATTTGACTTCCATGAAATCAAATGAAAACTACTCTATAAATTAGGAAAATTACTAAAATAAAAAAGGGTAAACTATAAAATGTGAACTAATCTAATAAAATAAAATAACATAAAGCAATAATCTAACTAATAAATAAAATCTAATCTATTCCTACCTCTACCAAAATATCTTATTATTACTCAAAGACCTCTCTAAATGGGGAAACCATGAAGTAATGCTTAAAAAACAATCCATTCACTGATATGCCATATTTTTACCTTGAATAATATTCAAATATAAAACATTATTACCTAAAATATCTGAAATTTGATAAGGTCCTATCCAAACTAGGTTAAACTTGTCATGCTTTCATTTTTTCTCATGGGCTTTATCCCATTGCAACACCAAGTCAAAGATCCTAAATGATTTGAATTTTTATATCTTGTCAAATTATCTCTTAACCATGTCCTAATATTTACTAAATTTTTTTAATTATTTATCCTTGGAGTCTTCCATTTTGATGATATCTAGTAATCTAGAATCTATTTCATCATTTGGATCCATGTATTCTTGCATAAAATGATATGTTGGTAGTTTCAACATAAATGGGAATACTGGTTATTTATCATATACCAATAGATATGGAAAAGATTTTAGGTATTGATTTTAACTCATCATATCTACCCAAAGTGTATAATTTTGTAGGAGGTGTCACTCCCTTGGTTTATTTGATGCTAACTTCTTGATTTCTTCTATACGATCTTATTGGTTGACTTAGTCAATCTATTCCCTTATGGGTAATGATTAGATGATGATCTAATTTCAATATGATTATCATGGTCCCACTCATTGACCTTAGTTGATTTAAAATATTTCCCATTATCACAAACAAAAGAGATAGGAGTGTCAAACCTATTTGTGATATGTTCTTCAAGAAAACCTATCACATCTTAGGCTCTAGAGTTCTTGGTGTCTACTAACTCTATCCATCTAGTGTATTAATATGTATTAGTGAGCACAAACTTGTGTCTATATGAGGAATTTGAATTTATAACACTGATGAAGTCTAAGCTCCATTGGGAGAATGACCTACCTTTAATTATAGACTATAGAAACATTATTATGTGTACCTCTCTTTTTGCCAATACTCGACATTTATGGCATGTTCTCACATGGAAATGAGAATCATCTTAGACCATCAGATAGTAATAGCCCATTATGAGTATGTTTTGTTATAGATTTACTAGATGGATGGCTGTTACCTATCTTTTCATGCAAAATTTCTAAGATTTCCTCAGCTTCCTCACGTGAAACACACCTTAGATAAATACCTTCATAATTATTTATATAGAGGATTTCCTTCATGATCATGTAATGAGCATCCTTAAGCCTTAAATATCTCTTTTCATCTCTTTTAAGTTCTTGATGGCATGTTCTAGTGAGTTATAATTGAATAATACCTAAATAACAATCTTCTCTGGAGACTTATGTCTGGTAGACCGCTTCAATAATGATGTGTTGGTATGGTTCAATCATCAATTGAAACATGTCTTGTCCTCTAATTATCTTGGATGTTTTGATTTAAATATAAAATTTCTATAACTTTACCATCCATTTATCTCTATGATCCCCCAATTCATTCTATCCAAGCATGAGATTGGCAACAAGATCTATTACTATAGCCATAGTTTAATTTTAAAGAATATAACATGAACTTTTTGACTACCTTGATGAGAGAAAATATTTTCTTGTCAATCAAGGGATACTTAAGATCTACATATTTTAATTTAGTACTCATAAATATAATAGCATGTTCACTTTCTTCCCTTTTCTATGTGAGAATGACAATAATGGTATATTCTGAGGAAAATGAATATAAGAAAAAATATTTGGTAAAATAGGGCTTATTAACATTGGGGCTTGAAAAATATCCTTATTTATATCTTGAAAGTACTTCTTATATTTAGGCATACACTGCAATTTGGCATTCTATTTGATCATTGCATTCAAGGGTCTAACAATCTTCGTGAATCATGATATAAATTTCCTTACAAAATTTATCTTTCCAATGAATGATTTAAGGTTCTTTTTACTGTTTGGAAACATTATTTTTGATATCCCATAAATCCTATTTGGGTCAGTGGTAATCCCATCCTTAGTAATAATTTGGATAAAAATCTCGCCATTGATAATGCTGAATATACTTTTCTTGGGGTTAAGTGAAACCCCAAACTTCATGCACCTCCCAATGATAAACTGAAGATGGTTGATATAATTAACTTTATTTTTAGGAAAAAATGGTGAGATTATCCATATATATAATTATGCACTTCCCTATGATTCCTTATATTGCATGATCTATTGCTCTTTGAAAATTCACTCCAATTTTAATCAACCCAAATGGCATTCACTTATATGCATATGTTCCCCACTTTATATTATATGTTGTTTTCATCGTATCTTTTGATTCAACTAGTACTTGATTGTAACTTGAAAATTCATCCAATAAAGACATCATCTCAAAGCCACTTACCATTTTTATTACCTCATCTATGGAGAGCAAAGGGTAATCATCCTTCTCTAAATCTTTATTTAGATTTTTGAAGTTGATGCAAATTCTAATAGCACCACTCTTTTTCCTAACTGGAACTAGCTTGGCTACCAAAGTTGAATGTCTAATAGGAAAGACAATCCTAGCACTAATTAGATTCTCCACTTCTTCATGAATTAATGGTTACAAGATAGGATTAACTAGCCTCTACCTTTATCTAAATGGTTTATAATCAGGCTTGAATTAAATCATATGGGTGATGACTCTAGGATTGAAAACACTTAGGTCATCATAAGTCCATGTAATTACATATTTATACCTAATAATTAGTTCTTTGACTCTTTGCCTTTTTTTAGTTGTGCATCTTAAGCCAATATAGATAAAGTGTTCATTTTTTTCATCACCTAAATTTTATGGACTGAATTTAGATTCCTTCACCTTGGGAAACCTTTATGATTGGGTTTGAGGATCAATGCCGAAGGTCCTTTTTAAGGTGACCATTCCCAATGGGAAACAATTTTATTTCAATTAGATAAGACCTTCTTCATCCAATTATTCACGACACATATGGTTTATTTTTTGTCATTGATTATTTGAGATTTTAATTGTCATGAATTTGTCAAAAATTGGATAATTTATTGGTCATCATCAAATACTTGAAAACTTTCAATTTTGTATAGTAATGAATGACACTATATCAATTCAATGAACTTATGTATTTTTGATTCATATAAGGGTGCCAAATTTTCTATTGAAATGGCTAGTGAATTAGAGACTCCATTCTTTTCTCTTGGGATAAATACTATGTTGAAAGCTTCAAATGATTCTATTAAATCCTAGACTCTATGCTTTTAACTCTTTAAAAATGACAATCTATATTGATATTTATTTTTGACCTAGCTAATTACAAGTTCATAATCTCCATATACCATCAATTATTTGACATTGTTCTTGAGGGCAACTATAATCCTAAAATTAGGGCTACATACTCCACTCTATTATTTGTGCATGAGAATTGTATCCTACATGTTTCTAATAATTTCTCTCCTTGTGGATTGATTATCTTGATACAAAAACTTGATCCTTTCTTAGATCTAGTTCCATTGAAATGGAGGGTCCATAATTGGGAAGGTCCTAAAATTTCTTCTAGTGCTTCATGCTTTGTGGTAAATGTATAAATTCCAAGACTAGGAGATTTATAACTTACCTCCTCATTAGCATTATTGTATTCCATAATAGGATACTTCATTCTTATCTCTTGACCAATTTTTATCTAGTTGTCTATGCCTTTATAAGGTGGCCAAATATGTGAAAAGTTTGTGGAAAGATATCTATTTATCATTTTTCACTAATCTCTACTTAATAACAACTTGTAACCTTTAAGAATATAGACTACGAAGATGTCAACAATTATCTATACTCTAGGTTACAAAGCAACTTGAATTCTTACATCATTTATTTCTCCCAATAAGGGCACTACTTTTTTATCGAGATATAACATAGTCCTCTTGAAAGGATTTAGTGTTAAACCAATCTTCTAACAAATATAATTTGGCATCATTATTTTTGAAGATCCTGAATCTACTAAAAAATTATGTATATTCTTCCAAATGCTTGAATGTTCAATGAAAAAGAGGAACTTATGCATCAATTTTTTATATAAAATTCATGTTGGATATCTTAGACTTTTCTATAATAGACTTGCATGTAATGGACTTCCATAGGAGTTATTTCTACTCTATGATTTGGTCTAGCTCATGAAGAGTAATGTTGGCCTTGATTTTATTCATATCCTCAATAATATTTTATCCTCCTTTAGTTTGTTCCTCTCTATGCTAAGAATGATCATTCCCTTTAGGTAGAAGAGGATTATTATCAGCCTTAGGATTCATAGGGATAACCATATTATTCAGAGGATTATAAGTAGTGAATAGTTGCCTGTTCCTTAGATTATAACTATTCATGTTGAACTATTGGAATACCAACACTTCATCAAAATTATCCTTTAGGATATTATCATATTCATTAGGGAAGGGGGACTCAAAAGTCTTAAGACCATAACTAAACTAGAAGGGCCAAATTTGTGAGGTAGATATAAAGGATTCATCATTTAATCTTGTATGATATTCTCTCTTTGGAAGATTTTAAAGGCTATGCATAACTCTATGTAGTCCAAATCTCCATGTTGAGATGTATCATGGACCCTACACTAGTTTGATAAAGATGTTTCCATGATATTGATCTTTGGGAGTTTATTGGATTGTTTTTGTTCTACATTTTTATTATGCTTGTTGTATCTTGGAAAGGTAAAATTCTAATTATAATTTTGAGTATTTTCAATGCCTATCCTCTTCTGTATATTTAAAAAATTATTGCTTAGCTTCTAAACCATTCTTTGTATAGAATCTAATTCAGTGATGTTGTAATTAGAACCCTAAACAATTGATACATTAATGTGAGATTGATGTTAATTTTGTTGATTATTTATTTGTGGATGATTTTCAAAAACACATAATTTTGATTCATTATCTATTACATCATGGGAGGCAGAGTGTCCAACTAGTTTTGATCAAATGCAGGAGCAATCTAATTGGCACATGGGATTGTATGCAAGGATGGAAGTCTATTGTTTAATGTTTGAACTATTATATTATGAGGGCTAAGCTATGTATTTATATGCTTATCAATGTTGATAGATTCTTGAAATGCTAAAACTAGCATATTAGTAATAGTATCTCTTCATAAGAACACAATAGTAATAGGATCCAAGGTGTTCTTTTATATTTTGAATGTTAGATTTTGATCTAGATTATAAATGAAATTTAATTAGGTGTGCATATTTTTGAATATTTCATTAAATAATTAGATGGATTAATTAGGCTCCCTTTTCATGTTGGTAAAGAGTTGATATACTAGACTTGGATTAGTTACCTATCCAAATTGCATAAGGGATGTACTTTGACACTCATTCCATGAGGTGATATAATTTTCCTAAAAATTAAGATACCAATCATAAGAAAAATATTTTAGATTAAATATAAAAATCCTACATTCAACATCCTCATGGATAACATTCATTAATCTCAAGGTGGCCTTGAAAGATTTGATATGTTCTTAAACCATCCTCTCACTTGAGGGAAAGAAAGTAGGTAGACACTTCCCTAGATTCCTTGGTAGGTCATGTTGGTCCCTAGGGATGGCACTGGTAGAGCTGATTAACTAAGGTTGAGCTATGGGAATAATTATAGGAGGTATATTCCTTGTAGGTAAAGTTTTTTAGGATCAACATACCTAAGGGATGAAGGTGCGGGTCTAGGCCTCCTAGAGTTTGATAATGGTGAAACCGAAAGGTTGTCTTGGGCCCTAAACCTTCCTAATCTCATGGGTATCTCCATAATTATGGGTCCCCTATTTATTATGAAAGCACACAAGTGTGCTCTCCTTCTAGCACCAATTTTTTATTTCTATTTTTTTGGGTTTTGTACACACCTTAGAGAGTTTTAAATGAGGTAACCTCTAACATTTTGGGATTTTAGTGGAACTAGGTTCCACTCTGAAGTATGAGTTCTAGGTATGTGGTCATAATAACTAAGTGGTGGATTATCAAGTTAATCTTATGGGTTTTTTAATTATTTTTTTGGTGGATGTGTGGATTATAATAAAAATGATAAATCACTAGGTTAGTTGTATGAATGGAAGATTAATCTATGGTGGGTAGATATCAAAGAAATTTCAAAAGGGGGAAGAGTAAGGTATAATGAAGGATTCCATGTCTCTAAATAAGAATTTCTCATTTTGTCTCTTTATTGGACAAGTATTTTAAGAACCAATGTTTGATGTTTTTAGCTTTTGCACACTAAAGAATAAACATGGCTGGGAATCTAGGTATTTAGATATAGGGTGCTTATTGGTCTCAAATGAAAGTTAATTTTTTCAAGGCTATTGTTGCATGCCTTTATAAAAGATATTAAAACTTAGATCAATAAGTTACATACGGTATATGTGGATCACACATAGATGTATTATAACAAATAATTTACTTATACACACCTCAAATTATCAATTCAAATATACTAACTCTATAAATCAATGAAATATATCAATATTCAATATCTATTAAACATATAAGACTAATATTAATTATAAAAATAATTATATTCATTTGTAGCATCATCACACATCATAATTATTGAATAAATGCAAACAAAGAAACTTCAAATTCATTAACATAGAAAGTAAAGAAGAAAAAACAAACATAGTTGCATGACAATCAAATCCTTGATTTTTTCCTATATTTCATTAAAAAACATAGACCATTTGAAGAGAGGGTTCTACATGTATATATAGATCTTGGGAAAGGTATCTCCTCATCCTCTAAGATTATAACACTTTGTTTACATATAAAAATACTATAAGATAAGTTTTGGTTACATATTGATGTCTTACATATATCACAATCATGCAACATGTGCATGCTACCAAAATAACTCAGTTAATTATAGAATATATGAAACTAGGAATTAAATATTTAGTTATCATTTTTACACACAAAATTAGACTTAATCTAAATTGGTTCTTGTTTAACTTGTCTCAAAACTATCATCTAAATTGTAGTAGTATTCATGGTTATCGACATAGTAACTAGAGTTACACTTAAAGATGCACCAATGGATTTTACATTTGTTACAATGGGAATAGTAGTATGAGGGGGTGTTGATGTGGTTTTTGTTGTGGTTAAAACTATAGGTAGAGTCATTATAGTGGAACTAGTAAGTGGAATTTGTTGGGGTAATTTCTTATTTACATCTAAGTCTTGGTAGTGTTTGTATGCCTTAGAATGTTATGATATTATTAAATTCATATCCAGGAGGTATGGCCTAGTCACCCTAATAATCTACTCCATCAACTTATTATGCTCTAACTTGATTGATCTGAAGCCAACCCTAAAAACCTCCATCTCTATCACTTTTTTCCTTGCTGCACTTAGTTTGGACTCAATATCTTCTAGGCTCAAACCTTGTAGACTCTTCTTGAAGTTGTTAGATACTTGTTTAATCATTTTTTCAAATACATCCATTAGAACCAACTTTACTATATCATATTAAATTTTAGTCAACTCTAATCCTATCAAAATTTTCTTAACTTGTTTCTCTTGCTCGACCAACTTATTCAATAATGCCTCAGAGGATAATACCTAGTCTCAGGCTTCATGCATTCTTATTAGTGTTAAATTCAAAGCATTAGATGCCTCTAATGGGGTCATCAAGTTCCTATGGATAAATTCCTTATTAGTGGTATATAAAACTAAACAAATTAGCTTATTATCATCCTCTTTATGGATTTTGAATAATTTGGTTATATTATTAACATGAAGAGCTAGACTATCTCAAAGAATGGATATAATCAATAATTTCATATAATCTAAGAGCTATATATATCTTGCACATCTTTTTTAATGCCTTGGGGAACTTGAATCACTTATTTTTGATCTCTAAGTATCTCTAACTCTTCATCGAGCTCTTATTTGTCCATTTTAGTCCCTTGATGTATGGCAAGGGTAGCTTTTATATGGGTCTCCATATATGATTCAAGTCCTCAATATAAGGGGACAAACCCTTTTATCTATTTTACCTCTTTCTTAGGGAGTACAATTCTTCCCTCTCATCCATGATTAAGTTTTTTCTTGATTTTTTTTAAATTTTCCTCTTCTTCACCCTTTATACTAATGATGTAGCTTTATCAAACAATAAGATCACCATTGGAAATTTTTTTATCTTCAAATTGGTCCTCTTATATGCCAAGGCTCCTAATTCCTTAACCCAAGCTGGAAGAGTGAGATTAGAGGGATATGAGGGTTTAGCTTCCTCTTATGCATGTTGTTTAGGCTCTTGCTTAGTTTTTATGGAAGGATTGTGAATTGATATTCAAATGATATTTGACTTGTCTATGTATCCATATTGTGGCATTGGATGGATAATAAAGATTAGAACCATCCTAGGTGACCTTTTGGTGGTAGCCACTATGGTTATGATGGTTATAATGGAAAAAGGCAAGGGTAAACCCAATTCGGTAGATTGATATGTATTTTAAGTGATAGATTAGACAATGGTTAGAATGGAAAAATATAGTGTTTATAGGGTGGATGTTAATGGAATAAAAACCAAAGGGATAGAAACCAAAGGGATGGTAGCTACAATAGTGGATGGTAGAGTAGGTGCAATGGTTATGGGTATGTTCATGAATGGGTGTAAGAAAATAAACACAAAGACAATGCCTATTAGGGAATGAATGTTCAAACCATAGGCCTAGAGGTGATATAAACTATAGGTAAACACATCAAAGGGGGAAACCTAAAGGAGCTATGAGAAAGGGACCCTTAATAGTTGGTTCACCTATGATAGGTGCCTTGGCCTTGAGTAATTTTAAGCTTAATATTTTTTTCTAATGTAGCTCCTCCTCATAAACCTATCATTTTGGATAGGTATGTGGTTTTTATCCCTTAGGATTCTTTTAATAGGTCTTAGTTGTTATACTTGCCTAAGGGATTATTGCCTATGATGAAAGAAAAAGGGGAATAATGCTAGGAATGGTGTTTAAGGAAGCCATTCTTTCCTCTTCATTATAGGATTCTAAGCATATAATCCTAGGTTCTTCCTTATGTGCAATGCCTTCTAATTGAGTGAGCTCCTTAGCTATCTCTTATTTAATTCATATCAATTTAATTGTGGAAGCTTGAGCTAGGAGCACTAGTTCTTCTTCTAGTTATGTGGAAGAAAGTAGTTGTTCCTCCTTAGTGTATTATTCCTATTATATAATTATTAGGCCTTAAATACCAATTATTTTTGGTCCTATAGATGGCCTTAATCTATTTGGGGATATGGTCTCTCTTATTCTAGTTGTTGCAATTACCTACCACTCCAAAAATATGAGGATTTACATACTCCATGAGGTGGAATTATGAATTCACTTCATTGATTGTTAAATATGGTTCTACTTGAATCACTCTAAACAAGTCCTCACTTAGTCCTATATTTTTGGACCTTTCCTTGACCTTCTCATCATCCTTGGCATTTATGAGGAGAAAATCATGATCCATTAGCTCATGCTTGTAGGTAAGGCCAAGGGTATGAATTTTATTTTTGACCTTACCATGAGTATTCTAGACTCTATGAGGAAGGATAGGCAATGAATATGCCTTTCTAGCATTACCAACCTCATTGAACTATCTATAAATTATATATTGCATTCATCTAATGATGATGTGGGATCCATATAATGTGGCCTTATTGTTTATATTTAATTCTTTATCAATGTTATTCCAAATTTGATATGTTATTTACTACTCAGATACCTTATCTAGAATGAACTTCAAGAGCTAAAGAGGATCTACCTTATGGTTTGCCACCATGATGACTATGTAGTTTAGATAAATCCAGTAGTCTCCTATATTGTTGGAAAGTGTATGAGCTATGTTTGATGAAATTCTTAGCAAAGGCTAGTTGTGGAGTGCCATTCAGACCTGAGGGTAAATGGCCTAAACAATCTTGGCTATATTCCTCACATATTAATATATTTTCACAAAAATATAATAGTTATAAATATTTTTCTTGATGAATTTGGTGTCAGGATCCCATAGGACTCTATTGTGTCTATACATAGTCCCCATGACTATATATATTACATAGGACATCATGTAGAAGTTTCCACATAGTGGTTACTTATCTTTATGTAGGATTTACTCTTAGAAGTGTGTATTGATGATTTCCCCTAAAATATAGGTGCACTATGAGGTAGTCAAAAGGTCTAATAGGGGAACCTACTCTAGGTGTATGGAATATATACTAGCATGGAAAAAAATAATGTTCAAAAGTGCCATCCCCATATACATTCCATTTTTAAAATGGGTTATGGGGATGGGTATCTTAACATGTTACTTCAAAGTGAAAGTTTCCCTATGTATAAGCCACTTTGATAGAGATCACTCTGTATTATTGGCCTTCTTCCATGTGATGACTATGTGTAAATAAAAATTAACATCCTAAATGGGTAAGCTTAAATTCATATTAAATTCTTATCTTGAAATATATGTGACAACATTGTCATTATCTACATAATGAAGATATATTGCATCTATTATTCTCCCTTTGAAAAAGAGGCCTCATAGTAGATCAATGTGCAATATAATCTCTAGCTTTGTAGCTATGTAATTTAGGGCTTGACATTTTAAAGGGATTAAGTCCTTCACTAGATTCTTATCTTTAATTGCAATGTATTCTTCAAGTTCAAGTGATTCTATTTTCTTTAATACTTCCCACAATGTTGAGTAATTTGGATATCATCCATCGAATGTAATAGCTTCAAACACAGTGTCCAAGTACTTTGTAGAATCCTTGATTAAGGACCTAGATGGTGTTGGGGCTCATTTTTAAGACCTAGATGATGATGGCATAGTGGCTTTGTTAGGTATTAGTATGCTCCAATATTTTGATAATTGTGTATGTCACTAAAATAAATATCATAGACTAAAAAATTACTATGATAGCAATTAGGTATTTTAGGATCACTTAAGGCTAAATTTTACTCGAGATCAAAGATGGAATGATGTGAAATTAGTTGGGGGATAAATGTAAATAGACATTATGCATTAATTTATAGTTTTTTTTCTATTACTCATTACAATCTATGAGCTCATGACCTTTAGTCAATTCAAATTCAACCACCCTCTCCTAGTGTACATGCCACATAGGACACCTTGTCAATTTGGGATGCCAATATGTAACCTTTTTTATTTTTACATTTGTAGTTATGTAACCTAGTCAAAGTTATTCAACCTTTAACTTCAAGTTAAAATACTCTAAAGTGTATAATGTTCTTCAAAAATATATGCTCCCAAATATTTTGAAACAAAAGTTTTTGAAAAAAATTTACTAATGAATAAGGTTACCAATGGAATCCTTCCAATGAAAAGTATCCAAAATAAAGCTTCTAAAGTAAAGTTTTGGAAATGAAAGTTACTAGCATAAAATACTATAGTGAGAATATTTTTGAATATAATATTTCCAAAACAAACCTTATGATGAAATTCATTGAAATGAAAGTTTCCAAAACAAAGTCTTTGATGAAAATCTTCTTGAAATAAATATGTTGAAATAATACTTTTGATGAAAATTTCCAAATAAAAATTCTCTAATGAATAGGATTCTAAAGAGAAAAGACTATGAATAAAGATGGTGATGAAAACATAATGAAGTAATTGTTTCTGAAATGAACATTTTTGAAATGAAATTGCTGACACAAAGCCACTGATGAGAAAGTTTCTATAGATATTCTTTTCAAAGTGAATGTTTAGAAATAAATGTTTCTGAAACAAAGTTTCTAATGATAAAATTTAAACAAACAATCTTTCTAAATGAAATATTTCAAAGACCAAACTTGCAAAATAATGAATACTCTAAAATAAAACCATCTAAATTCCTGTCATCAAAGCCATTTTTTGTGCTCTTTTTCATTTAAATGCTAGTTTGAATAAGTACTTCCAAATGAAAAAATATACCACAACATGATACAACATTAAAAGCACCAAATTTCTATAAATAATATAAGTATCATAACCCTAAAAACTCATAGCTACCCCTCCAAGATATTACTTATTTTTTAAAAAATAAAGGGGGTCCCCAATTTTCAAAGAGAAATATAAAGGGGGTGTGTTGAATACAACTTTTTCTTATCAAAAGGCATCCTACATGACTAGTGTTTATGGTAAAAATGTACTTGATGATCTATTCTAATTGCACAAAGATTTACCCATATTGAGTGAGTTTTTAACTCAAAGATTGGGTTTTGCTTTAGTGGTAGTTTTGTATTGGATTTTGTTTCTTTTAGTTCAATTTTTATTTTCTTCACTTTATTGATATTCTTGATGTAGGGTATACATGATGTATTGGATAATATTTTTTACTGGATAATTCTCACCTCTCACATGATGTAGGTTGAAGATACTACATGGCCTTTGATCAATAATTTTTAGTTTCATTAATGGGTTTATGTGTAAGACCTTATGTGGATCAATATGGTTGAATATATCTTGATCATGTTATATTTTAATATGGTACATAATGGTCAAGGGGGATGAGTATACATTGATCATGTTCATCATTAATTCCACAATTTACAGGGTTATCTTATGTATGAAGTGACATCAATTTATCAATACCAAGTATATAGTGTGCTATTTATAGGTGTGATAGATACTATTAATGACTTCAGAGTCATATCTCCAGATCATCTTCTTCTACACCCCTTTAAATCGAGAGGGTTTTTTTGGGTCAGTTTATCCATAAGTTAATTACCTAGTTTATTAGTATGTGTTACATACACCCCTTTTATATTTTTAGTATAATTATTAATGTTATTAAATAAATTGTTAAGTTATTTAGGGCTAAACCCATTTGATTTTATTAGATTAAATAAATAGAAAAGTTTATAAGTTTATTCAATGTAAATATCAATATAATAAAATATTTTACCTTTTTAACAATATTGTGTCAAGTTTGTATAATGTAGATCTTACCAAGTGGTCCTAACATTTATCCCTATACTAAATTATCTATCCTAATACAATCTTTCCTATCAAACCCAAAAACTAACTGCATTGACCAATCCTGATTTCATATTTTTTTATCAATCACCTTTTACCATCAAGCTTATAGCTCACTTAGCATCATGATGTCACCTCTTAATATTTTTATTTCTATACTTAACCCATTAATATTATACATGGGTTATTATTTACTTCATACCTTATCCACCATTAAAGATAACTCTTCATGTTACAATGATCCGGGCAACAATTCAGAAGATAATTCGGGTGATGGGTCCACCCCAATTGATGACAAAACTTTTGGGAGCCATAACTTTTGTACCATAGCTCCAATTGACTCACCGTTTGAGATGGCATGGAGTTTTGATCGATGAATTTTGACCCCCTAAAACCCAATTGAAGTGCCCTAAATTTCAATTTTAGTAGTGCAGTCTAAAAATAGTAAGTTTTTAAAAATAGTAATTCCTCAAATTTTGTATTGTTTTAAATCATGGAAGTCGATCCACTTAATATCCCTCAAGATTGGTGACCTTAAAAATCCTCCTCACACCTTCAAAATAGGTATAGATGAATATTTAACCCAAAATGGAAATCATACATCTTTTCTCAAAGATAGGCATATGTTTGGGTTTGTAATTTTGATTAATAAAACATCTCTTTTCAGAGATAACATTATTTGAATTGTGTTGTTCTTATTTTTGAATTATATTTCAACCAAAAAATTTTGAGTTTTAGATCAGTGGTATCAAATCAATTTGTCTTTAGAGTGCATGATCCCAAGGATGAGGTTATATTATAGAAAGCTTGGGTGGAAAATAGAACCAATAGACTCTCCACCTATTCACTCCAAATGACTTCAAATGGTAGACAACACTGAGACATCTGATCCTTTCAAGGAAATGGTGAATGAATCCCTCCAACCACATCAATGGTAAATGCTACAACAATTCACTCAAATTCTCTAACAAATCTCGATGGAAAATTTTAGCTCCTCATCTACACCCCCACATCCTTTCAGTGCCCCAACACCCTTCAAGGTTCAGGTGAATTTTGATATCCCTACATTTGAAGGCAAAATCAATGCTAATGTAGTGGAAAATTGGTTGGATCAATTTTCATCTTATTTTTTTATAAATAAATTCACTGATAAAGAGAAGATTAATTTTGCTCTTCTGAAAGCATCATTGTCTATCAAAAATTGGTGGGAAGTGTACGAAAAGAGATTTAGTGTAGATGATATTGGCCTTGAGATGGAACCTACATGGGATGATTTCATAGAAGCTATAAAGGAAGAATACTACCCCATTGGAGCATATGATGATCTGTATATAGAGTGGCAACAACTTTTCCAAGGTAAGGAACAATTTGTTCAAGATTACACTTACATTTTTCATTCTCTATCTTTAAGATTGGGCATCCAAGAAAGTGAGAAACACAAGGTTCTCAAATATCACGTGGTGGACTACAATGGTACATATGGGGAGAAATGGAACTCTTCAATTTGGAAACCCTTACTGAGGTGTACAATTTCATAGTGAAGATTGAGCAAAAGCATGTAAGAATGAGTATGGAGAGTCAGCCTTCAAAATGGAGAAGTGACAAAGAAGGTCAAACACAAGGCCAAAATTGGAAGAAAAGGAAGGAAAGGATGGGAAATGGTGTGATTATCACAAATCTAGAACTCACTCCAAAGAAGAATGTTGAGCCATCAAGTCCCTACTTTTTGAGTCACAATACTCAACATCTACTGCTCTACCTCATATAGACCCTGTAGTTGAAGAGGTTGAATAAGAGATTATAGAGGCTAAGCCTAAATCCATTTTTACTTCATCATATACCCATGAGGAGAGGCTAGATGACAAGGAAAGGTTGTTTCACTCTAAGTTATGGGTGAAAGGTAAGCCTCTACATTTCATTCTTGATAGTGGAAATCAAAATAATTTAATCTATGCTAATGTTGTGAAAATCCTAAATCTATCCATGAAGCCTCACCCAAATCCATACAGTATTGGATGGTTGAGTCCAAGGAGAAACCTCTGTGTCACCCACTAATGTCTTCTCTCATATGCAGTAAAACCTTTCCAAGATGAGGTCTTATGTGATGTGATAAATCTAGATGTTTGTGATGTAATATTTTGTTAGCCATTAATGTATTATTGACATGGAATCTATGAGTCAAGAACTCAAAGGATCACTCTCACTCTTGGAACATGGTGTTACAAGGTAGCAGAGGTACCACCTTCTACATCTGTCTCTCTCATTAGTGCCAAGAAATTTGTTCTCATGGTGGTCAAGCCAAAAGAATCCAAAAGGGTTGATGTTACAACCATAACTACACAAACAACAAAATAATAAAATAAAATAGATACGAAGCTAAAGAATTTCCTGGCCTTCCATCCACAAATTGATGGTCAGATAGAAATGGTGAACAATCAAGCCCTGCATAGTTCTATAAATCATAGTCCCTTCCAAGTATGCATCAGGAATAAAATTGAAGAAAAAATACCACACTTGATGACAAATCTTAATGAAATGGGCACCATTTCTTCTCAAGGAGGGAGGAATGATCTGGGCAACAATTTAGATGACAATTCGGGTGATGGGTCCACCCCAATTGATGACAAAACTTTTGGGAGCCATAACTTGTGCACCGTAGCTCCAATTGACTCACCATTTGAACCATTGGAAAGATAATAATAAGGGAAACATCATGATATGGAATTGAGATCCACTTGATGATTTTTTACCCCCTTAAAACCAAATGGAAGTGCCCTAAATTTCAATTTTAATAGTGTAGTCTAAAAATAGTAAGTTTCTAAAAATCGTAATTCCTTGAATTCTATATTGTTGTAAATCAAGGAAGTTGATCCACTTAATATCCCTTGAGATTGGTGACCTTACACATCCTCTTCACACCTTAAAAACATGTATAAATTAATATGTAACAAAAAATGGAAATCAGACATCTCTTCTCAGAGATAGGCATATGTTTGGGTCTATAATTTTGATCAATAAAACATCTCTTTTCAGAGATAGCATTATTTGAATTGTGTTGTTCTTATTTCTAAATTATATTTCAACCAAATCTTTCAATTTTTGGAGCATACAATTTTTCCCAAAATCATCTTAGCTCTATCACATGTAACATTGTTAAAATCACCCAAAATAAGGATTTCTCAAGGTTGACCTACCAAAAAAATGGCCAAAAAAATGTATTTAGGTCAAGAAATATATAACCCTCAAGGAAAATCATACTATTATTTTTTCCCATCATTTAATCCTTATTAATCACTTCATAGGCTATCCCATTAATATTCCCTTCTTCCTACTCAACTCCCTTGAAGTCTCTATTACTAATTTCAAGAGTAACCCATTAGCAGACATAATACATCAAGGTCTCATTCTATTAATGATAAAAAGGGGGAACCTCCCTAGAATAAATAAATTTCATAGGACATACATATTCATAGTGAATAGGATGATTCTGATAGGTCTAGTGATTATTTCTCAAAACCTGAAGAGGAACCCAAAGTGGGAAAGAATGAAGGGTTTGGTGAAGAACATGCCTTGGGGTATTTTTAGCCCAGAGGCATCCAAAAGGGTGTTCATGTATATATTAAACCTATTTACATCATGGATAAATTATCTTTCAAATTTAATTTGATTTATGAAATAAAAAAATCCATGTAAAAGTCTCAGATGAAGGTGGCTATCCAAAGGCTTTTGAGCTCAAAAATGTATTATGAGTTTTAAAAGATGAAGTCATTGTTAACTCTTGGTGATTTATCTATAGGGAAGGGTGATAACTAAAATGAGGAAGAATATAATGTGGGTCACTCCCCACATGGTAAAAATAACATTTAGTGTGGAGGAGGCAAATAAGAAAGGAGGGATTCAGGCCAAGGAAAGGTAGAAACTAGATATGTGGGACTTGAAAGGAAGAGGGAAGCCACAAAACACCTTTAGGGTATCTATAATTACACCAGAGGAAGGGAGAATAATAATTAAAATATTGAGACCATGAAATTGGTTCTCTAATTAGATTTTGAGGACTCAAATTATTAATAACCCTATATCTAGTTTTTTACTATTTTTTGGCATCAGTTTGTTAGTGGATTGTGGTTGTTGATATTTTTTTAGTCTTATTAATTTGTTTGTTTTTTTATTATTATTCATATTCATCTAAGTTTTGGGATCTCTTTTGTACTACTTATAAGACCCTTAACCTATTTATTAACCCTATCTAATAAAAAATTTATTCCAGTTTCTTCAAAACACTTGATTATAATACCATTTATAGTCCTAACAAGAATGGTAGCTTTACTAAGCTTTCTTATTCTTCTACCATAGTTGAGGAAAAAAACACTAATGTTGTGAATATTCATCCCAATATTAGTTTTTTTAATCCCTCTCCTAATCCCTATAATCAAACCCACCTATTGATAAAAATATATGCCTTGCATAAATTATTTAGTAACTCAACATTATGCAAGCATCCAATAGTTCTCACATGCTCCAAATGCAAAAACACGTTTTTGTATATGGCTAGACAACCTCAAGTCATCATGACTCAACAAAATCATAATTTTATTCCTCCTCCACTTAAATATGACAATGGAAATATCATCTTCTAACCTCCTATGCATAAACAAATGCTTCAACATCGTTAAAATTAAACTCTACAACCTTACTTATTTCCATAAATATTGGAAACATATCTCTATCACATATGATGGTACTAAGGATATTTCATACTTTATTAAATATTTTGGAAATATTTATAAGGTATGTTTTCAAACTAATACCTTTGATACTACCAATATTCTATCTAAAACCTTCACAGAAGATGCACTAGAATAGTATAACCAACTTCTTACACATTCCATTACATAACTAAGGATTTTTTAAATGTTTTAGTTATGGAATTGAAACATAATGACCTTCCTAAAAATAGTGTTAGCCATTTCATCAATGTTAAACAACTTCTTAGTTGACCTGCTCACACTTTCATTAAATGATAGAAGTTCCTAGCTCATAAATTGGATCATAACATGAGTGATGATAATATTTTAAAATTCTTTGTTATCTCTCTTAAATACAAGGTTATAATCTTTTCTCCCATCAAAGAGATAAGATTTATTTATGGCTCAATTTGAACCTTATCAAAATCTAGAAAAGGAATATTTTGACACTACAACTAATGTAATTATTGTCTACAATCCTCAATCTAAGCCTCCTCAACACAAAGTAAGAGAAACTAACTAAGATAATAAATTTCACTCTCACCCTACCCTCAGTCTACTATAAATGAATAATTATTTAACTCCATATAAACCATTTGTTTATACTAACACTACCCATCCCCTATGGTATAAACCTAATGTGCATTGTTGGTTCCATGCTGACATTGGTCATTCTCATGAAATATGTTTTAGCCTTCAAAAAAATTCAATCAATATCATGTTTGGAGCCAATGTTAACCATGATTCCATGATCAAATATTTACATACTTATTATAACAAAGCTTCACAAAGTGAACCTATAATTTTCAATATTTATATTAAAAGTCTCAAAAATATTCTCAACCACTTGATTCTAATAAACATCATTCTAATGTAAATTTTTGTGTTATTGGTGTTGACTATGACCAATATTATACTAATGCCAAATATGTGAATGTGAAAGAGGTCAACTACCATCCTAATACCACTCAAAAATATCATGTTACCAAACTTAATAAGATTTCCATCGAATAAAAACTTATTAAAGATACTATAACAAATCTTACTTCGTCTTTGGACCAACCAATTACTAATGAGTCAACTCCACAAATGTATCCTCAACATAGTTCTTCCATTCCTCATAAAACCATTTAGTCCTTAACAACCCAAGCCTCACTCTAGCTCTACCTCCAAACCACAATGGAATTTTATATATGATCTTAAATTCATAACTTACAAATTACTTTAATGGAACTCATTATAAATTTTTATCACCATAAGTTTCTCATAAAATAATTGGAAGACATTGAATAACCTACATCTAGTGAATTCGAAGAACTTATCCCAACATCTAAAGGTTATTAAACTACATAAGTTCATGATATTGAAACCATTTATAAATATTCTCATTATACAAAACTCTCCATAAATTTTCCTAAAAAAGATATGATTAATGATGAAATCTTTTTCCAAGCTGATGACCCACCCCTCTTTATTAAGATTTAGATAAGTGATATCTTAATAAGAAATGTCTTGGTGGATGAAGGTTCTAAAATCTACATAACTTCCCTTTGGTTATTCCTAAAATTTGAATACTCGAAAGATAAAATTAAGAAAAATAAAATTATTTTTCATGGATTTGATCAAACCAATCAAAATCCTCTTGGTTGCATCTGGATCCCTCTCACTATCAGACCTAAAACAATCTTTACTAATATTTTGGTTTTATAACTTACACTTTAATATAAATTTATATTAGGTTGTTCATATAGTCCCTACATGTGTAAGAAAAAATAATTAGATGATTTTAAAAATTATAATTATGTATCATATAATTAAGAGTAGAATAAGTAGATCCACAACAACACTTGGCAAAAGATCAAAATACTTAAATATTATGCTTGAGCCACTTTAAGGGTAAACCTTCACAATAATGAAATAAAAATAAAATTCAAAATATTATGATAGAATAATAAACACTTCCTCTTATATATATTCTACTTAGCCATGGTTATTCCATAGGCCAACTATAATAAGAACATCAAAAAATGCAACAAGGTAATATGAAGGTGTGTAATCCATAAGTCAACCACACATATCCCTAGACACAATATAGGTTAAGGGAATAACATGCCACTCTCATTAAACAAAAATTATCCTAAACATTTAATCAAACCAAGTTATTTCTATAGGAATGCTTCATCCTCCCATGTTGCATCTCTAGAATGCATGTTCTTCCATTTGATCAAATACTACTTAATGGATTGGGTCTAAAATTACTTAATGTGCATGTGAAGGATATCTTCAAGCTACATAATGACTCAACATTATTCATCAAATTTAGATAAGTTATTATGAGTGGAAAATCTATGTATAATTAATTTATTTAGGAAAGATACATAAAATATTAGATGTATGCAAGTGGCTAGGGGTAATTTCATCTTGTAAGCCACACTACCAGTTTTTACAAGATCTGGTAAGGACCATCATACTTAGTTGAAAGCTTTTTATCCTTTTTTTTTGCTTCAGATAAATATACTTATATAGATGTAATTTCACAAAGACCTGATCACCTATGTCAAAATGCCACTTATTATGGTGTTGATTTTCTAGTTATTTCATTTGATTTTATGTCATTGATAAATTATCTCATAAACTAGCTATCATATTTTATTCATGGTCAATGTGGTCCTCAACAAATCAAACCTTAGGATGCATTATGAAATATAAAGTGCTGGATGGGGGTTGATACACATAAAATGCCACAAAGGTAGACATCTTGGAAAAAGTGTGAAAATAAGTGTGATACCACCATTCAACAAGTGGTAGCCAATGAACCCATTTTCCCTATTTATCAAAAAAAATGAATATACACTTTGATACATTTATTGACTACGTATGTTTGTCAATTAGATTAAGGATGATAAGATGAGATATGAGCCAACTAGGTGACCAAACATGGAAATAATTTAGTCCAAAAAATACTAGTAAATATGGGATCTCAATCACTTAGAATGATCTTGAGACGATTATAATTTTCTTGAATTATATTATAAAAAAAAATAGAAGCTAATGTACTGAAAACAAATGACTATGATAAGGAACAAAAATGAGAATACTTGGTGAGTTAGTTCATAACTACCACGGTAACATTTTTACCCTCAGATCATGGTAGATCCATAATGAAGTCCATAGAAACCTCTTCCTAACACTAGTTAGAGATAGATAAAGGTTAAAAAATACCTAGGGTCTTAATAGTTTCACCTTTATTTTGTTCACATACCATTCATTCAACCACATGTTTTTTAACATCCCCCCTGAGTCCTAAAAAAATTCTTGATTAATTATATGATATGTTTTCAAAAATATGGAGTGATCTCCTAGTGTAGAAGCATTAAGTTCTTGAATAATTTTATGTTTGAGAAGGAAATGCTTAAAAGTAATAATCTATCTTTATACCATAATGTGTTTCCTTTCCATGTAAATTTCTCATATTCATCGAAACCCTACTAAAGATTTTTAATCAAAACCTTAGTAACATTATCAGTCTCCCATTTTGATGTTGTTCCTCTATCCAATCTACCTATCACATGGTCATGGTAAATAATAATACCTCAACTAATTTATCATATCAGGAGAGGGCATCTACCACCACATTCTCTTTTCCTTTCTTATACACTACTTCAAAATCATATACTAACATTTTAGTCACACATTTTTATTGTTATTTAGATGATAATTATTGTTCCCAAAAATATTTGAGGCTATCATGATTAGTCATTCCCTAAAATTGATGACCCATCATATAAGTTCTCCATTGCTTCACTAGATGCAAAATAGCCATCATCTTTTTTCTCAGAAATTGGTTTGAGCCAATTTTTTCCCTTTAGTTAGAAACTTTAAAATTTTAATGGATTGCCTTATTGTAGGAGTACAACCCCCATGACATAACTTAATATGTCATACTCCACACCAAAATATTTTAAAAATTATAAATAACTAAAAATAGAGTTGTGCACATAGCCATTTTCAACTATTCAAATGCCTTGGTAGCTGAATCACTCCACTAAAAGGAATTTTTCTTCAACAAAGAGTTGAGTGGGGCTGTAACACTACCATAATATTTGAAAAACCTATAATATTAACTAGTTAGCCCCATAAATACTTAGAGGTTCTTGAGGGTCTTGAGAACCTTCCACTCCATCATTGCTTGGATTTTCTTACCATAAAATTTCACTCCTTCATATCAAACAATATGACCCAATTACTCCACCTATATGACACTAAAATAAAATTTGAAAGGTTTGGCTTAACATTGATGTTATTTGAAAACTGAAATCACCTATTTCACATGATTCAAATGGTCTTCCCAAATTTTCTATAATGAGGATATCATTAAAAAAAACTAACACAAACTTTATTAAAATGGCCTAAATATAATATTTATCATAATCTAAAATGTAGATCGTGCATTTGTGAGGCCAAAAATCATGACCATAAATTAATAATGACCTTCATGAGTTTTAAAATTTGTTTTAGGTATGTCCTCATTGTGGATGTGAATTTTATGATACTCTGAGTGAAGGTCTAACTTGTTAAAATAAATAGCACCATGTAATTTATATAACAAATCATCAATTACTATAATATGAAACTTATCTTTGATGGTGTACTTGTTGATTTCTCCATATTTTGGGCACATCCTCCAACTATCATCCTTTTTTTACACCATGACACTAAATAATATTATTCACTTTGATTATGTTAGATGATTTTAGCCTCTAATGTCTAGAATGAATAGTTCATATAAATTAATCTCAATAGTTCCCAAAGTGGTGAGACACTGTATTCATAAAACAATGTCAGATCCTCCTATGGTAATAACAAACATAGGGTAATCTAATAAATATTCTCCCATAGAAAGCTTAGTGATATGACATTTTATAGAATAGTTGATTGTATTACCATCTAAAATCATGACCTCAAATTATAGAGTTAGGTAAATGAAATAATTCAAATGAGTAGACAACTTATTATTGAGGAAGTTATGTGTACTCCCAAAGTCAATTGACATATTCACCTATTTCTTCAAGAAACCTACCACCTTTAGAGTTTGAGGAGTACTAATTCTTGAAAGTGCATGACATGAAATAATTGTTTGAGAATATTAAGATTCATCCTTAGCTTATTCTAAACTTTTCCTTGAAGCCAACTCATATTTTTCCTCCTCATTAGCATCATTAATTTAAAATAACTTCTTTTCATCACATTGATGTCCTTTGATCCATCACATCCAAAACACAAAACTTTTACAAATTTTTCTTCCACTTGTTAAGGTGTTAATCTAGTAGGATGTTAAAATGATGGTGATAGGAAGGTGCATCCATAGACATTAGTGAAAGATATTTGTTTGATCATCTGTTTTTACTCAACCATGTTCACCCTTGGTATGGCCTCAAATATAATACTAGGATGAAACATGCAAACCTTCAATTGGATGTTATCTTTGAAGCCACACAAAAATAGGTTAGTTAGATTTTCCTCAATGATGTCTATGACATGTAGGGAGATAATATGAAATTGATGAATGTAGTCCTTGATAGTACCATTCAAGCAAAACATAGATGACTAAATTAGTTTTTATATGCATTATTATGATATTGGAGCTCCAAATCCTCAAAAAATATTGACCATGAAACTAGAACACCCTTGTTTTTCTTTTAAGCACATAACTAATGATACCAAATGAATGGCTTAGGTTAAACACATAGAGAGAACATAACTAATTTTTGCAAACATGGATTCTAATGTAGATCAAGTGAATTTTTAATTTGAGTAGCCAAGTGAGTGGATCATTACCATCAAAATTACACAGGTCCACTTTTGGTAACATTAGCTTAGGTCTAGAATTGGTGTTGGTATTATTTGGAGGAGGAGAACCAAACTAAAGTGGTAGAGGGTTATTTATAGTGCTTCATCTAACAGGTTATCTAATTGCCTAGATATTTGTTTCAATTGATCCATCACATAATCCAAGTCCCCTCTCAACCTTATAAAGTCCTCTTAAACCATATCAATATCATATTTTTTCACCATACCCTAGAAATATGACTTAAGTTGTTAAAATTCCTCTAAATTACATGTAATAACATAATCCAAGTCCCCTCTCAACCCTATATTATCCCCTTAAACCATATCAATGTCATAGTTTTTCACCATACCTTAAAAATATGAGTTAAGTTGTCATCCTTGTGAGGAGTTTTTAGAATTTCTTTCCTTTTCCCATGTTTGTAAGTGTTTGGACCAACAATGTACAAACCTTAAGAGGGTTTTATCCCTAAAAAAGTTTACTAGTGTAATACACCATAGCGATAATCTCATCAAGATGAATCCAACTATTTCTACTATGCACAAAGGTGAAAATTTTAGCTCAAAAAAGTATACTATTAGAATATATCATTGTGATCATCTCAAAGAGACAAATCCAATGACTACTAAATTGTATAGGGTAAAAAAATCCATGAAAAAATTCATTTTCCCCCAGATGAAAAGTTATGTTTTTTATCTTGCTAGTGCTCTAAAAAAAATTATTGTAGAAACTTACCCAAACCAAAGTTATAATACCACTTTTAAGGAAAATTATTTAGATTATTTTAAATAATATAATTATATATTGTATAATCAAAATAAAAATAATTATATGAACAACAAAAATTGGAAAAAGTACAAAATACTTAAATATTATGTGTTGAAACACTTTGAGGGGACAACCTACACAATAAGGCAATACAAAAAGAATTCACAATATGATAATAAAATACAAACCACTAACTCTTATGTATTCTCTATTTATATATGGTTATTCCATAGGCTAACCATAATAATAACATCAATAAATGCAACAAGATAATATGAAGGTGTGTAAGCCACAAGTTAGCCACATATATCTCTAAATGCGCTATAGATTAAGGGCATAACAACATGAGAGATATCACATCATACAATAACTGATGTACTAAGTTTATCCATAAATGAAAAATTTATAAGCATGGATTTTATCCTAACCCTTGGGGAATTTATCTTCCTAATTCTAGAACTCAATATCACATCCCTATCATTCCTCATATTAATAATCCACCTATTCATAATTTCATCATCATGAATATTGATTTACATGTGAATCTTTGGATTTAAATGATGATTAAATTAATGAGTTACAAAACATTTATAATACCACTAACTTACCTCCTTATATCTCATAATGGCTTCCTCCTTCTATCCTTCAATGAGATAAGACCATTCTATTGATTGAAGGAAATATTGAAATTTCTCCCCCCATGAAACACTAATAAATCCACTTACACATAATATGACTTAACTTTAAATTACTATGGGGTATCCAAAATAGTTAAAAACCATTTTTCCATGTCTCCTTAAAATTTTAGTAACATAAGTTTTTCCACCAAAGACACCACCACTAAAATTGTTTTGTTAGCTTCTCATGCATGTAACATCTCTCCATCTTATGATGATGCCTACATTATGGCCTAAGTTTGGTCATGAGATTTATATGTAATGAATTATAAAAATACTCTTTCAAAAATGCATTATTTTAACCAAAATGTTCATGTGGTTCACATATTCTTTGTTTTTGGTGACATTCAACCAAAACCTGAAGGTCATGTCCATCTTAATAACCCATTATTAGTAGACATTCCATAGGTTGTTTAGTAAATTTTTATTACTCCTAAATATAACAACATTATTCAAATTGATATTATTCTATAATTTTTTCATAGTCTCAAGGCTATTAGGCAACCTGATACCATTCACTTTATTACTCATCCTTCCTACTATCTCAACCAACATGACATAGTCCAACCTTTAGTCCTAGACTACATTGTGTAGGTGTTATCAAATGACAATATAGTTCATTCAGATTCAACACCTTAAATAGAATATATTATCCAATTTGATACATTCAAAATAGTTCATATCATTACTAAGTCAATGGAACAAATTGATATAGTTTAACCTATCTCTTTTGTACTAGACTATGTCAGCCATGTTGATATCATATAATAAAATTCTTTACATTATAATTCACTTTATGAAATCACCTTAGATTTTTTATATTTTTTTGTAAGATAAATACATTATAATTTTTAAAATAAAGGTAATTATATTGTACACCTTGAATTATACATTGATTACTATTGACATTTACCTATGCTTCCTAGTGATGAAGATATCTTACAGTTACTTCATGCTAGTCAGACTCAATTTCCTCAAAAACATCACAATTTTGGTTATTTTCAAAAAATGGCTCCTTAATTTAATAATTTATTTTCTATCACTAATCCCAAAACACATCCCATTTCTAAGCTTTGTCCATGACATTTTACATACTATGACATGTTTTTCTTTTTTTTTTACTTGGCATGCTTGTTTTACATTTTGAATTACATTTTATTTTTAGTCATTTGTGTTTTATTCATGTTTTATTTGACATGTTTATGTTACATGAAATCACATTATTTACTTACATATCTTTGTTTGATTTTTCTTACATTAATATTTTTCTTACAGTGTTTTACATATCTTATTTTTGGTGGTGTGTTTAAAATTTTATTTTTATCATTGACTTCATCATTTTCCACATCTTGTGTTTGTTGATTTTCTATCTACTTAATTAGGATGTCATTTTATTTCACTTATTTATTTATTTTCACCATGCATTTTCACACATTTTCTATAAATTAATAAAACATACATCATAAATTATAACATTTTCCCATAGCATGATATTAAATAGTAATGCATTATAAAAAAAATCAAAATATCATGCATGTAGATAACCACCATGAGTAAAAATATATATGTATGTATATATGTATATATGTATGTGTGTGTGTGTGTGTGTGTGTGTGTGTGTGTGTGTGTGTGTGTGTGTGTGTGTGTGTGTGTGTGTGTGTGTGTGTGTGTATTATATTTATACAAATACATATTGATACATCAAAATAAATACAATTGTGTATAATTTTGGATATAGGCATGTGGTCCACTTTGTCCATAAATAGGGGGAGGTGCCAAACTTATCATGATACTCAAAACCATGCCTATGGATAATCCATCATAGAGTCTATGTCTATGATTATACACCCTATACATATCCTTGTAGATGAGATACATGTGCCTATAACCTCACTACTTGTCTAGTTATATTCATGTGCATATCTCTCTTTGTAGCTAGCTCTTGACACATTATAACCTCTCTTATTCCAACACATATAGGTAGTACCACTAGAGTAGTATCATTATATCATCTCTATATATCTATAGCTATCCTACCAATTTTAATAATCCAATGTGTGTTATAGTATTAAGTGCCAAATGATATGGTATTCAATTGGTGTCAAGCTAAGGAAACATGGGTTCTAAAATTTCTAAGTGAGTAATCTCCACTAGAGTCCTCCACCATGTCTCTTATTCTATCATCACATTTTAAAACACAAACCAAAATCAAATCAAATCTCAAATATACAGGTATAATATGTAGTATATATATCACTAGTACCTAATATGGATAATTTAACCTTTTAGGGTTTTACTAATGTAAATCTTATGTAAGATTAAAGGGATGAGTTGTCTAAATTAGTGAAATAATATGAGATAAATAACCAATAAATTTTCATAAATTTTTACTTGCTTTGAATTTCTAAAACTAGTATCAAATATGTACAAATAGATACTTATTTATAAAATACATATCATAAAAGATCTAAGTGTAGAACACTAGGTTACAGATAGGTCTAAATATCATCTAATAGATCCCTAAGTTAGATCTTCCTCTAGATATTAGTGCCTAATTTTTATAATATAAACATGTGGATATTTTTTCCTCTTTATAGGACTATTCCTAAATTTTGGGTACACTTACACTTGTGGGTTCTATTCTTGAGCACATAAAATATGAAACTTTGTATTGTGCCTAGAAAATCTGATTTAAGTTTTAAGCCCTAATCCACCTTGAAAGTATAGAATGAGATGAAAATGTGTGCTCATTAGTAGGATAGGCTAGACATATTCAACACCCCATTGTGAAGAGAGTTTACTACACGTTGATACTCTGAGGAGGGTTCAATCTCGATGTAGTTCTCCCACATAATGTTTGGTGTCAGTGCAAGTGAATGCTAGAATGATAGTGGTCTTGAATTCCTTGAGTGTGCTTGAGATTGGAAATATTTGAAATATGGACTTAGGGAAGATATAAATGGTAGTATACAAAATTAGGGTATAATAAGGATTAATAACCTTGATTTTTCTCAACTCATTTCTTGTTTAAATAGGATTTTTGCAACTATTTTCCATCTAGTGGATAGAGGTATAATAGTCTTGTATATATAGTGTTTCATAGCTTGTGAAGATAATAAAACGTGCTTAGGCTAACCTTAGGATAGGTAATTTTTTTTAAATATATCTATTTTGGAGATTTAGGGTAAGTAACACTAGTACCATGTTGGGGGCACTATCACCATGTGGCTCTAGTGTCCTTAATGTGGTGCTAGTGTCTAGTTGGTAGGCTATTGAGCACAAAGGGTCAAAATTTAGGAATGTAGTTATGAGAATATGTTTTGGATGATTAGATATTTTTGTGGTCTACATAATGGATAAAAAGTGTGATAAAGGTCCTAGGATATGTCTAGGGTTAAGCTAGGAATAGGTTGTCTCACGCAACACTCTTAGCTTCCAAATACCACTTTTAGGAAATTATATTTCCCCATTATTCTATAAATGTAGCAAATAAAAATGACTAGTATGAATGAAAAATAAGTGTACCTAGACTTACCTAGGAAGTGAAGCTTGTGTAGCTGAGTCTAAGTATTTGAAGTTAGGTTTGCATATGTGAATCATGATCCAAAGCATGACCTATAATGAAATGTACATAAATTATTTCTTACTTAAGAGTTATCAAAATCAAAAGATAATGATGAATAAATCAACTGAGTAAAGTTGAGTATGGGGATATAATCAATGTACAAGCAAATAAAAATAACCTATGTAAAAGGATGAAGAGAGAAGAAAGTATGTACAAGAAAAGAGAAACCATACTAATTGATGAGTCTCATGGAAAACTCACTATCACTGTGTCCCATGTCAAAAATATGAATGGTAATATATTTTGAAATGTGAATGCTATGTTGTAGTTAAAAATTGTTTCAATAGGAATCTAAGTGTTTTTCATTATCAAAAGCATAATATTGTTCATCATTATAATCATAATAACTTAGAATGCTAGAGTAAATTGCCTCAAATTATGGAGTTAAACTTTTTAAATTATGTTTTGGAATATTGATTATGAGTTTCCCATTTTAAATTGTGCTTATTGTAGACATATGGTATTGTGGAGGATATTTTGATATAAAGTCTTGTTTGAGGATGTTTTTTGGCTAAGCATGATTTTGATTTCATAACTTAAGATATTGTTCTTTCTATAACATTTATTATGTATCTATATGTTTTACCTTGATAAACTATATCAGTGACTGATGTGTCTTAGGATGTTAAATAAATCCCAAACCATATTGACCAATATTATCAACTAATAGAATAGGAGAAGTGATGCCTTGGGCCTACTTGCCCAAACCTTGACAATGATAAATAAACTATTGTAGATATTTATGAATGAAATAATATCATTTTAAATTTTGAGCCTTATTTTGGAGAGGTATATATTCTTGATTTACCTATGCTTATTTTAATATTTGTGGCTTTGATTTTTATTTTTAAACTTTTTGTTATTTTGAGCTATGCTTCAGTAACCATTTTTGTACTATTTCTAAATTTGACCCTTTTTTAAAAAGTTTTTATTTATGAAATTATATATTTTTTGTATGTTGTGTCATTATGTGATCCATATGTATCCATTATCTATTTTATTATCCTTTTCAAAGATAAACATGAATCAATATGGTGATCATGCATTATATGATATACACAATAATATATGTATCTTCTCACTAGATGTAGGTGGGGTAGGTTGACCAAATTAGCTTTAATCATTTCCATTAGTAACTCATTTGAAATCTTATCTGAGCTTTGAATTATTTTTTAATCACTAGTTTTATATGTAATTTATTGTGATTTATGATTTGGATATGTAACATTGTTTGCCACAAATTGATAAGGTGAAGATATATATACATGATTTACACTATTGTGCCATAGAGGAATTTATCTTGTAAATTGATTTTATAATGTTTTAATATTTTCATGTAATAGTTGATTCTTATTTTATAAACTTATAATTATCTTTCTCAAATGATCACATAGAGTCTCACAAAGTTAAACCCTAGTTGTTTCTAATTGAACATGTAGGCACACACCCTATACGGAGTAGATGTGAATAGGTTGAGTATTGGGATTGGTGACATTGGTATAGGTTGTTTTATATTGTGTAGGAGTGATAAAATGGACCTATTTAGAGTGAAAGTATATATCATCCTCATGGGGATAAGAAATAGGAGACATTATCCTCTGCATAAGATATGACACTATAACATGAAACAAATTGTTATCTTATGTGATAAATCCTGTGTGTATATTTTTACTTGTTAATATAATTACAAATAGGATAAAGATAACATGATATGAAAAATGACATATATTTCAAGTCATAAAAATCATCAACTATACATGTATTTATGTCTTTTTTGAGTTCATTCTAAATTAAAGGGAAAAATATGCAAATGAAAGTATTAAACTTTGAAACTAAAAATTGATCAATTTATTATATTATTATGATAATGATTATATGAAATAAAAATTATATTATGGATCTAAGATCTTAATTATATAAATTTAAACCCTAGTGTTATCTAGGATTAGGGTTTTGTGTAAAATAATGGTTATTTTCAAAGATTTAAATTATATTTAAATAAATGAAACCCTGATGTGAGACTAATTTAATGGGTTGGGTTATGATAAAAAATTATAAAAATAGAATTATGTAAACCTAATTTAGTCAAAATAAATATGGAGAATATAAACTAGGGTTTTTAACAATATTCAAAGTAAGTTGGGTTCACCAAATGTTTTAACCTTTTAGGGTTTTACTAATGCAAATCCTATGTTAGATTACAGGGTTGAGTTGTCTAAATTAGTGAAATAATATGCAATAAATAACCACTATTTTTTTTATAAAATTTGACTTGCTTTGAATTTATAAAAATAGTAATAAATATGTGAAAATAGAGACTTATCTAGAAAACACCTATCATGGAAGATGTGAGTGTTGAAAAGTAAGTTATGGATAGGTCTGAGTGTAATCTTTAGGATCCATGAGTCATATATTCCCATAAATAGTAACACCAAGTGGCTATAGTGTTATGATAAATGGTGATAGTGTCCTCTTTATGGGACTATTCCTAAAGTTTGGGTGTACCTAAACTTATGTTTTTGGGTTTTATTCTTGTGCTCATGAAAACTAGAACTTTGTATTATATATGTAATAAATAATTTAAGTTACAAACCCTAATCATCCTTATAAGCATGTCATGAGATGAAAATATGTGTTAATTATTAGGATAGGTTGGACATCCTCAACACCCCATTGTGAAGAGAGTTACCTGCATACCAATACTCTGAGGAGGGATCAAGCTTGATGTAGCTCTCCCACCTAGTGCTTGGTGAAAGTTCAAGTGAATTCTATAATGATAGTGGTATTAAATGAAATGAATCTGATTGAGAGTGTAAATATTTTAAATCTAAGATTAGGATAGTTATAGATGGTAGTATTCACAATTAGGGAAGAATAGGTATTAATAACCTTGATTTTGTGTAACCTATTTCTTGTTTGAATAGGATTTTTGCATCTATTTTCCATCTAGTGGATAAAGGTCTAATAATATTATATTTATAGTGTTCCATTGTTTGTGTGGATAATAAAATGTGCTTAATATAACCTTATGAGGGATAAAAATTTGAAAATATATAAATTCAAGAGAGTTAGGTCAAGGGACACTAGCACCATGTGGCTCTAGTGTCCTTAATGTGGCACAAGTGTCTAGCAGGTAGGGTAGTCGACATGAAGGGTCAAGATCTAGGAATGCAAGTCTAAGACTATGTATTGGATAACTAAAGATGTTTGTGGTCTATAAAATAGATTGAAAAGTGTGATAAATTCCCTAGTATAGGTCTAAGATTAAGCTAGGAATAGGGTGTATCGAGCAACACTCTTAACATCCAAATACACTTCTAGGTAATTACATATATATCTAATTATGAAATGTAATTAATAGCATAAAATTATTCCATTTACTTACCAATAATAGTGACATAACCATGACCACCTATAACATTAATGATTTGATGGTTTTATGATGGAAAAAATCCCTTGTATCTCCCCTATTAGACCACTATATCATTACGAGTTGATTTGCTTACCTACCATTTTATGGTCTAGTTATCTTCATGAGATACCTATACATTTTCTTGTTGTGATTGAGGTGCTACCTTTTATTTCCTACCTCTTCACTCTACATATGTCAATTTATACAACCTCCATCATTGTATCACCACCCTAAGTTAGTAAGGCCTCACCATAGGTTATATAACATGCACTCCTTAACCTCCTACGCATCATGGCTCTCTAGCATGGTAGGCCTAGAACACTAGGACTACTAAAGGAACTATTAAGTGTGAAAACTCAAACTATACTAGGATATGGTCACATGGATGTAACTCCACTGACTAGGTGTAGTTTTGAGTGATGCACCTTTGTGCATGTACCTATACTTTATTTGTCTATTATGGTCATAATACCTTTGTATGGTATCCATATAATTTGATCCCACTATATTGTCTCTAAATTTAGAATATGTGGGATTGTTCAATCCACATGGTATTGATCCCACCTCATCACTCATGGGATGGCATAATATATATCATGATTTAGCTCTAAATATTTTTACATGGGGAACCTCTTATATATCCAACTTGAAAAATAGTATAATTAGTCCATGGTGTGTTTCCCTCACTCAAGTTGTCATATAAATTGTGCACTAATTGGAACTATATGACTTGTCCTAAATCAAATAGTGTGTCTTTATCTAATATCAAGAATCACAATATGATGATGTATAAAAAACATACCCATCATACTTATGACACATCACCCATGCTACAATAATCTTGATCGATGTCTTTTACATGTCTAGAACACTATAAAATTACACCTTAAATAGTCATACAATAAGTGCACACTTGTCATCTATATCTAAACCAAAATCACATTTTGATAATTCTCATATATCATCCATTATGTCTGAGGTATTTCACATAATCATCGTGCTTATAATTGGTAACCCTAGAATAGTGTGGACATCCTCTAAGGTGATAATCACCTTTAGTATCCCAATCCACCACCCATCTGAACATGTGAGTCAATATTTCCCATCACATGATATAAATGCTAATTATCTCTATGATAATAAGTACATGACTATTTTCCATGATCCCTTTGAAATTGAGTGTGTTAAGGTAATCTTTATCAACTACCAATAATCTTTCTAACAAATCTACTTGACACATTGCATCTAAACACCTCCATAGTCTTTGTCACCTCTATAAAATGTCAAACAACAAATAAAAATAAATTTTAATCTAATAATATTATATAAACTATTAAAATTTCTATAAAATGGAAAAAAACACATTTAATTAATTTTTTTATTGCATCAACCATGCCTTAGACTGCATCAACCATGCTTATTTTTATATGCCATCACCCATACCATACAATATCAGCTAGAATTATAGTTTAAAATATCATCCATCTACTATGGTATTGGCCATATCTTATTTTATACTATATTGACCATTCTATATGGTATTGACAAATAAGATCTCACTTGTATTTCTTCTTTAGTCTTAATAAATACACTTGGCCCTAGTTTTTGAATTTTATACAACTACCCATTTTTGTCATCCTATTTTTACCTTCATTTGGGTAATTTTTGGGGAAAATTATGTTACATGGATTTTCTCTAGTGCCCATATTTACTAATTTAGTTCATTTTATCCCAAAAATGAACAATTAATGCATTGCATGCCTATACCAATCTAGTCATAACCATGATACTCCACTAGCACATCTACGTCCTCATCCACAAGCCATAGTATCCTTAGAGTGTTCATTTTGAATAGTTATATCTCTATTTTTCTAAAAATAATAAATTCACAAATGAATTATTTTTCACCTATTTTTAGTAAAATTTTCAAATTTCATAGCTTTTAGTTATTTACCATGATATTTAGCATTTTTTTATACCTTTGTCTCCATAAGTCCTTTTCATGAACCAAAAGAGGACTTGGAATCTTGAAGAGATAGAGAATTTATTTGTCCTAATAGATTTTTTAAAAAAAATTGTAATTTTATCTTATTTTTTTGTCTACCTCTCATCTTGCATGTTAAGCATGTTTCATTTTGTGACATACATAGAATTTTATACAATCATCAAGGTAAGTGAAGGTAAGTATCTTCATTTTGTTTACTTTATTTTTATTTATTTTTTTAGTTACATTTTTATGTTTCTATGTTCTTTCAAAAATCACCATCCCATGTTACACTATTATGACACATGATGAGATTTGGGTGGGGCATATGTATATACATAAGGTTTTTAACTTTATCATTTACTAATGGTTTCTCTTATAATGAATTTTAAAGAATTGGTCTCCTTAAGTGTACTAGGAAAGGGTTGTGTGGGCTTGTGGAGATTTCAAGAGATGTTTCTACTATATCATGATTACATCATTCCTACTATCATTCTAGCTTCCTAAGAGTGTCTTACCATTTACCTCTTCCATTATGTCTTTGTTTAATTTTGTTAGTTTTCTCTAATATATTAGGGAATTGGCCTAGTTGATTCCATATTTTTAATTCCTTTTTCCCCTCATATATTATAACATCCAACCTAATGTAGTTTTGATCATTTATTCTAACATATATACTATATTGTCTTAGATGATACCATTTATTTTCAATCAACATCTTTGAACTATATTGGTCATGTTGATACCTTTAGATTACACACACACACACATAATATATATACATACATACATATATATATATATATATATATATATACATATATATACATATATATATATATACATATATATATATATATGTATATATAAATATATGTATATATATATATATGTATATATATATATATGTATATATATATATATATGTATATGTATATGTATATATATATATATATGTATGTATATGTATATATATATGTGTATGTATGTATATATATATATGTATGTATATATATATATATATATATATATATATATGTATGTATGTATGTATGTATGTATTGTGTGTGTGTATATATATATATATGTATATATATATATGTGTGTGTGTGTGTGTGTATGTATGTATGTATATATATATATATATATATATATATATATATATATATATGGGTCATATTTAATTATATTCATATAATATACACTTTATTCACTTTTTTTCTTGCACTTTTTCCCTAAGTCATATTTAGATGAGTTTGTGGTTTGGAGACTTATCTTGAAGAATATTTTCTTGTGGTGTCTTTGTATGTCAATAGGGGGAGTCATTATGAGTCATAACTAAGGATATATTAGGTCTTTATTCAACCATTTTAAGTATTCAACCCAAAACATCTCTTACAAATCTTAACTTGATCCAAGGGGAGATTGATGCTCAATAATTCCACTCCAAGATAATTATTTCAAACCCTATAATCTTTCATTTATTTACTTATTAGATTAAATGGTGTTTTTTACTTGGTGAATGAATGGGTGTGTATTATTGTCTAGGTTTCTTAGAACCCATTTGGTTGAACATGGAACCTTGTGTTTTATGATCATTCTAACCCTTCCCTAAGTCTTCTTTAATTCAATTATATACTTACAATAATTGCTTACAATCTATTTACTTTCATACAGGTTTAGTGAGAGCTATATCCATGAATCATAAGCTTAGGATTTGAAGCCATTTTATATTCACATTTATGTTGTAGGTTACCCTCTACTAGGTGTGTGGAACTCATTGGTCTTTACTCAAGTAACTAATTATCATATGATATATTTTATTCACCTTATTTGAGTCCAATTTTATTGAGATATGATAGTTTTAGGTTAATCATAGCCTATGTATACACTTAGGATAATTTTTTTTTTAAATGAAATTCTTTCCTCCATCATTGTAATGTATTTAGAAAAGAAGCTATGTAAGGTGTTTCCATGTTGTTTGCTAAAGTTGTGTCATAAAATGGTGTGTATAGAATATCTTTGTAAAAAAGACATTATTTGAAGAAATTCTAAGAAATAAAATTTTGGGATGGGTATTTTTTAGTTGATATATGATATCATACCACATAAGATGATCAAATTGTTTAGTCAGTGTTGGTGGGGGTTGTATACACATAATATTTTCTCACTTTATCATTTTATAATATTTTTGTTGAAACATCTTGTCAATACATAAATATCTCTTAGTGCCTACCTTAAAGGGTACACTAAAAATGTGGTGGGAAAGACTCATACTTATTTTTTAGAGATTTTTTTTATTTTATAATGTTTACATAATTACTATTATTATTTTGGCCTCCTCTAATTGTCTATCCATTTATCTCTTTTGTATACTTCATATCCAAATTTGGTAATTTCCCTATATCCTACAATATTAAATAGATTGATACCATATATTTTGTGACTTCACCCTTCCTATACTATATTGTCCATCCCAATATAGTTCTAAGTGCATTTTATAACATATATATTGTATTAGCCTAGCCAATATCAAACTATGCTAGTTGACATTTTCTAACTGTAGCAATTAGGCTAATATCATGAGCTTAGATTTTAGGGTTAATTTTTGGTACTGTAAAACTATATCTAGGGGTCATATTTCAATCAAATCACACTCATTCACTCTGATTTCACTTACATTTTTTTCTAAGGAATTATTGGGAGAGTTAGTGTCATTGCACCTTATCTTGACATGTTATTAAATTTTAATAGTAAGAGTCATTGGGATTTCGTAATTAAATATATCTAGGTCTTTGTCCAACAATTTGAGGTTTTCAACATAAAAATATATTTCAAAGCTCCACTAAATCTATCATATATTAAAGCATCAATGGGTCCACATGAAGCTAATTATTTATATCTATACACTCTCTCCATTATTTACTTAGTAGATTAGATATTGTTTGTTTATTTATGAATGAATGCATATGTATCTTTGTATAGATATAAGTTACTAAATAAGTTAGTATATCCAAAGGATTTTTTACACTTTCCATAAACCACTTTAGGATGTATAGACCCCATTTGGTTAACCATTACACATACCTCTTTAAAACCATTCTAACCCATCTTTGTTAATTTATTTTATAACCCTTTACAACCATTTACTTTAATTTCATATTTACAACCATAGTTTAAAACTATTTACCTATGTTGATGTCTAGTGAGATCTAAATCCTTGTGTCATAGGCTTAGGATTTAGAACCCTTTCCTTTTAATATTTTAGTTGTAGATTACCCTATAATATATCTACATAATTCATAGGTCCTTAACCAATCATTTAAATATAAAAATTTCTATATGATTGACCTTATTCAAGTCCTAGTCTATTAAGATAAAGAGGATAATTGTAGATCATCTTAGTTCATGCATATAGGGGTTGATGTGGGGATATGGTAAAGTATTTTTGTATGTAATATTATATGAATCACCTTATCCCTTCATATTTTAATATAATGGACCGAATAATCTAATATTATATGAATCACCTTATCCCTTCTTGTTTTTAATATTGAAAACAAGATGGTAACTATTATCATTATAAAAATAAGGGGGAGGAACAAGATGAGTTATGCATGTTTTTAATCACCTAGTAGTAATAATAGGAATCTTATATTATATGTTATAGACATAAGATTGGAGGAAGGAATGGGATTTTTCATTTGTAACCTTATCCTTATTAGTGTATTTATATATTATTGTGTTCAACACATCCTACCTTACAATTTTCCTTAAAATTTGAGGACCCCATTTTTTTTAGAAGACTTGTATATCATTTGGGTGTGTATGTGATTATGTTAGTTCTTATTAACTATAGAAGTTTGATATTTTGGATAATGAATCACATTTTGGTGCACCTATTTTCTATTTAAAAGGACTTATTGGAACTAATATATTAAATGGAAATTTTTCAAGAATTTCTATGTGTGATAAGTATTTGGATTAGCTTTTTTGGATTCTTTTTAGTTGAAAGACTTTCCTTTAGATACTTTCTCTTTGGAAACATAGTCTTCTAAGCCTTTCTCTTCAGAAAATTAGTCTTTGAAAACTTTATCTTTAGTAACTTAGTCTTTAAGAACTATTTTTTTGTATTTTTTCTGATCAACAAGTTAGTCTTTGGAAACTTTTTCTTTAGATCATTTATTTTGGTAAAATTTTTGGTTGGCAAATTTTATTTGGATACTTTCTCATCGACACTTCTTAGTCGACAACTTTTCTTAAAAAAATTTGGTCTTTGAGACTTTTTGGTCTTTAGATACTTTCATTTAGAAGGTTTTTTTCAAATCCTTTTTCTATGATAACTAATTCCTAAATGACATTTTATCTGAAGACTACTTAATCTTTGAGAACTACTCCTTTGACAACTTTTAAACAATATTTTTTAGAACAAATCTGTCTAAAGAGAATTTTTCTCTTTAGTTTCTTTCCCACCAATAATGGGCTCACCATATCATATAACTAGGCCTAAAGTAAAATATTGACCCCCCATAAAACTAAACTATATAGTGACAAGTGTCAAAAGGAAAAAATAAACACCATGGCACCCTGAATGAACAAACATCCTACATGGCATGTACATTAAGACTAGGTGGTCAAGTTATAATTTAATGAGGGTGAAGAGCTCATAGATATTGGTGATTAATGACACATGAACTATAATGAATGTAGAAATATATAAAGTCAATCTCCCAACTAAGTTCATCTCATTTCATTTTTCAAGATCTTGAGTGCACATAGCCTTATGCACTCTCAAAATCCCTAGCTATGTCTAAATAAACTTATAATTTATGGAATTCCATTTTTAGACCATCATTTTCTAAATATCTAATTTCACCAACATCGATCAACAACAGTGGCTTCTTCATCCAATGTATTAAAAGGAGACTCAACACCATCTAGGTTTTACATCAAGGACTCCACTAAATACTTATACATAGTTTTTAATGCAACTATGTTCAATGGCCTCCATGCCAATTAATAAAATCTATGAGAGGTCATGGAGAATTTTTATTCATTCATATTAGAGGAAGATGTCTTAACTGAGGAGGAACAACTTACAGTTGACCTACTACCATTAAAATGATAGGAACTTCACTACATATTTTCCAAATTAGAAGTCATGTCATGGATCCACTTGTTTTGAGGCCTATTATTCAAAGGTATAATTGTAGATGGTCATTATCTACACCATGTCAAAAAAAAAAAGGGTATGGAACACATATCTAGATATTCATTCATGAGGTATTTAAGTCACCCTAATCTAGGCATTACATTTTATTTAAACAATGTACCCACTTAGAAGAAAAATAAAAATATGGAGAGAGCATTAGGGAAGTGGCTTATCACAATCAAGACTTTTAATATCAAAGAACATAATAATAATCCCATCTATATTACTTCATTCAAGATGGGGATTTGCATAGGCATGGAATTTTTGAATGGACTCTTAGGCCACTCGATCATCCACTTCTTGCATCTAGAATGGGTACCCCTATTTGACCTACTCATCACTTATTAGTGAAACTATGTATTGGGGAGGTCATCAGTGCCAATCTAGATGAAAAATTATGCACAAAGATAAGAGGCCCCAAAGGGGAAAGTTATATCTAATGTCATACCTTATGGATGTAATAATGGTAACCATTAATATGCATAATGGGGTTCTATGGAGTATTGACCCTAATTTTATCATTAACAAAATATGTGAATTTTAATCTTTCATTCACACATATGTATATGTAAGAAACATTTCCAAAATTGTAGAGGACCTCTATCCTCACGTTTGGATGTCCATTTATGGACACCCTTTGGCTAGGATTTTAATTTTCATTGCCAAAAAACTCACCAATTTGGGTGATTATTATCTCTACCTCAATTATATATCCATCGTAGTTATTTGGTATAGGGTGGACCCTATTCAGCCCTGCAATTTTATACCCAACAAAGTGGTCAAATAAGAGACTACCTTATAAATATGGAATGGTATATATGAATATTTGATAAAGAATAAGAAAGACACTTTACATGGCTCACATATCACTATTAGGAGGATGAAAAATACATTTAGGAATCATTTCAAGGAAGCTAAGAATGCAAGGAGAGCTTATGAATTGGATACTCTACCCCATAAGGATTGGGACCCCTACGGGATAATATAAAAAAATATTCATAGCCTTTGCATCCCATATAAACATGAGTCATTTGACCATGAATTCCTATTTATTAATTCCAAATATGATGAAAATTAAAGGAAAGGGTTATGAATACATGTTTAAGCAATGATTTATTGAGGGTGATAGAAACCAACCACTCCCTTACAATCAGTCAAGATAAATTAAAGATACCATGACTAGACGGATGGAGATCCTTTGATTTCTAGAGTGGTAGGCCTTACCAAAAACCAACAAACCAAGGTTAAGATCCCCAACAACCATCAACTATTAGAGAAAAATAAAAAGAGTAAGAACATCTGAAAGGGGAAACATTAGTTGCTAGAGAACATGAAGAATATCAAGATCTAAAAGAGATACCAACTACTACATAAGAAGAAGAATAATAGACTCTTCCAATTCAAAAATCTAATATTGAACTAAATATAGTTAAATAGGAATTAATAGAGGAGATAACATAAGAAAATGATAGCATAAGTAGGGAAGAAGTGGAGATCATTTTCTTAGATTCTTTGAATGATGAATAAATGGCACCTATTATGGAGGCTATAATAGACCTAATATCTAGTATGACTCTCACCACTCTTTCCCAAAATGTGAATTCTCCATAGGTTGACAAAACAATAATGTGCTATCAAAGGAAACAAAGGGGGAGAGACCTTAGACCCCATCCATGGAAGTAACTGGTAGAGAGGCACAACCTTCAGTTGAAATCAAGCCAAGTCAAGAGGTGAATGAGGAAGAGCTATAAGAAAGCCAAGGTATTGAGCTTGCAAGGACTACAAGAAAAGGCACCCATCATCATTGAATAATTTAGTAAGGGTGATCTCTTCACTACCCCCTAGTTTTTTCTTCTATAATGTTATTACTAGTTACTTCTACCATTCCTTTTCTAGTTGTTTCCACTTTTATTCCTATGCAATCACTCTTTTCTAGTCTTATTTTAACTTCTCCTATATTTACTCTTATAACTACCACTTTTACTAATGTAACCATTTCCTTTATAGTCTCCATTCCTTTGGTCTATATCCCTTCAACCATTTATATTTCCATCCAAGTACCTTTTATCCCACTTTTTTAATATCCAACATTATTTCCACAACCACCAACCAACCCATCACTCAAGTGGTTACCTCCTCTACCCAAATGGGTTCCCCACTACCTTCTTCAAAACCAATTCAGACCATAATGTTAGTAATAACTAAAAGGTCCCCAAAAAAGAAACTAGGCTATGTTGTGCACCCCATGCATAATTCAAGAGCATAGAATGGTCAAAAATAATTTTTCCCTCAATTTACAAACCCTCCACTAAGCCTAAACTTAAGTCTAAAGATCATGTTCAAATATAATCCCAACCAATATATCCTTTAAATCTCATTTTTCTAAACTAGGCCAAGGAGTTAAGAGCTTCAACTTTTAAGAGGCCCAATCTTTCCACTATAAGCTCACTTTTTTACAAATACAAAACCTTGATGTAGAGGGTTAAGAAAATAAATATTGAGGATAGTAGTGAGTTGAAAGAGAATAAATTTACTTTCTTTCAAAGAGGTAGCATAGGAAGAAGGTTCAGTCCCCATACAGTGAGGACCTAAAGTCTTATATGGAGACCCATACCAAAGAAGTATTGGTCATCCATGATGGAATGGAGCTAGCCAAAAAAATATATAAGAAAAGTTAAAAACTCTCAGAGAATAGCAATAGGTGATATGAGTTCCCTATAGTATAGAGAAAGATGTATAGAATGTGGCACTTTGTATGAAATTTTGGATACAATTCATTCTTTGAGATTCCCATTGGATTCACATGTAAATTTAATAACAAAATTATTTAAGGTTCTCAGAGAAGATGAAAATAAATTGAATTTCTTGGTATTATACACTCCTAATAAGACATTTAACCACTTAGATCTAATGACCCATTTGGAGGTAGTTAATGCATTGAATTTAGCTATAATCTGAACAAAAGAGGCCCTAGATTAGGTATCTACTTCCAAAGCTTTAGTGAATAATCTTGTATAATAGGAAAGGAAGGCAACATAAATTTTAGATGAAATTGAATTAAGATGATCTCAAGATAACACAAGAAAGTTGTTAGATTACACCACTTTTGATCAAATGATTCAACAAGTTTTAGACAATTTCAAATAGAGTTTACAAATACTAAGCCTAGATGACATTGAATTCAAGCTAAGAACATAAAGGAAGAAGGAAATAGAAGTAAATGTCTTTTGGGTTGGCTTCTAAACCACAAAGACAAAGCGTGCAAGGATGATGGAATGGATAGGTATGGTAACCAAACCTCATCTCATTGATATGAACTTGATTCATGTATGACATGATAAATCATACAAACATTATCAAGAGTATGCTATAAAGAAGAAATAAGAATCAATGCCACCTTCTAATTTTGCTCCTTAGACCCCACCTATAATTCCAATTATAAAAATACTATCATTTTTAGTCCCTTATAGAACAACTACATCAATATTTTTTCATAGCACAGCTCTAGTTATAACTATAGTTCAAGCAATGAGTGCATCCTCGAGCATAAATCCATTCACCACATCTATAACAACAAGAATAACTCAAATTATAACTACAATTCCAATAATATCTTAAAAAGTATTAAGTAGATGATGATTTAGCCTAAGTCAAAATCTATTTTTGTATAATTTTGCATGTAATGATTACAAACAAATAGTTAAGTTTTGTTACATCCATGTTGTAATTAAACAAATTGGTTTTTTTCCAGCATACACACATTGTGTGTCTAAGTATTATCTATAAGTTATAACATACAACTAAGACTTATGATCTAGTCAATCGCGATGTAATAAAATATTTCTATACTTTGAGGATGAGGTGACCCCTTCCCTACATCATTTATATACATATAGAACCCTATTTTCAAAGGGTCAAAGTTTTATATCAATATAAAAAAAGAGATCAAGAGATCGATTATCATGCAATTATGTTTTTTTTCTTATTCCTTCTCTATGTTAATAAAGTTTAAGTTTATTTGTTTATATTAATTTAATAATTATGAAGTGTGTTAATACTACAGATGAATCTAATTATTTTAATTAATGAATATTGATCTTAGATGTGAAAAAAAAATTGAGGATTGGTAGGTATCATTGGTTTAAGTAATTAGTAAAGGTTGAATTGATAATCCAAGGTGTGTAGAGGTATCTCTTTTGGTATAGTCATATAAGCATAAGTTATAACTACATTAGATAGCTTTCGGGTATGAGCTATAATATCTCAGATATGGGTATGCAATATTAGACCTAAGGAGAGCAACCTTAAGTTGAGATCATTGATCATCCTATAATTATTATCCTAGACTACTAACTATGTTTTTTCATGAGTGTATAATAACTAAAAATGGTAAACATTAGTCTTGGAAATACTTGTCCACTAAAAAAATAGTCTTAAAACTAACCATTTAGGAATATAGAACTTTATTTTCTACCTTACCCTTATTTCTTGCTTTGAGTTTTATTTGATATCTACCCACCTTAGAATAATTCTCCACCCTTACAACTCAATGATTTCTTTCTATTATATTACACACATTTATCCATAAAACCTAGTTAAACAACTCACAAGCTCAACCTGTTATTCCATCATCTAGTTGTTCTAATTTTATACTTATATTTCATGTCTTAAAGTGGAATGTTTTTCCATAGAGATCCAAAAATGTTATAAGCTACCTTATTCAACTTTTTATGGTGTGCATAAAACCTAATCAGTAGATAAAAAGTTAACATTAAAATGAGGGGACACTTGTGTGTTTTCTTAATAATAGAGGTTAGTCATTATGTAGAGTTGTATTGGAGACACTTGGGAGATTAACAAGGTCTAGGGTCCAACATAGCCTTTTGGTTTCACCATTGTCAAATCCTAAGAGGCATAGACCCATACTGATAGTCCCTAGGATACACTAAGCTAGGACACATTTCCATGTAAGAAATGTCTCACTTATCAATCCTTTTGTCTCAAACTTAGTTAATTATATCTACTATTTTCATCCCTAGGGACCACCGTAATCTACCTAGGAATCTATAAAAGTATTTGCCTACCTTCTCCCCCTCAAATTGGAGGATGGTAGAAGAACACACTAAATATTTCAAGGGTACTCTTAGATTAATGAATGTCACCCATGATGATGTTATATGTAGGATTTATCCATTTACTTTTAAATATTATTCTTATGATTTCTATCTTAACTTGTATGGAAATTCTATTTCCTCATGGAATAAATGTCAAAATACATTCCTTTCATAATTCAGACAAGTAACTAATCTAAGTCTACTATACCAGCATTTCACCATCATGAAAAGGGAACCTAATAAGTCAATCTAAGCCTTCAATGAAATATTCTAGAATATATAAACTCAATTAAATTCCTCATATAATAAAAACATGGATTTTATGTTTGATATATATAATAACACCTTGGATCCCATTACTATAGTGTTCTTACAAAGAGATGCCACTGCTAATACTTTATATTTGGCATTCTAAAAAGATATTAATATTGACAAGTAATTCAATCCATATCTTAGTCCTCATAATTTAGGAGTCTAAACATTGAATTATAAACTCCCATATTTGAATACAAATCCACATATTAATTATAACACCCCTACATTCAACCAAAATTAGTTGCACACTCTACCTCCCATGATACAACAAACAACAAATCAAATTTATGGGTTATTGAATAATAAAATACAAATAATGGCCATCAATAGAACCAATAGAATTAACATTGGTAGAAATAGTAGAATCAACATCAGGTTCACACCAACATGGTAGTCATTCATGGTTATGACTCTACCAAATCTAGATTGGATTCTGTACAAATAATGGTCCACAAGTTAAGAAATGATTTATTGAATATGTAGAAAAGGATAGGTAATACCACTAATCAGAATTATGGATTTATAATATATAAAAATTATTTCAATAGGCCCACTAATAATACATAACATCAATAGTCTAATAATCTACCAGAAATCAATATTATAGAGATAGATTTTCCCAATTGGTGTAGGGTTCATAACACATCATAGCATATGGAATTGGATTACATAGAGTTCTATGTAGCCTTTGAAATATTTTAGATATAAGTTATTAGACAAGATCAAATTATGAATCCTTTAGATGTCCCTCATAAATTTGGCCCTTCAAGTTCAACTATGGTCTTTAAAACCTATGAGTCTCCCTTCCCCAATGAAGATAAAAGTATTCCAAAAGAAAAATTTTATGAAGTAAAGGTTTTCCAATAGTTCAACAAGAATAATTATAACCTAAGGAATATGTAGCCTCTCACCATTTCTACTCCCCCAAATATTAAAATTATTTCTTGAACTCCCAAAGCTCATAATAATCCTCCTCCCCCAAAATGGAATGATCAACCTCAACATAGAGAGGAACACAATAAATGAGGATATAACACTATTAAGGATATGAAGAAAATTAAGGCCAATATTACTATTCATAAAGTGAAAGGATCTATAATGGAAGTCTATCATAGGTAAGTCTATTGTAAAAAAGTACAAAATAACCAACACAAACATTAAATACAAAAAAATCCTAAGGTTCCCCTTTTCTTACTAACCATTAAGGTGTTTGGTAAGAATATACATAATTGCCAAGTAGATTTTGGAGCTTTAGCAATAGTAATGCCTAATTCCATTTTTCAAAAGCTGGGTTTGACCTAAAATCCATCCAAGAGGACTATTCCATATCTAGATAAGATAGTAGTGACCATTTTGAGAGAAATTAAAGATCTAATAATTTAGATTACCTCAAAACCTAGAGTATAAATGACTATCAACATACTGGTAGTGGATATTCTAGAAGGATATGGATTATTATTGATTAGATATGGGTCAAAGATATTAAGTGGATATCTTTCCATAGACTTATTACATATTTGGCTACCTTGGAGAGACATTTCTAACTAAACATCCTATTATAAAGTACAACATTGTCAATGAAGAAGTAAGTTATAAGTCTCTTAGTCTTAAAATTTATACATTTACTAAGAGACATGAAACACAAGGATAAATTTAGCACCCTTCTTAGTTATGGACCCTCCATTTCGATGGAGCAAGGTTTAAACAAGGATCAGGTGTTGGTATAAATTTGGTCAATCCATAAGGAAATAAATTGTTAGTGGCATATAGTATCTAATTCCCCTACACCAATAATAGAGTAGAGTATGACGACCTGATTCCAGGATTACATTTTTCCCTCAAGAAAAATGTCAAAGAACTGATAGTATACAAAGACTCTGAACTTGTCATTAACTAGGTTAGAAATAAATATCAATGTAAATTGTCATATTTAAATAGATATAAGCCTATATCCTAGGATTTGATTGTATCATTTAAAGCTTTAAATATAATAGTTATCTCTAGAAAACAAAACCATGTTACTAATTCACTGGCCACTTTAGTAACAAAAATTAGGACCCTTATAGGAGTCAAAAGTGTAGTTCTCTATTGAATTGGTACCCTATCCTTTAGTACTAGAAAATGTTGAAAATTTTCAAGTGTTTAATGATGACCAATAGATTGATCAATTTTTGAAAAATTTAAGACATTTTGAGCCTTACATAATTGATTATGAAGAAAGAATCCATAGGTGCCATGGATAATTGGATGAATATGTTATTATCCATCTAAAGGAAAATCTTCTCCCATTAGGTATGGTCACCTTGGAAAGGACATTTTACATGGATCCTTAAGCACAATCGTAGATGCAACTCAAGGTTCATGAATCTAAATTTAGCTAAAAAATGTAGTTGATGAGAGGAATGCACACTTCATTACTATTGTCTTAAGTTTCACACCAAACAAAAGATAAAAGGTTAAGGAATTGCTTATTATGTATAAATATGTAATTTCATAGACCTATGATGATGATTTAAGGATATTCAATCCTAAAGTCATCACCCAAATGATTTCACTCAAGCCTAATAATAAACTACTTAGGCAAATATGAAGTCCAGTAAATCCTATCTTGTAACCTTTTATCCATAAGGAATTAAAGAAGATACTAAGTACTAGGATAGTTTTTCCTATTAGGCAATCAACTTTGGTGGCCAATCTAGTTCTGGTCAAGAAAAAGAGTACTAAAAATCAAATGGTGTGTCAACTTAAGGAATCTAAATAAAGCTTCTAAGAAGGATAATTTTCCTCTACCGTACATAGATGAGGTAATATAAATTGTGAGTGGGTTTAAAATTATATCTTTCTTAGACAAATTTTTATGATATAATCAAGTACTAGTCAAATTGGAGGATTGGATGAAAATGACATTTAGTATGAAATGGGGAACATATACATACAAGTGAATGCCATTTGGAATGATAAATGTTCAAGTTAATTTTAAAAGAGTGATGTATCATGAATTCCAATGACTAATAGGCAAGTATATAATAATATACATGGATGATCTCAATATTTTTTCTAAAAATAGTATTAATCATATTGACCACCTTCAATCCATTTTTGAAAGGTTTAGGAAGTTTGGTTTCTCACTATACCCAAAGAAGCATATATTCAATGTTACCTAAGGAAAGATTATATGCCACATTATTAATAAATATGGGATCACCATTAACCTAGATAAGATTCAAGTTATTTCAAGAATAATGTTACCAAATATCAATAAAGGAGCTCAAGTCCTTTTGGAAAATTAATTTCATAAGTAAATTTATATCAAGATTTGTAGAGATTATTAGACCCATAAATGCATTGCCCAAGGATTACACCAAAGTAGAGTGGAAACCTAAAGCTAATAAGTATTTCCAAGACAAAAATAAGGTTATTTCATATTCCCTAGTATTGGTAAGCCCATATTTCACTAAAGAAATTTTATTGTACTCATTCACTTTAGAGCATAAAATTATTGCCATACTTATGTAGAAAAGGGAATAAAGTGAGAATATTATCGTGTTTATGAGCACTAACTTGAAAGATGTAGGTCTTATATCCTCCATAATTTACAAATAGATCTTCACTCTTGTAAAATTGGTTAAGAATTTTAGGAACTACATCCCCTAGATTAAGACCATCACCATATTACCTAATCCTATTGTCAAGCTTATGCTAGGATAGAATGAATTATGAGATCATGGAGGTAAATGAATGGTGAATTTTTAGGATTTTGATATTGAAATTAAAATTTCTAGGATCATTAGAGGATAATGCATTATTTATTTGATGACTAAACTAGACCTATACATCACCATTGAAGAGGTTTTCAAAACATAGGTTTCCAAAGAGGATTGGTATTTAGTTGTTATTAAATTATTACTCTCTAAAAAATGCCCCTAGGAACTCAAAAGAGAGAAAAAGAGAGCATTAAGTCTCAAAGCTACTCATTATATGATCAGGAAAGTGATCCTCTATAGGAATAACTATAAAGGCATTTTTTTAATATGTGTGTCATGTGAGGAAGCTCAAGAGATCCTAAAAAATCTACATCATAAGATTGATAGTGGCCATCCATCTATCAATACTATAGCCCATAAAATAATCATAATTAGTTATTATTGTCCAAAAATATTTAAATATGATCACTTTCATGTGAGATGTTCCATGAATGCTAAATCTTAGCAAAAAGAGAGGTACACACAACAATGCCACTATAACCTATAATTGAAGGTAGGTTATTCTCCCAATGTGGGTTATATTTAATTGGTGTCATAAACATGAATTCCTTAGCTAGGAACAAATTTATGCTCACTATTATAGATTATTTCACTACATGAATTAAGGAAATATCCATCAAGAAATCAAGAGACCAAGATGTGATCAGTTTCCTTGAAGAGCATATCACAACCAGGTTCAACACACCTATTTCTTTAGTTTGCCATAATGAGATAACATTTAAATCAATTAAGTTTATTGAATGGGCCCATGATAATCATATTACAATTAGATCATCCTCTAATAACTACCTTCAAGAGAATGGATTTGTTGAGTCAACAAATAAGAACCTCATAGATGGTATTAAGAAGTTAGTTATAGATAAGCCCATGGAGTAAGAATATCTTACTTAAATATGCACTCTGGGTAGATTGGAATTAGTATAAAATGCCCTTAAATCCTCACCATATCTACTAGTTTATAATAAATATTCAATGTTCTCAATCATGCTAAATCTACCAACATATCAATTTATGCAAGAATACATGGAGCCCAATTATAGACATAGTCTATATTATTGGATATCATATAAATAGAGGATTCTAAGAATAAATCATTAAAAAAATTCAAAAAACATCAAGATTTAGTCAAGATATGATTTTATAAGAGTGTAAAATTTAAAGCATTCAAGATTTATGACCTGGTACTACTATGGGATAAATCCCATGAGAAAAAAGGAATGCATGACAAGTTTACCCCACTATGTATAGGACCATAATAGATCTCTAAGATCTTGGGTAATAATTCATTCCATTTGAAATACCTCAAAAGTATTTTTTGACCACTTTCTACCCTCAAACCTAGAAAGAGGTCAACTTAGACCTTATGACCCTTATTTCACCATTAGGCCTCATGGTTATCACATATCTTAGTAAATTAGGGTAGTTAAAAATAAGTCATTAGTTGTCTTTTCATATGTAGTAGTTTCACTATCTTATCATGTTATGAGATAAATAATTATTCCCCTCACCTCACATTTCATCTTGTGTCGAATATATTTAGAATGTTTTAACATGCATGAAGGTCCTTATTTAGTTTTAAATAGACCTCAACAATCTAAACTACCATGATAGAAGTGAGTTGATAATAAAGTTGATGAGTCATCATGAACATCTCTAGTGTACTCAAATCATATAAGTTACAATTAATATCAAAGATTTTTGGAACATTATGAAGGTGTATTATGTCCTAATTGAAGTCCTTAATAGGTTTTAAAGTATTTTGATATGCATTAAAATGATACTCATTTGATATCCCTCCTTAAGGTCATGTATATGTTTTGAAATTGAGATATTTGACCTTATTTTGACCCTATTTGACCTTGAAAGGCCACTATAACAACTATTTATGTGTTTAAGATCCTTCATGAGCCCCATTAGACCATACCCAAGGTGTTTCATACATCATGGAGCCCCTTTCCATAAATTTCAACACTTAATTGCCACTAATGGACCCCACACATGCCAAAATATGCCCTTTCAACATCTCCAATTTATACCATGAGATTTAATGCATCACCTAACTCTGATTTTCCCTCTTCTTTCCCATTAACAATGGATTATGGTCTAAAACATGAGAATATATAGCAAATTTTTATATTTTAGGAGTTTTCTGAGTGGTATGGATCCATAAAATATAGAGGACTCAGGAAAAGTTAGGGATCTACAGGAAGAAGTCACTATTGGAATGTTTGGAATAAATTAGAGTGTTTTAGTGCTTGAGGAGCCCAAAACTTATACATATTTGACATCGAGGTCATTGGTAGGTTTGGAGATCACTTCAAGTTTTTGCTCAGACCATATGGAGGAGAGATAGATAGGGCCTAAGTTCTTGGGCAGAGAAATTAAACTTGGTTGCCTCTCATTCATGGGTAGTTATTGGAAGATTAGTTCATTGAGCTCTATGAGAATTCATTAATAAGTTAAGTGATCTAATCATTAACCTCATCTAAACAAGGTAAAAGAAAGAGGTCAGTTTCATGGTATTTTTGATCTATTTCATCAAAATAGTGATTATTATTGGCTCTTCAAGTATTGAAGACATTTTTCATGGCCTCCTCAACTTTTGATTCACATGTGTGGGCATGTGGGGTTGAGAAACATCCAAACTACCTATGCTTGTAGAATACAAGTAGGTTTCAATGATAGGTGAAAACATCCAATGTATGCATCTAAAGGAGACTAATTTTTTGATGTCTAATCATAATGTTTTGAAGATGTTCATGTCTTTTCACTCTAGATTCAAAACTCAGATGGTCTCTAACCTTCCAATAATAGTGTTTCAAAATAATGCAACCTCAAGATGTTGGTTTCACTAACACAAACAAGCAACATAACATCTCATGATAGACTTGAGGTTTTCAAACATAATATAAGCATAGAGTGGAGTGTTGTGTTCATGATAAAGTCACCATTGCATCCTTTTATGCAATTTCACAAGCTTCATGATAGCCCCCATAGGCCTTGAAATAGCCATTATGTTTTCAAACCTCTTCATAGTCCATTTAGCATAAGTTATGGTTTCCTAGAAAATTTTAAGGTTTTTTGGAATGTCCTAGGTTTCATTTTTTGACTATGTATGCCTTTTCCTAGCCTCAAAAGTGTTACATTTTTATAGGTATACATATGAAGGTCTCTAAGGTCCTTTTGGGATGTCTTGAGTGTGTACCCATAGTTCATTTCAATCCATGGAATAACTTCTATAATTTCATGATTTTTGCGCTACCATTGCACTTTAGTTAAAGCCTTTCACTCCATGTTCATGTCCCATACTACCCCAATGTCATCCCTCATAGGCTATCTACCCTTATACCAAGCCTAAATCATGGGATTAAGGAAAAAATATTAATCAAGATTCTCAGGAACTATACATTCATGAAGAGATGGAAATATATGTCCATATACCCTACTAAGAGAGTAAGTGACCACCTACAAGAGATCATCTAGACCTATTGTGCAAAATCCCTTCAAGATCACCTTGTAAAGGCCACCCCTAAGCATAAGAAGTGATATGAAAAAGTAGGTGGATATCTCAAGGATGTGTATGAGAATTTTAAAGAGTTAAAAAATTTTAAATGTTCTTAAAACACTCTTCTCCCTTAGAGGCTTGTTTCTATAGACCCTTATAAATAGTTAATGTATGTAAGTTAGTACCTACAACATTATTGTCATGTTTTGAAATCTACATCCTACCTAGAATAAAAGAGAATACATATACATAATATGGTAATATTAAAACCAATAATTATATTAAAACTTGGTGGTCACCCCACAAAATTCAAAAGCACACTGAACCTAGACCTGAAGGTTACACAGGTCTGACTATGCATAAGACCTTGTCTAAGGAGGTGAAAATATGCAAAAAAAAGGGGTGATGAAAGACTTGTACCTAAGGGTGTTAATAACACAAAATTAATATTATAAAATTTATAATTCCATAATCATTACAAAAAATAAATACAAAAGCTTACTCACACCCCCTAATAGTATGAAGCACCTAGACTTGCAGGCAGACCTACAGCCAGTCATGGGAGAGTTTATTGTTTTTAAGCCTCTATAGGTGTGATCAAGGTTTAAAATTTTATACAAATGGATATTTTTAGTGGTTTAATATGTTAATTATATCCTTAAGTTCATATAATTAGTGGATACATCCACTATTTTGTCTCAAACCTAGTCCAATCTTTTAGTAGTCAATTATGAGACTAGGTGAGTTATTTTATGGTTTGATAACAAGATAGGTAGGCTAGAATTTATAAGGGGTTTTTGAAGCCATAAAAATTTGGATTAAATGTCTTCATATACTCTCTATTATAAATAACATTTATTATATAATTTAAATAGCATCAAGGGCTAGATAAATGAGATAGACCTTAAACCTAGCCTTAAACCCTACTACCAATTTGAGGCATATCTAGGTCTTCATATCACATTGATGGTCATGATAAGGTGTGGAGAGATAATAAAAATCTTGAGATATAATAAGAGAAGTGTTTATATTAGGGTAATATAATAAACTTATCATATTGATTACAAAATCTTCCTTGGCTGATCTAAAACTCAAAAGTTTTGATTGACAGATATTTCATGAACATGAAAATAAAATAGTAACAATGAATTATTTGAGAAGAGATGTTTTATTACTCAAAATTTCAATACCACTATATGCTTATCTCTATGAATAGATTTATAGTTTCCTTTTTAGGTTGCATCTTCATTTATACACATTTTAAAAGTAGGAGGAAGATGTGGAAGGTCACCAATCTCGAGGAAGATTAAGTGGTTTGACTTCCATGATTTAAAACAATATATAATTTGAGTAATTACTATTTTTAGAAACTTACTATTTTTAGACTACACTACTAAAATTGAAATTTGGGGAACTTTCATTGGGGTTTTAGGGGTCAAAATCCATCAAGTGGAGCTCCATGTCATCTCAATACATTCTCCTCATTATTATATTTCCAATGGTTCAAACAATGAGTCAATTAGAGCTACAGTGCAAAATTTATGGCTCCCAAAAGTTCCATCCTCAATTGGGGTAGAACCATCACCCAAATTGTCACCTAAATTTTTTCCCATATCATTGGTTTACATATTCTAAACAGTCAATTTAAAGTATAGATTCTAACATTCCTATCTTCACACACTTTGTGTATGGGATCCTAAGATATTTATAAAATTTTAAGGGGTGAATAGACTAAATATTTATAATAATAAATTTTAGTTTGGAGGTCCATACTATATGAACCATTGTTAAGATGGTGGACCTCCAAAACCATTCTTAAAACCCTAAAAGGTTCTTGATGAAGGAAATATGCTTCAAAATTCATCAAGATGAAGTGATTGAGCCATGAAGTAATCTTTATGGTCTTTTTAGGTCTTATAAGCATCACAATAACCTATTGGTTGGCATGTGTAGGGATCATATTATATATACCAAGCCTTATAAGGCTAATATGAGCCTACAAGCAAGGAACTAAAAATAATTTATATATATCATGAGATTTATAAAAGATAATGGGTCCTAAATTCTAAAATAATCTTGTGATATTCACCTACAGGAGCCTCCATGAATGGTTATTAAAGCAAATAGACTTGGAAGTTTGAAGAAAAATAAATAATATTTAAGGGAGGTGTTGGAAGTATAAACACTAAGAGGGGGGTTAATTAATGCCCATAAAATTATCATTCAATTTCAGTTATCATCATGAATAATTCATTCAAACACATACATCAACCAATGTATAAACAAACATCCATATAAGCATACAACATATGAATAAAATATATATGTGTGAAATACTCATAGGGGATAAAACACATATAAAAAAAACTTGGAATATATTCCTATAATAAATTATTCAATATTTATTGAGGCACAAACCCCACAAGGATCACCAACCCCTCACTAGTCAAGCACCAACTCAACTAGGCCTTTAACAAGTACCAACTTGAAAGGAGGCACCAACCCCCTAGGTGACTCAACAACAAATCAACAAATTGGAACATTTTATCACCTTTAGACACCTATTTACTACTCAATTTATGATTATCACCTTATTTTAATCTTCACACTCTTCTATCTCTCTCAAACAACCTTCTAAGCCTCTTTGCTCAACTATCCCTCTTCTTGACTTGATTAGGCCATATGACCTTGATATTCCTATTTAAAAAATAATATATATTCATAATAGTTCCAACTAACCTCTATAATTATATAAAATACATCCTTGAGCTCATAAGGTTCATATCTCCTTTGCTTATTCAATCATTCCTTTTCATAAGCATATCTAGACAAATAGGCCTAATAACCTTGTATGAATACAATTTAATTACTCATCACCTATATAAAAACTATTATACCTTAATATAATATTAAATACACTATTTTTATGGTCTTATTTACCTCTCACCACTCAAAGATTTTCTATTTCCTTTGCTTCAATCTCCAATAGTCTCACTAGCAAAAATAGGCCTATTTGGCCTTCTTTTTATACTTGTCACTAGTTCACTCACTCTCTCTATCAACCAAAGAACTAATAAATTATTTTAAGACCAAAATAATGTATTATTAGATGTTACACACAATAATAAATCAAAATTATATCACCATTAGGTCAACCAAACACATTTATACCTCATTCTTCTTTTAGGCGTAATAAAGACCTAATGCATTAGGTCTATCCTTTCCATTGAAACAATTGAATCTATATGGCCCATATGTCCCTCACTAATGAAATAAAACCTTTAAAAAAATTTATATATAAACCTAAATTAACCTCATCCATTCTCAATAAGTCATAAATCCTTTGCTCACACCTTGAAATCACCATTAGGCCTTAAAGACCTATTAGGCTTAATTACCCCAAAAACACTATTTTCAAAGATGAAGCTCAAAAAATTTGTAGTAACAAATTATATTAATAATAAACATATGTACATATACCTAATAACATAATTTTAATCATAAAAATAATTATACTCCATCTCTAAGGATCTAAAGACTCAAAAACACCTCTATAAAAAGCTCACTTTAAACTACCAAAAAGCTCCAAAACCATGTCATGATCATTTGACCATGATAATTTGTACATTAAAATTTCATGATTATAAATTCACTAATAATAACCTAAAATACCCTTATAATATATTCATTTTCATTATAATATTCAAATCTAAGCAAATCATAGACTCAAAAACACCTCTACAAAAATCTCACTTTGAACTACCAGAAAGCTCCAAAACCAAGTCATGATCATTTGACCACCATCATCTATACATGAAAATTTTATGATTATAAATTAAATAATAATTACCTAAAATTCCCATATAAAATTTTAATGTGCATAAAAATATTCAACTCTAAGCAAATCACCTCAAACTCATCTTTGGTAGAAGACTACTCAAAACTGTCATAACCCTAAAAAACATAGTCACAAAAACAAAGACTTAAAAACACCTATAAAATAAATTTAATGAAATTAAAATGGGTTTATAATATATTTAATAATACTTATAACATATTAATATATATATATATATATATATATAATAATTTCTTATATTAATATCGGTTTACATACCAATCCCATGGCTTCATTGTACACAAACCTCATTGTGTTTTTATAAGTTAGTTTGAGAGCAAATTTTTTACATATACACACATATAAAAATATTATATATGATATTTATATGTTTTAAATTTTTTTAAAAACAACCTAGTATAATTTTATCCATCCCTAATCCATGACAACACATCCCTAATCTCATTCTCACTCTTGCTTGGTTTTTCTCACTATCTTCCTCACTAGGCCTTTTTAGTGATAGGTTAAATTCCATGATCAGTTTACAATATTTAAAGTATATAATATAATTATAAACCACCATAAAAATATTTTATAATTCTCACACATCATCCTCCAATCATTTTCATGCTTTGACCTAGTCAACCCTTCCTACTACATCAAAAATCTGATAAATAAGGGATTTCCTATAGCCTCCACTCACTCTCCTAAACACTCAATATCACCTAGAGATACTTGAGAGAGTAAAATATTACATCCAATAATAAAATTAGTTAATCCAATCCATTTTTATCCATTTCCATCAAGATATTCCATATCAGGTCAATATGAGGGTTTTAGACTAGTTTCTATGCTTAACATTTGTTCATAAAGCTCTACCCCTAAAACCAACTCCTAATGCTTAGAAATAATTTATGGGATATGTTTCCATCTCTCCCTAAGATATAATATTACAATTAAATAGTCACATATGACAACAAGCATCAAAAAATTCTTCTCAAGTCTGTAACACTTCATTCTAGCACTCGAGACACCTCAAATTCACTTTTTATGCTTTCTTATTCAACTCAAGACCTTAAAACTTCACCACACACTTGATAAAACATGTAAAAACTCAAAAAATGATCATAGTATCTAAAAATCCTCTAAACCTGATCATGATACATCATAATTCCACTTAGGGTCTTAAGACTGGGTCTATGAGAAGACCACTAAATAAGAACTTACCCCTTTGGCTCACTCTGAGAGTTATGTGACTGACTGAACTCCTTTCTCTCATGGTCTAAAATTTCATTTCATAAATTTAATATCATACACATCAATATCACCACCATCATGTCTTTATAATCCATATCCATTCTTAAGAACTATGATTCACAATACACCAAGATTCACAATATAAACACCTCACCAAGCTAAATTATTCATGCCTTCACCAAGACAAGACTAGGATTCATAATAAACTTTGTCCACAAAGACTTATTTCTTATGAACTTGGTAAATAATGACCTTATCAAAACAATCAATGTATCATAATAAACATGCTCTTTCTAATGATCTCTCATAACAATATAAAGAAACACTAGTTATAATCTTATCACATCAAAACATTGTATGAATACCTTATGAAAAACTCAATGACTTACTAGACCATGTGTAATCCATTATGATCACTTACCATGAATATTCACAAGAGAATCTATGGTAAATTAGTGACACTCAATTACCTTTGACATCAATGAAAATATCAATGCCTCTACACATTTATAAGAACATACCTCAATAGGGTGAATCAGTCTTCAAAACCTTTCCTATCAATTTCATATAAATATTCATGAACCATTCAAATAATCACATATATCTAACAAGCATAATCACCTATCCACATAAACATGAAACACATGAATACATGACATATTTGGGAAACTTTTAAGGTGAATAAAACCCACTAATATCTGAAAATAGACTATAATCCTATAAGACAAACACCAAATTTAGTGAAGCACCTGCTTCACATGGAACAACAACCCCAACTAACTAAGCACCAACTTGAAAGGATGAACCGACCCCCTATATAACTCAGCACCAAATCAGCCACCTAATTTTATTTGATCACATTTATATGAACTTGTTTCTCAACCTATTGATGATGGCCACTCCATCTCTTCACACTCTTAGCCCTTTCAAACTACCTTCTAGGTCTCTTCGCTCAAATAGGTCTCTTCAAGACTGATTAGGTCATATGACATTGATCCTCATAGATAAAAACTCTATAATATCTTCATTTTAGATCATCTACACTCCTATAATGGTCTCTAATACCTCCTTATACTTTGTAATATGTTATCTCATTTCTATACATTGTACTTACTTTAATAGGCCTAAAACTACCTTGTATTTATATAAGCCTCTTGATTATATACTTTTAATTTAGCCAAACTCCCTCAACATCTTAGATTATCCATGTAGTAGATACTAGGACATCTCATAAACATTAATAAAATGTTATTTTTATCACTTTGGATCTAACATACCTCAATTAGGCCTCATTTCATCTTTATGTCTCATGAAGACCTAATTCCATTAGGTCTACTTTAGGACACGTTACACTTTTTCTTCATTAGAAAAAATTAAAAAACCTAAAATGGTAGTAAAATATCACATTCCAGTAAAATATACCTATTATAATCTCATTTAGTCTCCATAACACATTTTAGCTCTAATCACTACTTGAAGCACACCACTTATATTGTTCACAATTAGGCCTTCTCATACACCAAAAGTCTATCTTAAACAATTGAAGCATAAACACAATTTTAAAAACAACCATGGGAAAAAATCACATATAAAGAAGATACATTATCTAAGGGTCATGGCCATATTATTTATACTTGACATCTCAAGGTCTACAGGCTCAAACTCTTCTTTGTAAAATGTTTGCTCTGAACTACCAAATAGTCTCAAAATATAGTCATGAAAAATTGAAATTATGATACCTAAAATAACACAATAAAGTAATTAAATTGATTAAAAATGTTCCTATATCATCCTTATAATAACCTCCAATAAAAATATCATAATTTATAATAGCACCTATTGGTCTTGCAAACCATTTTGTTGACCTTCTCTCTTTTAGATCTCACTCAGCAATATAAATCATTTTTGGCTTCAATGTTCTAGACTCTTACACTAAATTAAAAGATAATAAAACTCATGTATATATCATTAAATTCCCAAATATAAACACCATGTACATTATATGCTTCAAATCAGGAAATAGAGTCTCATACACATCACTACAATTTACTTTTCCTAGAACTGCTAGTTTACCTTAAAGCATAGTCATGGTGACAATGGCATTAAAACATTTGTATGACCATTTATATATAATATTTATTCATTTGGATTATCTTATGATATAATTATACCATTATAAAATATAAATATAATATGGTCAAATGGTAATATTGGTCTTGTAGACCAATCTTAAAGCCTTTATATCTCATTGACTCATCTGAGCCAGACAAATCAACTTATGAACAACATTTTCAACATATACACTAACCTAAAAAACTTATATCCAACATGAAATTTTATTAAAATTATTAAAAACATGTCTCCATTCACTTTGATTCATCCCTATTCTATGATAACACATACCCAATCACTTTCTCACTATTGCTTGGGGTTCTCATTATTTGCACCAATAGGCTTATTAGCAATAGGTTATCTTGGATGACCAGTTTAGCACATATGAGGGATAAAACCTACCCAAAAAACACCATGTACATAAAATAAAAGTCTCAAGATTTTTCCTCCATCCATTTTTCATCTTTGACTTGATCAACTCTGGCTACTATAATAAATCTATGAGAAACAAACACTTTCATGTAGGGTCTATTCACACACTTGATAAACCAATCACATGTGGAGGTGCTTGGGTGATTCTAATATAACCTATAATAGTTTATCTAACCATTTTAGACCATTATGGGCTGTTTTTAATAAGATATTTCATATCACATCACTATTAGGGGTTTTTAATGGTTTAAACCATCTTCTAGTCTTAACGATCATTCATAAATTATATCTCCTTAATCTAAAAAATAATTATTAAATTTTTTATGTAATAACCTTAAAAATATACCATTAACATATTATTTTTTCATGTATAGGTTATATGTGCCAATGAACACTTAAAGTCCTTCTCAGGTTGAGAACCCTTCATTTTGTGCACTCAAGAGACCTCAAAACCACTTTTCATGCCTTTATTTTAAAACCATGACCTCAAAATTTATGAAAATGCTTGAAAAAATATAAAATACCTATGATAACATTCACCTATCCATACTTTCCTTTGAAATAAGACCTCATACCCAAATAAACCATACTCTCTCTCATTATTTTCTTAAACCTTGACCTACAAACCACATTAGGCCTTTAAAATGAAATTATAACCAATATCAAATATCTCAAAACCTAATATACATGACATAAAACCTCAGATCATGATAAAACACTACCATATATCTTTCATCTACCTTGGCAACACCTCAAGACACCTCATTGGGTCAGGCAAGGTCTAGAACTAGTCTAGTTTTAGACTTAGACTTAAGGTCTTACCCATGTAGGCTCACCTTGAAACTCTCTTGAGTGCTCAAATTAATCATATTCATGATCAATAAACCTTATATATCCTCTTATGCCTATGTGCATCCATCTCACTAGGGTACCATGCTCAAACCTTCTCACTAAGACTTTACAAGCTATGACTAGTGCAATGATTGGGCTTCTTAGGTGCTTAAAGCCTAAAAATTGATTTTGAAACACTCTTTTATGATCTTAAATATTTATCACATGAATTACATGTTCATAAAAAAATTCATACCTCTGTACATACCTCTTCATGCTCATCATGCACATGATGATGATATGACTATGCTTGTTATGACTAGGTTTCTCAAGACACCTTATACTCAAAGATTAGTACTCAAACATGATTAACTCAATTATGTTATAAAAAAACTAGCATTAAATATAAAATATTCTCACACTAATATAAAAACATTGAAAATAATAACTATAATAATCATTAGGTTACCTTTAAATTCTCTCTCAATAGAAGAGACATAAGGTTGCCTTCAAATTCTCTCTTTGACCTTCACATTAACATCAACCTTGACATAAATTAAAATAGTTATCAACAAAATCCCTCTTTGTCATTGATGGAAAAAAATTATTCAATTTGATCACTTTCATCTCCCTCAATCTAGTCAATCTACCTTCTTGAACTTTCTCCCCCTTTAACATTAATGACAAAGGGTATTCTACAAACTACCAATTAGAATCATACCTTTTTTCAACACAAATTATGAAGCATCACAGGAATATGTTATCCCTTAATCCATTAATACCTCCTTCAAATGGACTCATAATATAGATCAAGCTTAGTTATTAACCTGAATATATCCCCATCAAACCAAGCATCCATCATGATTTTGCTAAATGAAGATTGTCTCCATGAAGCTTAATGGAGTCACTACTTTCATAGGTCACTATAACAACATAAAATTAATAGATTAAAATGTATCCATGCTCTCACAATATTGAATATCTTTCAATATTTGTTTTTGACCTGATTTGCACCTTAGGCTTGATCTTTTCATCATCTATTAAATCAACAATCTAAGTTGATAATGAACATTCCTGAATTGATTTCTCATTTGAAGTATATTCTAACATAATATACAATCCACTTGAGCTTGTATACTTATCATGACTCACCTTTTCTATCTTTGGTTTCCACACATTCACTTTCTTTCTCTCTGGCACTCTAGGAGCTTCAAACCTCTTATTTTGACTTGATGACCTTCTTACTCTATCAAGGTAGAATCTTGCAATGTGTCCCACACCATGAAAAATATATAAAATAACCTTATACATATATTTTAAAATATGTGAAATATGACTCCTTCCATAGTTCCATGAGTACTCATTCTTGGAGGTTCTTCTACAATATATTTTTGTAGGACCAAACTAACTGCATATAAAATAGTAACCATTGAATGAACTAGAATACCTCATAGCATTACGATGTTTGATAGGTATTTTTATGTTAACCTTATTATCTTTAATATACTTCTCCTTGACTTTATCTAACTCCTTTTGGTATTGTTTGAAACCAAGAACTGTCTTATCAGTTGCAAACTTTTGACTACTCAACATGTCATCTATAGCCTCAATTCTATTTTAAAGCTTAACAAAGGACTTCACCTTGAAATATGCTTGATCAAACTCACCTTTCAAGGATTAAATTTTAGTTTCATACTTGGTGAATTATTCCTCTATAGTTTTTAGTCTTGGATTAACTATCTACATCTATTCTTCAATTTGATTGATGATCTCATTATACTCCCTAGAAGTGTTACTCAGTCTCTCCTCAAACAAGCAAATCTACTCCTCATAGTTCTTAACTAATGATTTTAGTGTGTGATTCTTTCTTCTTTGAAATTTCAACACCTCTAGGACACTTACGAATTCTACCTCAAGGTTCACTTTAGCTTCTTCTTCATTTGATTCTACATCAACCATAAGGACTTTCCCATTTGAACAACCCTCATTGTCTATTTTTATATCCATGAATAAGGTTTTATTTTTGTCATGTTCATGTTCATTATTATCATCATCATTATTAGATGATATTATGCCACTTACATTAGATGAGTTATCCTTTTTAGGATATAAACTTTTATTATTTTTGAATGACCCTTTCCTAACTTCATACTTACTAAAATATCTCTTATTATTATCAAGATTATAGACCTTCCTATAATATCCATGATGTTAATCATGGTATTCATCATGAACAATTTTATCCTTATTAGGAAACTTAGATGCAAAGTGACCAATCTTACCACAGTTGAAACATTTGAAAGGTAACTTACCCTTATACTTAACAAATCCAAACCTCAACTTCATATCAAACATGGCTATTAGTTCATCATCATCAACATCAACATCTGAACATACTTTATCATTTACTTTCTTTAATTTTGACTTATTCTCAACTTTGAATGTTATTTCTTTCTTGGGAGGCCTTCCTTCATTTATTCTCATCTCATAGTTAATTAAGATGCCATGAACCCTATCCATCTCAAGCTTATCCAAATATTTCATCTCTTCCACTATAGACACCTTAGAGTTAAACTTAGGAGTTATTGATCTTAATATCTTTTGAATAATATTAGACTCTTCCACTTCTTCTCCCAATCCTCTAATGACATTGACAACTTCATTAACCTTCAATAGGTAAGATGTAATGGTTTCATTTTACATCATTTTTAGGATTTCAAACTATCTCTGGTGGGTCTAAATTTATCCATATTCACCTTGGTGTATCATTCATAGATGTATTAAATTTTTAACATATCTCTTTGGCTGATACATAGTGCATCACCTTCACAAACTCTACCTCTAATAGGCCACTTAGAATGGCATTCATTGCCTTGTAGTTGTTTCCAATAGCCTTCTTACCTGTTACATTAGTTGGTGGAATATGAGAAGTATTATAGCCATTCATAATTTACTACCAAATATCATGATCTTGAGACATAAAATATATTCATCTTGATTTCCAAAAGTAATAATTAGATCCATTAAATAATGGATCCTTACTAGTAGAGAAATGACCTTGAGATTTTGACTATCTATCATTGCTTCTTAGATCTCCTTTAATACTTTAGACCTACATCAAAGGACTAGGATTTGATACCAATTATTGGAAGAAAAATAATTGAGAGAGGGGTGAATCAGTCTTTAAAAATTTCCTATCAATTTCATTTAAACATTCATGAATCATTCAAACAAGCACATATATCTAGCAAGCACAAACACCTATCCACATAAGCATGAAACACATGAACACATCACATATGTGGTAAACCATCAAGGGGAATAAAACCCACTAATATATAAAAATGGACTATATTACTATAATAAAAACACCAAGTTTAGTGAATCACCCACTTCACATGGAGCACCAACCCTAACTAACTAAGCACTAACTTAACTAGGCTTTAACAAGCACCAACTTGCAAGGAGACACCAAACCCCTAAATGAATCAGCAAAAAATCATCCACCTAATTTATTTTATCACCTTAAGATCACATTATTTCTTTAAAATATAATTATGACCACTCCTTTAGCTCTTCACACTCTTATCCCTCTCAAACTACCTTCTAAGTTTCTTTGCTCAAATAGGTCTCTTCAAGACTAATTAGGTCATATGAACTTGATCCTCATACATAGAACCTATATAAAATATTAATCATAGATACTATACAATCATATAATGGTATACAATACCTCCTTATTCTTTGTAATATTCTATCTCATTCATATACACTCTACTCACTCTAATAGGCCTAAAATTACTTTGTATTTATACAAGCCTCTTGGTCATATACTTTTTAGTCAGCCAAACACCTTAAAATCTTAGGTAAGACATGGTATATATCTTATGACATATAATAAACATGAATAAAATTTTATTTTAATCCCTTTTGGTTTGGCATACCTCAATTAGGCCTCATTTCATCTTTAGGTCTCATGGAGACCTAATTCCATTAGGTCTACTTTAAGACACATTACACTTTGCCTTACTTGGAAAAATTTAAAACACATCACATAGTAGTAAAATTCCATATTACAATAAAATATACATATTATAAGCTCAATAAAACATTTTAGCTCCAACCACTACTTGAAGTATACCATTTATATCATTTACAATTAGGCCTTCTCATACACAGAATGTTTATCTTCAACAATTAAAACATAAACTAAATTTTGATTAATAAACATGGAAAAAATTCACATATATATAATATAAATTACCTAAGGGTCATAAATATATGATTTATACATGACAACTAAGGGTTAAAGGGTCAAAGTCTTCTTTGTAAAATGCTCACTTTGAACTACCAACTAGTCTCAAAACATAGTCATGGAAACATGAACTTATGATAAATGAATGAACATAATAAAGGAATTAAATTGACTGAAAATTATCCTATTAAATCCTTAAAAAAACCTCCCAAAAAATATCATAATATATATTGGCACATATTGGTCTTGCAGACCAATTTGTTGACCTTCTCTGTCAAACCTCCCTTAGCCAAATAAGCCATTTTTGGCTTCAATGTTACAACCTTTTACAATAAATTAAAATATTATGTAAATATTGGATAGGTAATTAAATTCCCACATATCAAAACCATGTACATTATATTATTAAAATTAGGGTATAGAGTCTCCAACTCATCACTACAACTTGCTTACCTAGAACTACCAATTTACCTTAAAGCATAGTCATGGTGACAATGACCTTCAACCACCTATATGACCATTTTTAGAGACTACTGATGCATGTGAATGATCTTATGAGATAATTATATAATTATTATACAAAAATATAATATGTTAAAATGGAAATATTACACTTGCATACCAATCTTAAAGCCTTTGTATCTCACTAACTCATTTAAACTAGACATGTCAACTTATGAGCAACATTTTCAACATATCCACTAACCTTAAAACATTATATCTAAAATTAACATGTCTTAAAAGTATTTAATAATTTTTCCTTTCACTTGGATTCATATTTATTCCATGATAACACATCCCTAATCACTTTCTCACTGTTGGTTAGGTTTCTCACTATTTGCACCATTAGGCCTATTAGCAATATATTGTCTTAGATGACTGGTTTAGCACACATGAATGATATTACCTAACCAAAAACCACCATGGACATAAAATAAAAGTCTAAATATTTTTCCTCCATCCATTTGTCAACTTTTACTTGGTCAAATATAACTATTATAACAAATCTATTAGAAATAATCACTTTCTTATAGGGTCTATTCACACACCTAATAAACTAATCACACATAGAGGTGAGTGGGAGAGTTTAATATAACATATAATCATTTATATATCCATTTTAGTCCATTATAGGTTGTTTCAAACAAGATATTTCATATCAGGTCACTATTAGGGTTCTTTGAGGGTTTAAACCATCTTCTAGTCTTAACAATCATTCACAAAGCATAAACCCTTAATCTAAAAACTAATGCATGTAATTTTGAGATATAAATATTCCCAATATACCATGAATATATTAGGTTTTCATTTATATTTTCTAAATTTCAATGAACTCTTGAAAGTCTTTCTCAGGCTAAGAACCCTTCATTCTGTGCACTCGAGAGATGTCAAAACCACTTTTCATGCCTTTATTTGCAAGACATGACCTCAAACTTTGTGAAAATGATTGAAAATAACCTATCCATAATTTTATTTTAAATTTAACCTCATACCCCAATAGGCCATACTCTCTCTTAATACTTTCTTAGACCACCTATAAGCCACATTAAGCCTTGAAACTGACCTTATAACCACTGTCCAAGCTCTCAACACCTCATATACATGACATATAACCTCATATAATTATCAAAAACTTATATATATCCTTAATATACCTTGGAAACATGTCATGACACCTCATTAGGTTAGGTAAGGTCTAAAACTAGTGTCATTATAGACTTGGACTTAAGGTCTTACACCTATAGGCTCACCTTAAAACTTTCTTGAGTTATCCAATGCCTCATGTACATAATAAATCAATCTTATACAGCCTATTATGACTCTATGTATTAATCTCACTAGACCACCATGCTCAAACCTTCTCACTATGACTTTACAAGCTATGACTAGTGCAATGACTAGGCTTTTCAAGCACTTAAAGCTTGATAAATGATCTTGAAACACTCTTTGATTCTATTACATATTAATCACATGACTTACATGATACTCAAACAATGTCATACCTCTATGAATACCTCTTAATTCTCACCATGAACATGCTCATGATATTATTATGTTTGTTATGACTAGGTTTCTCAAGACACCTTGTACTCAAAGATGAGTACTCAAACATGCTTACCTCAATGATGCTATCAAACAAGAAAATTTATTTGAAAACATTTTAAAAATATTTCAATAACCTTGATGATAAAAAATAGAAGAATCATTAGGTTTCCTTCAAATTATCTCTCAGTAAAGGAGACATTAGGTTGCCTTCAAATTCTATCTCTAACCTACACATTGACATCAATGACATAAACATTCACTTCAAATCAACCTTAACATCAATGATAACACTTATCAACACTAGGTGTTTAAATGAAAGATTGTATGCATGCAACATAAGTCAAATGGCTTAATCAAACTAATATTTTTACTCCAATAACCCTCAAAGATTATCTTCATTTTAAATATAATTAATAAGAGCCTCATAACCCCAAGTTAAGACCAAAACTCAAGGACCCTATGATTAGACATGTTGATCTAACACATCCATTAACACAATGTCATTTTAAGGTAGATCAGAGGTAAAAGAGATATTTAATGGGAATCTAATCCTATATAGGGTTAATCATCAGATTATCTTAGAGGTCTAGATCACTTTAGATTGCAAGAGAGTTGTTATAGTTGGCCATTCTGGATTACAGACACCTAAAGACTATCCAAAAAGCCTGCTTCTCACCTGAAACACATTTTCACATGCTCATAACTATACATAATCTCTACATGGGAGGATGATCACTTCAATATAGGTAAATGGGGTTTTATACATGCATTTAGTGGAATTGTTTTGGAGGTTTAAACCCTAACCTAAATGAATCATAATTAAGATTCTTAAACACTCTAAACTTGTGCTAAAACCCTAATAAGAACTTGAATAGATAAATTTTAGGAAAATTTCATCCAAATAGATCAAAAAAAATTAAAAAACACATAAATCATGTTTTCCACTTGGATTAGGCCATGTTCATGGTACTTAGTTGTATAGATATTATACAGACACCTTTAAAAACTATAACTTTTTAAGGTTTTAATGAATAAAGGAGGTGAAATACTTATTCATAAGTTATAAATCATCGGAAGTGTTGTATTAGTACTTGTTTCACATCCAAAAATCTTTAAATGTTTACTTACCTACATAAAAGTGCCTCTTCTAACCTTCAACAATCCGCTAGTCTACAAGGCTAGTCTAAGGGGCCTAGTCATGCAAGGAAGATGAGTTTGCAAGTGAGATATGTTTGAAGGGTCTAGATATTGATGTATATAGTTAGTTAAAGAGTGATCCAATCATTATCAAATGTGTTTAAGGTTTTGTTCAATTATATCAGTCATCCAAATAGTGGATGGATAGAAGATTGGGTTACTAGCTGATGAGGCGTACTTAATCAATAGAAAAGAGGTGCTAATAAACATATAAAGGTGTAATGGAGATAATGGACAACCTTAAGACATATTTAAATACCATTTAAGGTAATTTTAACCAATATTTATCAAAATAATGAGTGATTTTTGTGGTTTCTTCATCAAAGTCAATTTGTAAGTGTGGGTAGCCACCTAATGCCTCATGGAAAAGGGCTCTAACAAGCCACTTTCAATGTTGGAAACTGATGAAAGGAGATGGAATTAATTTAATGTGGAGTGAATTAAATATTTAGGGGTCAAAATTTACTAATTTTAGACATCAACACTCTAAAGAGTCCATTCAAATAACCTATCCACTAAAAAAACACATAGGGAAGTAAGGGAGACTATTGTAACTGTTGCATGGACACTATGGCCCCTTCATGGCCTCTTCTATTCCTATATTATCCTTTATCTCTCATGAACAAATTTATATATTTAGGAATTGAGATCTTTGTTTTCATCCCTAATATTTCTCTAGAAAAGGTTTACCAAATTGTACCTTTCACCTTGAATCAATAGAGAAAGAACAATTATAGACTTATGTATGAATGTTAGTGTGTGTTATGATTGTTGATTTTTATAAATTATGATATTTATCTAATTTTATAGGTCTTATCTTTCACCTAATGTCATATTTTCATCCTATTAATGTTGTATGAATTTTTATAGGTAGTAGTGGTGCTGAAGAGTGAATTGGTTAGTAGTGATTTATACAGATCTACATTCTTTGCCTTCAAGTAATAGACCTTCTACCTAACCTCCATATGAAATATTAAGGTCTAAGATTATTTCAATAATCTTGGTAGTTTATTTTTTTCCACTAGATTCATAAGTGTGTTTAAGGATAAATCAAGAGAAGAAAAGCAAAAATTGGTGCATCACCACCCCTACTATAAGTTTTCTTTCCAAGTTTTCATCTTAACCCTTTTCATCCCAATATAATTAGGTATTAGAAGAATAGTTTAAGTTGGTATATCATCAGATCTATCCCCATAATCTATATGTTTGGTATAAATTATAGGTAACCTACAACCTTTAGGCCAATCCCATGTTAGTCCAAGCTTGAAGTAGAATCAAACAGTCTCCTTTAGAGGGTACAACTTAAGTTGCTAATAGTTATGGCACGTCTGGTGGGGATAGATTGAAAGTGACTTATAAGATACTTTTGAAACCTTATAGGACATCTTAAATCTAAGGAAATTTAGTGGAATATATACAAACAAGTTACATATAAAAGGTGGCCATTAGATATTCCTCAAAAGGTAAGATCATTGAGTTTTTTGAATTTTCATTAGACATTACTAGAAGGAAGAGGTATCATAGATTCAATAATAATACTACACCCTCCAACTCTCCCAATTCTACCCAAATAAACATTGCTACAAATCCTATAACCTCAAAGGCTAGACCTAGGATACAATACTTTATTCCTTTCAATGGTGTGAATCCTTTGAACCTTAATTAGTTTGATGGAATACTAATTTCTCCACTCAAAAGTCTTCCCTAATTCATAGGAGAGAACTCAAATACCCATTTAGATCATATAGTATACATACCAATCTATGTTCAATCCATAACATAACCTAATAAAATGTGGATATGAGACTTTTGGCCACATCCTTGATGGGTAAGGCACTCTAGTGGTATAGGGGCCTACACCTACATATATAAACACCTAGAATTATTTGGAGAACACTTGAATAAACACTTTGAGGATATGAGTGATCATGTCTCCTTGGTAGAATAATTTACTACAATAAAAAGATCCCCCAAGAATTCATGGTAGACATCAACCATAGGTTCCAAAAAAATAGGATAGGGTTCCTACCATCATCAATTCCACCCTTAACAATGTTTTCTTATATTATATAATGGATTTAAACTATGATTTTTCTATTATGATATAGTCAATTGGGGGAACCTCATTTCTATAAGCTTATGAGATAGCCATAAGAGTATAAAATTGCCTAATTAAAATAGACAAACTCACCCCTAGACCCCTCATGCCATTGCTCGTATAAATTCAACCCCTTATCACTACCATTATGCCATTGCTAGCCCCAACTAAGTAATATCAAGTAGATGGCATCCAAGTAGATAGGTTGGTAAAGATAGAGGGGCTACTCAAGGCCCAATATAATAAGCTAGTAGCCTTAGTGAGGCATAAAAATCCACCCTATATGCCTTAAAAATCCCATACCAATACCATTATCATTATTATCACTAAAATATAACTCCTTTTCAACCTATTCAACAAGGCCAAGGGTGGATTATGTAAGCAAAACCATACAATAGTTTCCATCCTAATGTTTATAGTAGTTTCAGAGTCTTGGTTCTAACTTAGAATAATTATGCACAAGAAGGTAAGTGTTCTTATCCATGGGGATAGTAAATTGAAATGACAATGCCTCTAAGTAGTGAAGTGTGTCAAACATCCTATGTGTAGTAGGGTCCTACATTTATATCACATGATAATATGCCTCCTCCATAATATAAGGAAGCCCCCTTATGCCTCATGAAGACACTCCCTTCATGATCCAAGCTGAGATGCTAAGTTAATAAGGGGTAAGTGGAATCAAGGAACAATCTGAAAATACATTTATAAATTTTGAAATAAGGTGAGCATTTATTTGAATAAGTGGAAATAAATCAAGGTCATAATGTGGCCAAGGTAGACAACTCAATAGCAAATTATGCAAGGACTAAAAGATTGGAAATTGATGATAGTTTGGGGTAGTCCAAGATAACTCCACCTTATCAAACACATCAAGGGGTTTGTTGGGTGAATATTTTGTCATCAACTAACTGATGGAAAAATGGTTATATCGACCACAACACAAGGAGATTTATACATTAAAAAGTGCAAGTTTACCACATCATAATGAAATAAATCTCTCCTCTCATTAAGGGGAGGTTCTCTATAAATTACTATATATTAATATAAAATAAAAATAGACTTAGGGGTGAAATCACACCATCCATCTCTCTTCTTTTATAGATGATGTTCAAAAGGTAAAGGAAAATTCTTATGTAATAACTGAAAATAATCCTCTTCTTTCAGAAATGATGTCCAATAAATAGAACAAAAACTTTCTAGGTAGTAATGGGATCAAAAAGAAACCCATAAAAGAACAAAGCCTTTCATTGCTTCTCTTGCCGATTTAGGACTAATAAAACTATAAAATGAAGTGAAGCTCAAAGTCTGCACTGAAAACCACAATAGAGTATAAGATCACAAAGGATAAAAGTATTAAAAAGCCTTTCTAACATCCTTTTCCACCAAAACACAAGAAACATAAACTAAAGGTAATTATAGCAGCACAAAGTCTTCATAATTAACTTCAGAACATCTTTAGATAATTTCTACACACTTTGCTTGTTTAATCAAATAGATGAGATATTATTCAGAAAAGGACATAAGAACAATCTCCTAAATAACACAAGTTATTCCAACGTAGAGTTTGAAAAGTAACTTGTTTTCTCATTCATTCAAGAAAATATGATTTACAATCTGAGCTCAAAGTCTCAGGAAGCATCTCAATTTGGGCAGAGTTTTTGCTTTTAATTAAAAAAAGATATATCCCATTACAAAAGAGGCTCTCTTTATTATAGGGAGAAGCCTCAAGGATTTAAAAAAAATTAAAAACTTTGACCTAGTCAAAGTTGGGAGTCCTTGTTGACTTTGGACTTTCCAAATTTTTACATTTAATTACACATGATAAAATTACATGTGCAAATGTCCAAAGTGGTTAAAAAAGTGCATTTTAAAAATGGAGAATAAAATAGAGACAGTCTCAACCTCTATCCATAATCTTCTTCATGTGAGCATCATACATGGCAATAGCTGCTTGCATCCTGATACTGTTCAGAGTAATAGTATTCTTGAAAATCACCTTTGCTCTGACTATGGCATCTTTCAATGTTATGAACAATCTCTGTATCTCTAATGTCATCAACATTAGAAGTAACTGAGGTGATTGGAAAAACACCTTGATACTAGTACTTTGTTGTCTTTAACTTATTTAGAGAAACCTCAGTCATCTGGAAGAGATTTTGTCAAAAGGATGTCGATGAAGGACCCACAAGAGAAACTACAACAAAAGTCACGATCATGCAATTGGGGGAAATACTAGCAATCTAGGAAAATTGCATGTCAATTATCACAACCATGGAGATGTGCTTGAAAGGGATAAAGTGTGAGCATGCCAAAAAAACCAAAGGAAAGTGGCCTCAAAAAATCAAACTTGAAAATATCCTAGAGTTAGGAAATTCAAGAGGATGCTTGCATGGGTGGAAAAAATTGCCACCCTCGCATATGGGGGATATTTTCATTGGTAGCAAAAATCACCATCGATGCATGTTGAAGTGAAAAGAGAAAAATACAAGAGTGGAAAAAAATGCCACTTTTGCATGTAAAATTTGAAAAACATGGAAGAGTGGCAAAAACTGCCACTTTTGCATGTAAAAGCTAAAAAACATGCAATAACAGCAAAAAATTCTGCCTTTGCATGTAAAATTAGAAAAACATGCAAGAGAAGTAAAAAATGCTGCCTTTTCATGTAAAAGCTGAAAAACATGCAAGAGTGGCAAAAAATGTCGCCTTTGTATGTAAAAGTTGAAAAACATGCAAGAGCAGCAAAAAGTGTTGCCTTTGCATGTAAAAACTAAAAAACATGCAAGAGCATCAAAAACTTCCACCTTTGCATGTAAAAGTTGAAAAGCATGCAAGAGTGGAAAAAAATGCTACCTTTACATGTAGGAAAGGAAAAACATGCAAGAGCGCCAAAAAATGTTGCCTTTGCATGTAGGAAAGGTAAAACATGCAAGAGTGGTAAAAAATGCTGCTTTTGCATGTAAAATCTGAAAAACATGCAAGAGCAAGAAAAAATGCTGCCTTTGCATGTAGGAAAGGAAAATAATGCAAGAGCGATAAAAAAATGTTTCTTTTGCATGTAAACCAAAAAAAACACTAACTCTTTGAAATTTATCAAAATTTTGACATTTTGGTCGCATCAAGACCACAACAAATTTTGCATTTCTTAGTGTAATTTTAATGAGGGAAGGTCATGAAATTTTTAAGGATGTTAATTGGCTAAACTCGAGATCAAGTGAAACTTATCTTGAAAGATGAACTTCGAGTGAAAAAACATGAAATAGACAAGTTTTGTAGGGGTTGTTCCAAAAATGAGCATAGCTAATTTTTGAAACAATAGCTGGCCCCTGTTGGGGAACTTCCATTGATCAAATCTTGGAATGATCAATGGGAATAGAAACTAGTCTCTAAGTGCCTCCATCCATGCCATTAGGCCACGAAGTCAAGCTAAGAAATAAAAAGACACAAAAACGAAACAAAAATAAATAAAATAAGACTATAAAAATGTACAAAAGAACTCATCTAATACTTCAAGGATTGAAGTTCTTCAAATGTTACCCATTGTAAAGCATTGAAAATGGCATTCCATCTTGATATTTTAGAAAGAAGTTATTTTCACCATAGACTTGATGAATGATAAATGGACCTCTCCACAAAGAATCAAATTTACTATGCATTTCTTTCAACTCTCTCCTCTTGTTCCATAACAAGACTTGATCTCTAATTTGAAAATTAGGAATCTTGGCCCTTTTGTCAAAGAGTTTCTTTACCTGCTTTTGATGTGTATTAATCTGATCCACTACCATGGTTCACTACTCATCTAGTTTGGTTAAGCACATAATCCTTTTATCAATGGAATTTTTGAAAGTTGAATCTTCGATTGCCTTTGCCAACTTTAGTGCTTGTAGTTCTAGGGTGATTGGTATCTCCATGTTCAAACCATATAGAAGTTGGAATGGTGGCATTCCTATTGCTCTCTTAGGTGTAATCCTATCTACGCATAAAGCATCAAACAATACTTTATGCCAAGTCCTCTGATTATTATCCTAATAATAGTAACTAGATTCTTGTTACTTGATTCTGCTTGACCATCTCCTTATAGATAGTAGTGGAGGAGTAGGAAAGAATAATCCTATAATTGTAGAAAAACTCAATAACCACATCAGAAGAGAAACAAGCAGCATTATTTGTTACAATCTTAGCTGGGAACCCAAATCAGGAGATGATATTTTATTTAAGAAAATTACATACCACTTCCGAAGTAACATGTTTAATTGAAATGGCTTCCACCCATTTGGTTAAATAGTCAATCACAGTGAGAACATAGTCATGTCCAACAGTTGATGATGGGTTCACTACACCAATGAAATCAATACCCCATTTTTGAAAAGGTTCTTCAATGACCAGTGGCTTGAGAGGTAACGTGGCTAATTTAGGTTTTTTGATGAACTGTTGACACAATTCACACCTACGTACCCATTTGTACGCATCTTGAAACAATGTAGGCCAATAATACCTCACTAATAGAATTTTGTGAACCATCACTGGTGCAGATAAATGTCTTCCACAAGCCAAATTATGAAAGGACTCAAAAATTTTAATTTGTTCCACCTTATCAATGCAACGAATAAAAACCCCATCAAGGCTTCTCTTGTACAAACCATTATCCCACAAGACATAGTTATCAGCCTTTAGATTAACATTCCTTTTTTCTTTTTAGGATAGATGGGTGGGACACTCACCATAGGTAAGAAAATGAGTGATATCTGAATACCACTCATCAATAGTAGCGATGAATAGAACTGTAGGCATGTCTTTGACCTCTATTTCTTCATATTTTGTTTCCTTGGGTATATTATTAGCAATCAATTAGCATAGACCTTTTCCCTGCACAAGTTTGGTAGGTTTGATATCAAGATCAAACTCCTATATTTTGGCAATCCAATTACCCCTTTTAGTACCAAACTCATGTTGAGTTAGAATGGACTTCACTATTATATCAAGGACCATAACTATTAATAGTATGTGAATTCAGAATATAAAGTCTAAAATGCTTTACTGCCTTTAACATGGCATAAGCATGCTTCTCCATGTTTAAATATTTTAATTCATGAGCTTTGAGAGGATAGCTCATAAAAGATATGAGAGATTCCACACCTTATTCATTTTTCTAAACCAAAATGGTTGAAAGTGTATGTTTAGAAGCATAGCTATATATTATGAAGTCTTTGGTATAATCTGGGCAAACTAATATTGGGGCATGGGTGATCACTTTCTTGATATCTTCAAATGCTGACTTTCCTTATGCAGTCCAATGGAAAGTGGCTTTACCCTTCATCATGTTGACAATGTGGTGAGTCTTCTCTGGAAACTCTAGAATGAATCTTCAAAGAAAATTCACATTTCCAAAGATAGAATGAACAATAGTCTTACTAGCAGGAAGAGTAAGATTTTGGATAGATTTGACTCTTTCTAAGTCAATTTTATGCCTTTTCAGGATACAGTGTGACTAAGAATTTTTCCTTCTATAACCCCAAAAACTAACTTCTTGGGATTAAGAGAAATACCATTTTGCCGACAGCATTCTAGCACTTATTATAGATGATGCACATGATCAAGATGATGTTTGGAAAAAATGGTCAAGTCATCAAGATATGCCATAATAAACTTCCCTATTTCATCTCTAAAAGCAAGATCCATTGCTCTTTGGAAGGTAGTGCCAGCATTGATCAAACCAAAAGGCATTCTATGGTATGAAAAAGTGCCCCAAGGTGTAGTGAAAGCAATTTTATGTTGATTTGCTTCATTGACTTCTACTTTATTGTACCCAAAAAAACCATCTAACATTGATAACATTTTTGAACCAACCATTATTTACAACACTTGATCCATGATGGGTAGTGGGTAGTTATCTTTTAAATAAGATTGATTTAGGTTTTTGAAATCAACATAGATATGAATTTCTCCATTCTTTTTTCTCACAGGAACTATGTTAGCAATCCAGGTGGAATGTTGGATTGGAAAAATAATTCTTGCATTCAACATTTTCTAGATCTTAGAAAGGATAATACCTGATATTTTGGGGTTGTATTGCCTTTGTTTCTGCTTGTAAGGTAATGACCCAACTTTAAGAGGAATTTCATGTCCAATTTCCTTAGCCCTGAGAGATTTCAAATCATCATAAGAATATTCCAAAACATCAATGTAATGGTGAAAAAGAGTAACAAATATGAGCTTTTCATCAAATGTGTAGCAATTTTCAATGTTGATCATTTTGGGATTTTCATGTTGTACTCAAATTCACCTAATCAAATTCCTTGGAGGAACTTGAATCCACTTGTCATTACTTGGCATACCTGTCATGCTTATCAAAAAACCTCTCAAGAGAAACCAATCCTTTTGGAATTTTATTCCCCTTGAGTTGAAGGAACTCTTCACCAGTTTTAGAATTTATTTTAGGAACTAATTCCCGTGGTGGAAATTCACTACCTTAAAAATAAAGCTCCTCAAAGCTATCCATCTTTTCCAAAAAAGCAATGATTTAATTGTCATTATTAAACACCTACTAATGATTGGAATTATTAGGTATACTTGGTCGAAAGACCAGCTCAATAGTGTACTTATCCCCTTTGAAATCCTTATGGGGAACCATGAGGGTTGTAGAGACTGCTAATGAATCTACATGATCATTGAATTATCTTAGCACAACAAAAATATCAAAAGCATCAAAACTTTCAATATAATCCCATACTAGATTATGATAATGTTGCAATCTTTCATTTTTGGTTTGGTACAAATTCCTTACTTGATAAACCACCAGTTTAGCATCTCCCTGGGCATGAAAAATCTTAATACCTTTAGCATGAACAACTTTCAATCTGAGTAGCAAAGACTCATACTAGGTGGTGTTGTTGGTATTGTTGAACTATAAATTATATGAATAAGGAAAATTTTCTCCTTAAGGGGATATCAAAACAATTCTAGCTCCAAAACTGATAGAAGAGCAACTACCATCAAATTCTAAAATCCAAACATCATTAGAATCTGATCTTCTTAAAGATTTTTCTTCATTAGTAAGGGAAGATTCTTTGTTGTCTGAACTTTGCTCTAACAATTCTTTTGATTTTCTATCTAATTTTTTTGAATTGTCACTAAAATAACTTTCATCTGATGATTTGAAAACATCTTTAGTAGTCAAGAAATAATTACCCATTCCTAATGATTCAAATAAAATTTAAGCTTTGGGATCTGATGTTTGGGTGACTATATATTTTGACTCTTTCTCAGGAAGAAATTTTTTCATGATGCCTTTAATAGGTATCCTTGCTTCAAATAGGTCCATATTCAATTCTCCACTTACATCCTTGTAAAAATTACACTTGAGTAGAATGCCATAAGAGGTTGGAACATTGGCTACCAAGACTATCATTTTGATCCTCTTCTCTAGAAAAGTTGCAAACACAAATTGGGCATCTTTGATTTGACCTAGGAGTGGGACTTGTTTATTTTCCATGGAGAAACATCTCCCAAAGGTCTTAGTCAAGGTAAGACCAAGAGAATCTACTACCTTGGTGGGCATAACATTATCAGAGGCTCCAGAGTCTATTATACAATTGCTCAACTTATGACCATTTATCAAAAGGGAAACATATAAAAGTTCTATTTTCCTGGAGGCTGAAAGAGGAGTAGTGATGAGATTATTCTAGGTGGATTTGTTCTTTGAGGAATCATGAGACACCTTTGGAAAATCTTGTCCTATAGGGATGGTTTTATTTTTATGTATCTGGCCAACCTATCAAACTATTTAGGATTAGCTCTCAAGTACTCATCTTCAGTCATTTGAATCTTAGTCTTTTTAGCATGTCAATTAATCAAATAATTGAAATGAACTAGAAATATAGGAAGGAAGTCCATCATCCTAATCTTTATTGGGTGTGGCACTAGTCTGACAAATAAAAGTAGAAGGTACACGATGGTTTGAGGTACTTACTTTCTTATTAGTCACTAGGTCCTTTGATTAGAAAGGCAGTGAAGTCCCCCATTTAGCGATCAAGACTACTAGCTAGGGTTCTTCTCCTGCTTTTCCTTTATCAACTTATTAGGTTGACTAGTTTTGGGACCTAGTAAAAATAGTGTATGATCCATCAAACACTTCTAGCTTCATCTTGGTAATTCATGAAATCAATGTTGGAGTCACCAACTAATTCTTATTCTCCTTATGCAAAGGGATTAACATCATCTTCTTGGTCCTACTCAAGTGGAGTGAGAAATCATGTTTAGCTTTAAGGTTACCAACTACTGAGTTAGCTGGTGATGCTTTAATGGCAAGTTTCCCCTGTGGGGGAGGTAGATGATTTGGTTGCCCTTGATTTTTGGTAGCATTGCCTTGATATGACTGGTTCTAAAATGTCCTCCTTGGCACATCTCAATAAAGAGGAGAAAACATACCTTAGTCCATTTGTCTTTTTAGGGCTAGCAGTTCATTTGTCAACTTTTGCACCATAAGATATGTGGTGCTCGTGGAAGAACTTTCAACAAATAAAGAAAATTTATTTTTCTTGGAATCTTTTCTAATCTTATATGCCAGGATAAGATCATCTTCAACCTCAATATCAAAATTTTGGGCTACAAAAATATCTATAGGAACGGCCCACCTCAACATAAAACTTACTTTAAGAAGTTGAGAGTTGATGAAAAAACACTTGAGGTTCTCTGGTGTTGGCTGAGCAATTGTAGGAATTCAGTTCCTCAGCTTTTTGAATTTAGTAATGAAGTCTTGCATAGGCTCATGAGGTTCTTTCTTCATTTGCATAAGCTGAGACAACAAGGAATGTGTGTTTTTATTGGGTTTGAACCTAGCCTCAAACTTGGCTTAGAGCATATTCTAGTCAATTATAGTTTGAGCTTGAAGGTTATAAAACTAGTCTGTGGCAGTGCCTTGCAAAGTTTCTACAAATAGTCTCATCGCTATATCTTCATATTCCATGCCTATCATACCACATGCTATGCATAAGGCAGAAATATGCTCATCAAGATGGACCTTCCCATCACCATAAAATTCGGGGAAATTTTTGTCAAGCTACATGTAGTTTGTGTAAAGGTGGGGTTAGATTAAGAGTACCAAAAGAGTTACCCCAAGGACCTTGGGCCACCATGATATGAAGATTGAAGGGAGGGATAACAAATCTTGGTGGGTAAGTATAGACAAAATTCTACTAGTACTAAGACTAGAAGCTTCATTTGGTATTAGAGATCTGATGTTGTTAGGAGGAAAACTCTTGGTACGCTAGAGGCAAGATGGTAGAGGAGAAATCTCAAAATTATTTTGCCACACTAACTCGAATAAAAGATCAACAATACCTTGATCTCTCTGGCTTCACATGTACAATGGATTTGCCAGAGTGAAAAAATGAAAAAGGACTGGAAATGATTCAATTTGAAGCTTAAGGCTTCAAAGTGCACGTTCGTGTCCCCAGTGGAGTCACCAAAAAACTATTAGGTGAATATTTTGTCAACTAAATCATAGGTTGAATTAGCTAAAAATGGACTCAATCATGGTTTTTATTATGGAATAAAGTTATTTATTTTATTACAAACCATAAAATCTCTTCATCTTGTTCATTATCACACTTTTTTCACAAGCGTTAATCCTTTGTGCTTGTAGGTGTCCTCTCATAGGCCTGTGTATGGACAAAGGAGAATGCTTTAGGGGTCAAAACATAAAATTCACTTTCTCCCATGAAATTTTAGCTTATGGGAATAATTTTAACCAATTTTAAAGTTCCATATTTATGTATTAGTCTAGGATTGAGTTTATGAATTGCAAGTTTACCTTTCTACCAATCTCCTGTAGGTTTCACTATCAAATTTGGTGGTTTTGAGGACTCTTTTGGGTATTCAAAATACCACCCTCCATTGTTAATTTTCCTTCCAATTTTTTCACATTAATTTTCTCATGATATGGCTACAAGATCATTTAAGGTATACACCTTATATCTCATATATAAATGTTCTATGATACCTCAAAAACCTCCTAGGCCTATGTTTACAACTTTCAAAGATTACAAGATTGAACACAGTCATCTCTCCTTTGAATGGTTATTTAGCACCAAGTGAATAACAAATGGGTTTTTAACATGATAACATTCCATCATAACCTCCAAGTCATAATTATAATTGTTTAAGCATCAACATGACGTTATTAGGACTGTGAGTGAGTGCCTTGAGCTATATATGCATATGGAAACTTGAAAGAGCATGAATTTTCAAGGGTAAGGTTCTCCAAACACTTTAAATGAAATTTTAAACCTTAAATTTGGATAACCTCATCAATAATATTTAAAAAAAAAACTTAAAACAATATCTTCAACATGAATATCTCCCTTCAAGGCACTTGTAGATGGAAATAGTGGATCATGCAAACCCACATAAGCCTAGAAGAGGTCTAAGAAGATATTAAGACTTATAACAGAAAATTAATAATGATAAACCTTTATATAAGTCTAAATAACATAATAAAATATCAAATCCATCAAATCAAAGCAACATTTTCTAAAACTAGCTCAAAAGGAGACCCCTCATGGTTGTACATGCATAAAAAGCTACCTAGAGTGTTAACAATGGTTCATAAATGAGGATGTACCAATATAAGACTTATTTATATTAAATTTAATTTTAATAATATTATTATTCACCCCCAAGGCCATTCTTCCCAACTCCACCTATACGGTCCACATCAAGCATCACAAGTTGACCCTTTTTTGCTTGCCAACACAATAAGGAAGGAAAATAAGTTTTAGATGGAATTTATGATGAAATTTATACATTAAAATCATTAAAATGGGTTAGGGGAGGTGAATATACACTCCACCCATGTTTTTAGTAGATGGTGGACTCAAGAAGTCTGTATAAGTGCCCAAAAGTCCCTATAATCAAGGAAAAACTACCATTTACTAAACATAACTGATTCTTAGATAAAATTTGAATACTTATAACATTATCATGACCTATTTCACATTTAAATTCACCTTTTTGGCAAATCTTATTGCATGAAAGTCCATACAAGTCATTAAATGGGCTAAAATGTGACCAAAAGGCCCCTTTTTGCATATGAGACATAACATGTGACCAATTTATGACTTTTAAACATATTAAAACATTTAAAGGAAACCCGTAGGACATTTTAAACACAATTTTATCCTTTTAATACATTTTACCATGGATGACCAACCTTTTACTTTAGTTGACTAGCCTAGTAGAAAGAGGTGGACTTCAACAAGGATTAAGGAGAGGATAAGTAAGACAATAGAACAATATGACACCCTATAGGACACATGGGAACCTTATTAAAAATTTAAAAATAGTATTGGTTGACTAAATTTAACTATAAGTCAAATTGAGTCAACATTTTGGTAACTCTTAGGGGTAACATGCTTGCCTATATTAAGAACTAATATCCTTATTCCATCTATTAGGCCAAAGGATTTGGAATGCACTTGGAAATAGTAGGACCATACCTTTAATTGACCAAAAGATATATTAAATTACCTCAAAACACACAAATAAATAAAAACACACACTAGACCAAAGCAAAACATAAAGCAAAGACAAACTTGTGCTACTAAGCACTTAAGGAACATAAGACACAATTGAAAATAAGCTAGTATGTACATTCATCTTGATCATACTCCCTTCCTAGATAAAAATGGTAGTATCTTTAATCTCCCTCATCACTAGATGAATGAGGATGCAAATCATGCTTCTTTTTAGGTGTGATTCTAGATCACTTATGTTTTGTCTTTATTCCTTGACTTGTCATGTCATTTGATGAAGTCATCTCAAACAAGTCTCCAAAGTAGATGAAGTCCTCTTGGTATTGGAAACATGCCTCATATTATTTTCCTTTTGTCTCCTCATATAAAATTTGCATATCCATACATGAGACAATTTTGTTCAAGTTCATGTCTTTTCAAAGGATCTCATCCTCCTCAATCGTCATACCTTCTTTAAACCCTCCAAGAAGCATTGTATCATGAAAATTTGGAAGCATCTCTTTCTCAAATTCTTCTTTGATGATAGTGGAGGTAGCTTCATAGGTTATTGTATAATAAATCTTCAAATCACCTTCAAGAGGCCCAAATATCATCATATATTGCTCCATCATGATCTAGACTCTCTTGATGATAGTACTCCTCAACACATATCTACTCTCCAACTTCTATCTTTTCATGGCTTGTGGTCAACTCTATAAGACTTGTATGCCATTTTTTCTTTCAAATTCATTACATATGTCTTCAAACATCTACCATAAGCCATCATATTTTGACTGGTGTACATCATGGAAAGGAACAATGAGAGAAAACACTTCTTATTTGGGATTCAAGAGAAATCCTTCCAAGACATCCTTTTCAACACAAGGAACATCATTTTCACAAGGATTCATCTCTTTCTCATCATTTAGCCAATATGAAACCTCTATTACTTCCTCACAATACTCTCCACATAGTTTAACTTATTCCACCATGATGTCTTCCCTCTTTTGGCTTCTCTCCTAGATAGACTCCCAAGAAGGTGAATTTTGGGAAATAGACAAAGAAATTGGGGCATTTTGAGACTTCCAAGATGAATTTGTTTCATGAGCTCTCAATCTCTCCTCTAGATTTAAAATTAGGCCATAAACCTCAATCACCTCATAGGTAATATTTTACCAATTAACACTCTCTATGGGTATCCACTCCCTTTTGAATTATTCTAAAGTATCCTTTACAATCTCAATACAAACACTACGAATGTCTTGACTATAATCATATCTAGTGTCAAGATCTAACATCTAATCTTGGTAGCCAATAAGAATCCTTTTAAAACTTGAAATAGGATGACTTGAAAAGGAATCAGATGGACTAGGTGAGTACAAGTTGGAGAGGTTTGATTATAAGAAACATAGGGATCATGATGATTTTTCTCATCTTAAGGAGGAATAGGAAAATTAGGACATACCTCTTCTACTTCATGATCTTGATTTGTAAGTGGGGGTCTAGGATTATTTTCTTCATGTACATAATAGGGTCCTAAATCAATATCCTTTATGGATGTGTAGGGATCATGCTCATATGTTTCACTATTATACTCATCAAGGAAAATATTAGAAATACCTTCAAGAGGAGAGGATGTTTCACCACCCATGACACCTTATTATTCTTCACTAATCACACAATTCTAATTTGAATTTGTCTCCACATATGGTTCAATATGAAACCTTACCAAGGGATATGTTCTTATTCTCACCTTAGCTCCATATCTTGTCTTAAAAGATAGAAAATTCCAATAAATAGAAAGATATCCTCTTATTTTATCCATGAAGTCTCTTGACAAGCAAATTGCAAAATGAGTTGGAAGATCCACCACCACATTGTCTTGCATAATGGGGAAACTTATACAATCATGTAGAAAGACTTTCAATCCTCTAAAAAATCCCACTATATTGGCTGGAGTTCCATAAAAATACAACACACCTTTGATATATGGTTCATACTCTAAGCCCGACTTTCTTGTAACCACCTTAAGCATAACTAAAGTACTAGCTCTACTATCCACAATACAATTTTTAACCAATTTTTCTCCCACAATGAGTGTGAGGTAGAAAGGTGGAGGTTTTTAAGATTTGGTGAAAGGTTTTAGGACATGACTTGGTGTATTGGCAAAGGCTACACTATTATGTCTTGGGGCTTGAGGGGTTACATAGATGTATTCAAGTTGTTCTTGTAGGAGTTATTTTTAACCAGACATTTGTGATACTTCCCAAAGAGATATATTTATCTTGGTATTCTTCAAATAATTAATAATGTTTAGATGGGAAGTATTTACCTTTTCTTGAATTATTAAAGGTAGTGAGGAAGCTTGAATTTGATGCATTGTAGGCTTGACAAAGCTTGTTCACATTCTAACTTTGATGAGTGTGACTAGTAGGAGGTGCTACATTAGGATTCACACCTTGTGGCCTTGGAGAGGCATTAATTGGAGTCATATGTTCTTCTATAACATCCCCTAAATCTCTCTCTTTTTGGCTCTTATGTTGGATATAACTAATTTACTTTGGTTTAACACATAGTTATCCTCCTTTTAAAAGTTCATAAGAATGATACCTTGGCTACTACCCTCTCCATGAGTATCCATTTGTATGAGATGTTCTTCTTATGATATGAGGCAAGGAGGAGGTCCTTATTATGCCACTAATGCTTGACAACCTTCTCCACCATCATACCCAAACTAACCTTGAGATTATCCCTAATGATCTGAATGTTCCTCTCTTTAGTCTAGATTAGTATGGATTAGAACAACAGCCTTTGTGGATGGAGTGGAATTAATATTATAGGCATTGGGATGCCTATTGAAACCTTGTTGACCTTATCCTCTTCCTTGGTAATTATATTGGGGTGGAGGTCTATAAGTTTGTGAAGTATAATATTGGGGATTGAGTGGAGCAATTGCATGAAATTGAGATTTCAATGACTAAATCATTTCATCTTTGTCTATAGCATTATCCACCTTCTTGGGAGTGGGTTTAGGCTTGAAATTGGTATTAAGAACTTGTGTTATACTTGGAGATTCAACTAAATTATGAGACAATGAAGGCATGGAGACTCTTGGAGGTAATTTTCCAACCTGTATCAAACTATTCTTAGCTTCAATGGCTATCTCATATGCCTCTGGTAATGTAAACCCTCCCATTAATTGCAACATTACTTCTATATCAGTGCCAATAGGTTTGAGATAATTAGGGAATACAAAGATTGGAGGAGGCCTCATAATAGGTGACAATCTATACCATGTATTTTGAAAACATTCATTGAAATCCCCCATTTCTTCATTAGGACCTCTCCTTATCACATTTATCTAGTAAATTAGTGAATTATGATCACTCTTATTCTCAAACCTATTCACCAACAATTCTCCAAAATCATCCCAACTAGTGATGCAACCACCCTTCAATGTTCTATACCAATAAAGTGCCTTACCCTTTAAAGACATGGAAAGTAGTATTATAGCTATGTTAGCTTCAGTGATATTTTGGAAATTAAAAAGGTTTTAAATGTCCTTAATATGCTCAGATGGGGAAATAGGGCCATCTCTATTGAAATAAAGGAGACTTTTGGTAGCATTGGGAGGAATAGGATCATGTACAAGATAGTTAATTATATTTTGGGTAGTAAAGGCTAGGAAAGGATGTTTCCTAACCATCTCTTCTTACTCCTCCTGATATCCTATCTCTTCAACTTCTTCAGAACTTTCTTGTTCAATATCTCTAAATGTTAAGAATGGTTTAGCATGTTGCTCCTCAAGAGCAATTTTAGGTAGAGGGACTTGATTGAATGCTATACTAGAAGATGATATAGTGAATACCATGAAGTATAATTTGGAAAAATTTATCTATAACTAGAAATTCTAACCTTTTGAAGTTGTCAAATTCTAGATTAGAAACACTTATGCAACCTTGCACTTGCCAAAACTAGTATTCACCTTGACATGGAAATAATTAGGACCAGTTGTCCCATCAATCATGCCAAAACTATTGTCATCAAATTTTACACCATAGGTCACTCTATTCAAGATCATAAAATTTGATTCAACATTGAATAATCTCTCAAGTTGTGGGAACTTGTAGGAGAGATGGATCTCAAATATTAAAAGGGCTAGCTCCCTAGATTTTTCTTTAAGTGTCTATCACCTAATCTAATGCTTGTTTATGAAAAGAGTTATAAGATTGAATAAAATGGAAAATACACTAAAGAGGTGATCCACCAAGACATATCCTACAAACTATAATACTTTTACTAAGCAATAATGCTTTTCAAGACCAATTATATGCATTGAAGTATCTTAACATAGTGTATCAATATCAAGGTAGCATACCTGGGACAATCAATAAGATACCTAACCTATGGATATATTTGACACCAAAGAGAAAATTTCATACTTGAAGAAGATCATAGTACATTCAACACACTTCACATGACCTATTAAAATTAGAACTCTTGCTTAAACATGAAGGATAAAGGGAGTAAGGATGATACTATCACTTAGCTCCATTATACATCACTCACACACTTAGAAAAAAAATTTAAAAATCAAAATTATACTTTTATTAAATTTTAAAAGATAAAATGTAATGTTATATTAGTAGGTATTCACCATACCAACTATGATCTCTTTTATAATGGCCAAAATGGCTCAATTTATAAAACTTGGGAGAAGAGAGAGAAAATAGAAGTTTAAAAGGCACAAGGACAAGTGTCCAAAAGATAAAAATAGTTATAATGTATGTGTATGAATATATTGGGTTATCCATGAAATTTCAAGAGCTACAAGTGTCATTTCCAATCATCCAAAACCTGTAAAGTAGTCAAGAAACTCCTTTTGTACAGAAAATTGCCCCTCATGATTAGCCTTCCATAACTACCTTATCATTACAACTAACCAAGTCTGATGATGGATTTGAGTGATATGGGTTACTAATAATCCTTCACATGAATTTTATATTTTCTTAATCATCCTTATGATTTTGTCTATGCACCATGATTTAAGATAGTCCCAAGATGAGCTCTCTATATGCACCTTTCACACTTGGCAGCTAAAAATTTCCCAATTATTTTGTTTGATCCATGAAAAATGGTGAATTAAAATTATTAAATTCATCCATATCATAATTTTCAATAAATTTTCCTTAATAGGCTTTCCAAAGTGAAATTCACCACTTTCTCCTAAGTGTTCACTATTTACCCACTAGACTATCTCAAATGAAAGAGATGGTAGATAGGATTAGGTTATTATAAACATAATAAAATTATAATTAATACATATAAAAAGTCCTAAAATCTCCCCAAATATTTATTTTTCATCTTGAAAGTTCTCCATGCATACAAAACATAACAAAAAGGTTAAAAAATGCCCTATTCTAGACTATTCCATACAAGTCTGTACAAAAAAATTGTATTAGAGGATGCCTGAGAGAGACCTTTACATGTTCCCAAATTTTAATGGCATATCCACTCCATATTCATGCTTTATTTTCAATCTCTTCCCAATCAAGTCCTTGAGAAGGGCTTGCAAGGGTTTTGAGGTGGTTTTCATTTGTAACATTCATTCATAACCATGGCACATTGTAAATCTAATAAAATTAAACTTATGTCTTATAAATGACCCCCTTAAACTTCCTTTAATGGCTCAAGGTCCCATGAAAGATTTGAGCTTTCCAAGATGGCCATTCGAGTCATTTTCAAGAATTTTGTAGGGTCTCAGCACATTCTAGGCCAAAATATGGCTTCCCAGTGGATATATTGAAAAAAAAGTTTAATTGCCTCTGAAACTTCCCTATAAATATTATCCAATCCCTAGAAAAACTCACCAAGGGTTTATAATGAATCTAACCCTTGTTTTGAAAACATGTTTAGGCCTTACCAACTAGGTATATCTACACCTTTGAAACAAATGACCATTATTGACACTTACCATGTACTAATATAGCTTCAAAACATCATGTTCACTCACATGTAGGTGATAAAAAACACTACAAGGCTTGGTAAAGGCTATAACTTGAAATGACCTTGCATTTGGCACTAAATTTACATGTTTCATCATTAGGTCTATCTACATACCTTATGGTCTAGATAACCATGATTTCATTAAAACCTTATAGACCTATTTATCATGTTTATACATGTGTCCCCTATCTATTAAAACTTTATTTACTAATCTAATTGGTCTCTGGTTCACCATTTCTCACTTTTACCCAAAACTACCATTATTGTGCATGAAGGAAGCACCTTACCTCTGAGACAAAAAAGAGAGTATTATCCCTATTTTTTTGTGAAAATTGAATAATTTTTAGGATTAAAAAGGTTAAAATTACTAATTACACCAAAGGATTTTTTTTGGTTCCATGGTTAGGGGGTCTAACCATCTCAATCTTCTCAAAAAATGGGTAAAAAACACTATTTTTACATATTATTTCTCAAACCTCCTCATGGATTATCCTTTCAAACTAATTTCATTCCTCCAAGTTTATTATATATGTTCTCCACCCTCATTTCATTCTTATGGAACCTAGGAATCCACCTGAAACCTTTCTCCTAAGTGGAATCTCCATACTCACCTCTTGAACCAAGGGTTTCCCTAACCTGCCTATACAGATTAAGTCCATTTTGCTAAGAGAAAAGGGGCCTTGGGTAGATTGAGAATGTATTTTTCATATAATTACATTAATTTTATAATTTGGAATCATATTACACTTCTTTAAATTCCCCCTTCCTAGGTATCCAAGCTCTCACCTTGTTCCTTCCAAGCTAGGACCCTGGTTGATTGTAATAGTGAATAGGGGTGTTTTCTTAGAGGATAATTTTCTTTGGATATATTATAAATATTTCAAGACATTCTATATATTCTTTTACCCTCTTATTATGCCAATTTTATCTAATTATTCTGATCTAGCATCTTAGTACTTTAAGGCTATTAATTGCTCACTACCCTCTATAGATTGAGACACCCTTAAGACCTTACTTGTAGGTGATTTTAGGTGGTCATAGGCATGATATTGGTCTTGAATTATACTTTATAAACTTATTTAGGTCCTCTTATACATTATTCCTTGAAATTTATACCTCTTCAACCTAAAATTTCTTTAAAACCTCTTCAAAGTACATAATCTCACTCCACTACCTGTCTCAACTGTAGGTGACTATGTTTCATTCATTTTAGGCCTACTTGTCAGTTGACTTAGCTAAAAATGGACTTGTTCATGGTGTCTATGATCTCATAGAGGTATTTATTTTTTCAAAAACCATAAAATTTGTTCATCTTGTTCATGATCACACTTGTTTCACAAGCTTTAATCCTTTCTACCTGTAGGTGTCCTCTCACATGCTTATGTACAGATAGAGGAGAATGCTTTAGGGGTAAAAACATTAAAGTCACTTTATCCCATGAAATTTTATATTATTATAATAAATTTAACTAATTTTAATTTTCCATCTTGATTTCTCAATCTAGGATTGAGTTTATGAATTGCAAGTTCACCTTTCTACCAAACTCCTATAGGTTTCACTGTCACAATTCAATGGTTTTGAGGGTACTTTTGGGTATTCAAAATACCACCCTCAATTTTTAATTATCCTTCCAAATTTTTCACATTTATTATCCTATGATAGGTATCATTCAAGTTAGACACCTTATAAGGTCATATAAACATGTTTTATGATACCTCAAAAAACTTTCTAGGCCTCTATTTGCAACTTTCAGGGATTGCAGGCATAAACACAGTCATCTCTCCTTTGAATTATTATTTATCACTAAGTGGATACCAAAGGAGTTTTTAACATTCTACCATTCCCTCATACCTTCCAAGTCACAAGTATATTCCTTTAAGCATCATCATGACAGCATCAAGACTGTGAGTGAGTGTCTTGAGTTATATATGCATATAGAAACTTGAAAGAGAATGAATTAATAGGGGTAAGGTTCTGAAAACACTTAAAATTAAATTTTAAACCTTAATTTTGGATAACATCATCAATAATATTTAAAAAAAAAACTTAAAACAATATCTTCAATGTGAATATCACCCTTTAAGGCACCTGTAGATGGGAAGAGTGGATCATGTAAACCCACATAAGCCTAGAAGAGGTCTAAGAAGATATTAAGACTTCCAAAAATCAAATAAACAATGAGAAACCTATAGATAAGTCTTGAGTAACATAATAAAACTTAAATTCCATCAAATCAAAGCAACATTTTCTAAAAATAGCTCAAAAGGAGACCCCTCATGGTTGTACATGCATAAAAAGCTACCTAGAGTGTTAAAAATGGTTCTTAAAGGAGGAGGTACCAATATGAGACTTATTTATATGAAATTTAAGTGTACTAAGAGTATTATCCACCCCCAAGCCATTCTTCCTAGATCCACTTGTGCGGTCCACACCAAGCATCACAAGTTAACCCTTTTTTTCTTGCCAAGATAAGTAAGGAAAATGAGTTGGAGATGGAATTTATGATGAAATTTATTTTAAAGTATTTAAATTTTTGAGGTTATATGAAGAGACACTCCACCCATGTTTTTAGCTGACGGTGGACTCAAGAAAACTGTATAAGTGCCTAAAAACCCCTAAAATCAAGGAGAAACCTCCATTTACTAAACATAACTCTTTATTTGCTGACATATGACTTCTCTTGACATGATCCTAACCTCTTTCACGTTTAAAATCAACTTGGTGACAAATTTTTTTGCATGAAAATCTGTACAAGTCATTAAATGGGCTAAAATGTGACCAAAAGGCCCTTTTTTGAATATAAGACATAACATATGACCAATTTATGACTTGTAAACATATTAAAACATTTAAAATAACACATTATGAAAATTTAAACACAATTTTATCCTTTTACTACCTTTTACTATGGTTGACCAACCTTTGACTTTAGTTGACTAGCCTAGTACAAAGAGGGTGGACTTCAACAAAGACTAGGGAGAGGATAAGTAAGATAACAAATGAACATGACACCCTATAGGACACATGGGAACATTATTAAAAATTTTAAAATAGTATGGGTTGATTAAATTTTAGTGTAATTTAAATTGAGTCAACAATACCTTGATGAGAGAGTATGTGACCACCTATAAGAGATCATATAAACCTACTATGCAAAAGCCCTTCAAGATCACCATGTATAGGCAACCCCTGAGCACAAGAAGTGATATGAACAAGAAATTATATATATCAAGAAGTTTTATGATAATTTTAAAGATTCACAAAGGTTTAAATTTTCTAAAAACACTCTCCTCCCTTAGAGGCTTGTTTCATAGACAGATAGTTAACATATGCAAATTAGTACCTACAACATTATTGGCATGTCTTGAGATCTAAATCCTAACCATAGTAAAAGATAATATATATGAATAAATGGGTAACATATAAACTTATAATGTGGTTAAAACATGGTGGTCACCCTACCAAATTCAAATGGACACTAAACCTAGACCTAAGGGTTACACAGGTTTGACTATGCATAAGACCTAGTCTAAGGAGGTGAAGATATGCAGAAGAAAGGGGTAATGAAATAATTGTACCTAAGGGTATTAATAAAATTTAATGAATATTGAATATTTTAAACATTATAATTCCATAAAAATTACAACAAAGGGAGATAAACTCCTACTCAGGCTCCCTAATACTACCAAGCACCTAGACTTGTAGATAGACCTACAACTAATCATAGGAGAGTTTGTTGTTTAAAATCCTCTATAGGTGTGATCAAGTTTTAAAATTTGGTAAATATGTTTATTGTGATTGGGTTAAGGTTTTAATTTTATCCTCAAGGTTATAAAATTAGTGGATACATCTACTATTCTGTCTTAGACCTAGTATAGTCTTTTAACAGTCGATTATCAGACTAGGTGAGTTATTTGATGGTTTGAGAACAATACATGTAGGCTAGACTTCATAAGTTATTTTTGAGTAAATAAAATTTGGTATTAAATTTATTCATATACTCTTTATGATAAATAATATTTAGGATTAAAGTCAAATACCCTTAATAGCTGGCTAAAAAAGACATACCTTAAACTTGGCCTTAAACCCTACTACCACTTTGAGGCATATGTAGGTCTTCATAATACATTGATGGTCATGATAAGGTGTGGAGATATAATAAAACTATTTAGAGAAGTTTTTGGATTATGGGAATATAATAAAGTTATCAGAATGGCTATAAAATATTCCTTGACTTACATAGTCGAAACATTTAGTTTGAAGCACACATTCTATTGTTCCTATCCTCACACACTTTTTTCATGGTATCCTAAGATATTTAGGAAATTTTAATGGGTTAATGGACTAAATATTAGAGGTCCATACTATATGAACCATCATTAAGATGGTGGACCTCAAAAACCATTCTTAAAACCCTATAAGGTGCTAGATGAAATAAATATACTTAAAACTTCATCCAAATGAAGTGATTTATCCATGAAAGAATATTTATGGTCTTCTTAGGTCTTATAAACATCACAATAAACTATTGGTTAACCCATATAGGGATCATATTATATGTACTAGGCTTGAGAAGGTGTATTTGAGACTATAAGAAAGGAACTAAAAAGTATTTTTATATATCATGAGATTCAAGAGAGATAATGGGTCCAAAAGTTCCCAAATAATCTTATGATAGTCACCTAGGTATTCAAATGAAAGACTATATGCATGAAAATGAAGGCAAGTGGATTAATCAAGATAATAATGTTACTCCAAGGAACCTTAGATATGATCTTCATGTTAATTATATTGAATAAGAGCCTCATAACCTAGGTTAAGACCAAAACTCAAGGACCCTATGATTAGACATGCTGGTCTAACACCTCCATTAAGACAATGTCACTTGAAGGTAGATCAAAGGGAAAAATGAGATTGAAGGGGACTCCAAGCCTATATATGGGTAATAATTAGATTATTTTGAAGGTATAGATCACTTTAGATTGTATGAGAGTTTCTATATTTGGTCATTGTGGCCTATAGACACCTAAAGATTATCTAAAAGGCCTACTTCTCACTTGAGAGACATTTTCACATGATCATAACGATATAGACATTATGTATGTGAGGTTGAGAACTTTAGGAGAGGTGAATAGATTTGTATACTTGAATTTAGTGGAATTTTTTTGGAGGTTTAATCCCTAACCTCTATGAATCATTGTTAAGAATCTTAAACACTCTAAAACCCCCCTAAAACCCTAATAAGAACCCAACTAGAGATATTTGAGGAAGAGTGCATCCAAAAATATGGGAACCACTTGAAAAACACCTGAATCATGTTTTCCACTTAGAGGAGGCCATGTTCATGGTACTTAATTGTATGGATACTATATTAACACCTCTAAAAACTATAAGTTTTTAAGGTTTTAATCAAGAAATGAGGTGCAAGACTTAGTCCAAAGTTATAAATAATAGTAGATGTTAGATTAGGAATTTTTTCACCTCCAAAAAGCTTAAAATGTTCACTTACCTTCCTAAAATAACCTATACTAACCTTCACCAATCAACCAATTTTCAAGGTTAGCCTAGGTGGCTTAGTTATGAAAGGAAGATGATTTTTCAAGTGAGAGGTTTTTGAAGGGTATAGATAATGACGTAGATGGTTAGTTAAAGAGTGATGAAATACTTACCAAATAGCTTTAATTTTATGTTTAACTATATTAATTATCTAAATAGTGGATGGATATAAGAATGGTTTACTAATTGATGATGCCTACTTAATCAATACAAAGGAGGTGATAATGGATGTAGAAAGGCATCATGGAGATAATGGACCACCTTAGGACATATTTAACTACTCCTTGAGGTTAATAGGCCCCATATTTATTAGCATCATGAGTTATTTTGGTGGTTTCTTCATCAAAGTCAATTTTTAAGTGTGGGCAACCACTTAATTCCTCACGGAAAAGGGATCCATCAAGCCACTTTCAATGCTGGTAACTAATGAAAGGAGAGGGAATTAGATGAAGGTGTCATGCATGGAATACTCGAGGGTAATAATTTACTAATTTTAGAAATTAATGCTCCAAAGAGTCCATTTAAGGTACCAATCCACTCAAGTAATGCATATGAAAGTAAGGGAAACTATTATAACTATTGCATGGCCACTATGACCTCTTATACACCTAGATTCTCCCCCCCCCTCTCTCTCTCTCATGAAAACTCTTTATATTTATGCATTGAGATATTTATTTTTATCCCTTGATTGGGTGTCATAAATCTCTACCAAAATTTTACCTTGCACCTTAAATCAATAGAGAAAGAATAGTTGCAAACTTTTGTATGAGTGTTAGTATGTGTTATGATTATTGATTTGTAGAAAGTATGAGGTTTATCTCTTATTATAGGTCCTCTCTTTCACCTAATGTCATAATGTCATCCTATGTAGGTTATACAAAGTGTCGATAGGTAGTAGTGGTTTTGAAGAGTGAATTGGCTATTAATGTCTTATACAGAGATACATTCTTTGCGTTAAAGTCATAGACTTTATACCTAACCTCCATATGAAATATTCATGTCTAGGATTATGTAAGAATCCTAGTCAGTTGCTTATTTTCTATTGTATTCAGAAGTATGTTTAAGGAGAATTCAAGAGAAGATAAGCAAAAATTGGTGCATCGCCACCCCTAGTATAGGTTTTCCTTCCATGTTTTCATCTTAACCCTTTTCATCCCAATATAAATAGGTCTTATAATAAGAGTTTAAGTTGGTATATTAGTGGATCTATCCCCATAATCTAGATATTTCATCTATACTATAGGTAACCCACAACCTTTAGGCCAATCCCATGTTATTCCAATTTTGAAGCAAAATTTAATAGTCTCATTCAAAGGGTACAACTTGGGTTGCTAATAATAATGATTTGACATATCTAATTAATGGATAATTTTTGAAGCATTAACTCATGGCTACTCTATTTGGAGAGGTCTCTGAGTAATAATGGATGTTATTGTATAGGTAGGAGTAGGTTACACTTTGTTTATTACTTAGATTCCAAATTTTAGACATTTTCCCTCATTGAAATAGTTCATGGTTTATAGATTACCTAATTTTGATAGTTTTCTTTACTTTAGATACATGTGTCTGCTTTAGGTAGTTTTTTTAATTTCTAGGGTAGTTTTATTTTGATTTCATGTAAATCTAGGCTGATCAATCCTCATATAATCAAATGATAGTTTGGGTGTTTGTAATCCAAATTGAATTAGAGGTGTTACATCCTATAGTTCAAAATTATAAATTTAGATAAGAAAAGAGAGAATTATCCATGACTATATCACAACGATTATTAATCCATCAACAAATTAAAATTTGTTCCCTTAGTTTTGTGTAATTATAGAAAGCTCTCCTTATCTTCTTTGGTCAAATTCACATAAAATACTAATTCTTATTTTAGTTAATGACCATTAACATGGGTAAAAGTTGACAATGACATTTTGATTAACCAAATTTTACTAAGACTAGCTCATGGTGGTCACCTTCATCCCTCTTTCATTTAAAATGAAAACGATATGTATATAAAAAATTTATAATCCCAAAGTCAAAAAGAAAATCAAAAGGAATTATAATCCTACATGATGAAATACTATTAATTTATTACACATTATGGAAAATATGAAGAAAGAGAAAAGGTGATCAAAGGTATCTCTATCGGGACTATGGATGCTTGGTTGGAAGTAGAGCAATACACAAGCTCCCCATTTTGTATGCACCTAAGTCCCAATCAAAATGAAACCTAAAACTCGCCCCATGTCTTTGCTTAAAAAGTTTTAATAATAAATAAATAACATCACTGTATCACACATAGGCTCAAGGTATAAGAGAAGTTAGTATGTTATATGGAATTATTAAGAGTCTCTTTTTTTTTCTAATTTAATCATTTTATTTTAGTTACATTTATGATTTATATTGGGATTCAAAACCATGGGTTTTGGGTTCTTGAAGACATAAGATTATTCACCCTTGTGAGCATCCACTTATTTTGTTTAACACACCCCACCTTAAAATTTTCCATGAAAAGTGGGGACCCCCTTTATTTTTAGAGGACTTGTATATTATTTGGGTGTGTATTTACTTGTGTTGGTTATTATTAACTATAAAATATCAATATTTTAGAAATTAAATTACATTTTGGTGAACCTATTTTCCATTTTAAAGGACTTATTAGAACTAATATATTAATGAAAATTTGAGAAGAATTACTATGTGTGATAGGTATTTAGTTTGGTTTATTTAGATTCTTTTTAGTCAGGAGACTTTCCTTTAGATACTTTCTCTTCAGAAACTTAGTCTTTAGAGCCTTTCTCTTCAGCAACTTAGTCTTGGATAACTTAGTATTTAGAAACTTTATTTATAATTTTGTTTAAATTTGTAGCTTAATATTCAATAACTTTATCTTTGGATCATTTCTTTTGGTTGGTAAATTTTAAGTTGACAAATTTTATTTGCACACTTTCTCATTGACACTTTTTAGTCAGCAACTTTACTTGAGAAAATTTTGTCTTCAAGAGGTTTTGGTCTTTGGATACTTTAATCTAGAAGGTTTTTTGTTCAGAGTCTTTCTATACTATAACTTCTTCTCCAATGACAATCTCTCAAAAGAGTACTTAATCTTTGAGAATTATTCCTTTATTGGGTTTTGGACAAATTTTTTAGAACAAATCTCTACAAAGAGTATTTTTCTATTCAGGGTCTTTCGCATGGAATATTAAGATCGTCATATCATATCATTAGTCTCTAAGGAAAATCTCACCCCTTTCCCCCTATCATCAACTAAAAAATACAATGATAATTTTTAAAAGGAAAAAATCAACACTGTGGCACCTTGAATGAGCAATCATCCTATGTGGAATTTATACAAGGACTAGGTGGTCAAGTTTGAATTAAATGAGGGTGATGAGCTCGTAGACATTAGAGATTAATGATACACAAACTAGAATGAATGTAGAAATCTATAACATCTATCCCATAATTGATTTCACCTCATTTGATTTTTTAAGAGATTAAGTGCACATAGCTTTATATAATATTATAATCCCTAATTGTGTTTAAAACAACTTTCAATTCACGTAATTAAGTTTTTAGACCACCATTTTTGAAAGATTGAATTTCACCAATGTCTATAAAAAATAATGGATTTTTCATCCAAGGCCTACAAAGAAGCCTCAAAACCATCTAGGTTTTCCATCAAGGACTCCATTGAATACTTAGACATAACTTTTGATTTAACTATGTTCAACATCCTCCATGCTAGTTAATCAACTCTATGGGAGGTCATAGAGAATATTGATTCATTCACTTTAGAAGAGGACATCTTGGCCAAGGATAAATAGTTTCGAATTGACCCACTACCATTTAAATAATAGGTATTTTATTATGTAGCTATAAAATCATAAGTCATGTGGTGCATTAGCTTGTTGCGAGGCTTATTATTTGAAGGTAGAATTGTAGATAGTGCTTACCTATACTCTATCCAAAATAACATAGTTATGGCATACATCTCTGAAGATGAATTCATGAGGTATTTAAGTCTATCTATTATATATTTTACATTCATTTTACACATTGTAGTTGCTTGGAAAAAAACAATAATGTATAGAAAGCATTAGGGAAGTGGCTTCTCCCAGGTGAGACTTTCACTATCAAAGAGCATACCAATAATCCCATCCCTATCATCTAATTTAAGATGAGTATTCACACATGCATGCCATTATAGAACCAAATATTTGGCCACCCAAGCATCCACTTCTTGCATCTAGAATGGGTACCCCTATTAGACCTACTTATTACTTTAGAGTGCACATATTTGTATGCAAACAAAAATGCATCATGTTTATAAATTGATCCTAACTCAAAGAAGATAAAGCATACCTACACTTTTGATTAGCAATACATTTTTTAAGTGGGAGCATGGCCAATATAGGGATATACTAAACTTGAATAGGGTATCAATTTTCACAATAAACCATGTGAGGTAGGGTTCTAAAGCCTACAGTCTAACATAATTAGACCAATAACCCTAAAATAGTCTTAGGTTTAACATTTCACCCATGTCTAATAACAATAAAGTAAATCTAATCTAGTGTACACTAAATCTTATGGCATAATATGATGGTTAGAAAAAATCAAAACATGTATAGGAAAATATCAATTAAGCTAAGTATGAGTAAGACCCTAATACATGGAATATGAAGAGTAATATTATTCGATCCAACACTTATGCTACTTATATCTATTAAAGAAAGGAGGATAAAGTTAGAATATAATTACATGAATGTGAACCCATCGAGACTCAATATATCCATTAGAAAAAGTGGATTCACAAGAGGTTGTTGTGGTTTGTAAGGATCACTAAGAAAGTCCAAATCATCCAAGACTTATCCACAAGATTAGATTCTCTAAGTAGAAACACTAACCTAAGACTCCTCAAGTAGAATGGTGGAAGAGAAAATTATGAAGAAGCATGAGTGAATAATAAATTTTTATTTCATATTAAAACAATTATGAAATGATCTTTTATTTATAGGTGGATCTTTCCCTAAATCCTCTTAAAAATGTTGGTTGTCTAGGGTTGACCATGCTGACCCTGTATGTTTTTGGGAGATAAATCACTAGGTCCTAAGCTAGGTCAACCAAAATGATAATAAAAATATCATGCTAAAATACCTAAAAAAAGTATAAGGTCATCCCATTTGACCCCATATAGTAATTAGAGGCTAAATACTATATAAGGTCAACCTAGTTGACCTAGTACAACTAACTGGTGAAAGGGGATCAAGGTGAAGAAAAGAGGGATAGAAAGAGGGAAAAGATTGGAAGAGTGAGAACTAAAGGATTAATATTTTATGGAATGGTTTTAATATCTGGTTAGATTGGTAATAATGTGCTAATAAGGGACAATAATCTTGCAAAAAATTAAAGGTCTGCCCACCCCTTTCTTGGTACACACCTTGAAGCATGGACTCAGAGAGATAAAGTCTCAATGGGTTCCTACAAGATGTAAGAATTAGTATTTGATAAAATTTAAAAATATTATGTTTATACGTATACCCCACTCAAATCTCATCATGTGTCACTAAGGGGTAATAGGGTATGGTGCTTCAATAAAGAACATAGTAACACTTAATGTTGATTCTAAAAAATAATTTGTAGTATTTCTAAAGCAAAAATAACTGAAAGTAAATGAATGAAAATTAAATAACTAAAAATAAAATGTAATGCATACCTTGATTTACCTTTATCACTAAATGTTTTTTTGATGTTTTGTTAGTTTTGATTGTGTAGGGCATAGAGACTACTTTTGACAAACCCAAGAATACAAAACTAAAAAGCAAAAACAAAAACACACAATAAAAGCCAAGATAACTGGTGTTATGAATATGGGACATACATGGGAATTTGGAAAGCTAGGGTGACATGTGATATGTTACTAAGAGTAAATTAGGTAATTTAAAATCTAAGGTTACTAAAGATGAAAAAACTCAAACAAGTAAACCTTAAGTAAGAAAGGCAAACTCACCAAGTCAAACCAAGGATATATGTTAAAAAAGAGATGGTAGATGGTAATAAAACATCAAATGTAAAATAAAAATGGTAAAATAAAATTTATGAGTGAGTAGTAACAATCCTTATCTCACTCAACAATGGAAAAAGGTGCATAAAAAGCGAAAAACAACATTGTCAAGTGAGAAGTAATAAACCACCACACTCAACAATGGAAAAAGTGTACAAACTCAAGTGTCCATAATAGCAAGATAGTTAAACAAATTATTAATGGTAAAATTAAAGTAAAAAAATTATATAAATGTAATTCTATGGTGTAAAATAAATAAGTAATCCATAGTTGCTCAAATATGTTGTTTCACTCTAAGGATAGATAAAACTAAAACAAAGTAGTGCTAGCATATTTTTAAGAGATGAAGAAGAATGAATTAAAGAAGGGAAAATATATTTGGAATCAAAATTTTCTATGAAGCGGGGAAATGAAATTGGTGAAGGGGATAATGAAGGAAAACTAAGTTAGAAGAACTCCTTATCAAAGTCAAGACACTCAAATTAGGTTTGTCAAAACAAGAGGACTTTTGACCATAAGGACTTTGAAGAAATTCACTTAGATAAAAAATTATTACGCCAGAAAATTAAGTACATATATCATCTCATGAAGGATATATTCATGAAAATTAAAATAGACTTACCCTCCCATATTGTGTTCCTCATTCCTCAAGATCCCTTACAGAGTTGTTGATCTACTATAAAAATTGGGTACTTGCATGAGAAAGTAGGTAGAATCATAGAGTTTGTTGAATTATCCTATTAAAATATAATATCATAAAACACCCCAAAGGACCTTGGATATATGTGAGGCCAACTATGAATTTGAAACTTTGATTGTAGATAAGAGATGTGCTTATAATCATGTTTTTTAATATGATTTTGACTTTTGAGATTTGTATGTTGCATTTTAGATATCAATGTCTTTTATTTAAAATGATTTGGATTTTAAATTTATTGATGTATTTTTATATTCCTTCTCCATATGTATTTGGAAAACCAAACATGGGTGGTAAATATGAATTTCATTTGAATACTTGGGACAAAGTTTCTAAGAGAGAGAACTTTAAAGAGTATGGGGTCTAAGAGTCTCATAAATTTAAGTGAAATAAAGGTGTTATCTTTAATTTGAAATTATTTTATCCAATTTGGAGTGAAAGAAAGGGGAAACAAGAGGAGCTCACACATGTAGCAATGTGAATTACTTCAAATCATAAAAATGTGACAAAGGGTAAATACAGATATAATGATAGTAATGTATGATTTCTTATCATAAAAATGAGGGAAATGGAGGAAAAACATGCTAAAATATTTTTTTTTGCAAATTAAATCTATCAAAAGAAGAAAAATCTAAAGTTTGAGAACAAGGATGTAAAATTTTTGAAAGATGGTAATTTTTATGAGAGTCAGGGCCTATCCACAATCTTACACTATAACTTCATAAAAGAAAAACCCACGAGGGTAGCAAAAATAAAGTGAAATATAAAGTGAGGTAAGTAGAAATATGGTAATTTTTTGAGGAATATCAGGTCCGATCTATAGTCTTAAAAAACAACTTACAAAAGAAAAACCCAAGAGGTGAGAAAAAGAGAAAATACAAGAAGATGAAGAATACTATAGAACATCAAGAAATAAAAAGAAAAAAAGGGAGGACTAAAGGTTTGTGAAAGGAAGGAAATTTTTGTAGAGGGAAAGACTTATGTAAGTAACATAATTTTTTTTTAATAAATATATAAATAGAAAACATGACAAAAAGTAAATGTTTAGGAAAAGTACTTTTTGAGAAATTGAGTGTTGATAGGATCTTTGAAAGCATGGCCTTCATTGGTTTGAAGGTAGTAGGTGCTTAGCCAAGAATATATTTAACTAAATGTGGGACCCATAATTTTTGGGTGTATTTACCTTCTTTATCATGAGTGTATTATAGTTTAAGGACAATATCACCAACATTAAATGTGCAAATTTTAACACGTTTGTTATGTTATCAAGAAATGTGAGCCTTGTATTAGTGGTTATGTTTTAAGGTAGAAATATGATGTTCATAAATAATATCAAGGGTATGAATATGAGCTTAATGTAATTATTATTCAATAATAATACCATGAAGAGATATATGAAGAGAGGGAAGCTCAACTTCCAAAGGAAGAACTGACTTAGAACCATAGACTAGCAAAAATGGAGTTGCCCTAGTGGTAATATGTATGTTAGTCTGACAAGCCCAAAGTATAGGGTAGAGATGAAGATGAAAATCCATGAAAGTTTCATGAATTTTCTTTTCAAGAATTTTTTTGAGAATTTTATTAGTGATGTCAGCTTGGCCATTATATTATGAATGATAAGGCATGGAAAATTTATGGTTAATCTTGAATTTGTTGCAAAGTTATTTAACATATTTATTTTTGAAGTTAAAAAAATTATCTAAAATGATGGTATGAGGAACACAAAAATTTAAAATTATTTGTTTAAGAATAAATTTAGAAATGGTGGGACTAGTGACATTAACAAGAGGCATGGCTTCTACCTACTTGGTAAAATATTTGGTAGCGGTAATGATAAATACATGGCCATCATGGAAGTGAGGTAGTTTACCAATGAGATCAAATCCCCATGTGGAAAATGGCCAAGGAGATTTGATGGTTTGAATTTTGACTAGAGGTAAATAGATTAGATCATTTTGAAGCTGACAAGGATTACACTTTTTGGCATAGTCAATTGCATCCTTTTCAAAGGTAGGCCAAAAGTAACCCATATATCAGAATTTGTGGGATGTAGCATATGTACTATAGTGGCCACCTAAAATTCCCCCACGTTCTTGTTTAATAATATGAGGGACCTCATCTTTCATAGCATAATGGAGAAAGGTACCTTTAGTATTATGAAAATAAAGGATGTTGTGTCGAAATACATACTTGAAAGCTTGTTTATGACTGCGTGTATTTTTATGAGAGTTTAAATTAGGAAAATAAGTTTTATGTTTTAAGAATTAAATGATGTCTTGGTACCATGGATTTTATCAAATAGTAATAGCCTCAATGTGGCAAATAAGCAAATTTGGTGGTTGAGTATAAGATGGAAATTTTATTATTTATATAATAAAATTAGGATTATAAATGAATTGATGAGGATGAAAGAGAGTTGTTGAAGAGGCAAGAGAATCAACAATGGAATTTTGATCTTTTGGAATAGGATCAACAATAAAAGAGATAAAATCCTTAGTAAGAGTGGTCATAATTTGATGATATGTGATGAGGTTCTCATTTTTACATTGATAATTACCACTGACTTGGCAAAAAATAAATTAAAAATAACCTAAAGAATGAAGGTATTGAATGTCTAAATCAAGAATATATCTCTTGCCTAAGATAAGAGATTCATACTCGACCATATTATTGATGATATCGAAGGTGAAGTAAAAATCTAAAGGAATGATCTTACCAAGAGGACTTATGAGAATACAACTTGCCCCAACTCCTTGAAGTAATTTAGAAATTTAAAATTTAAGGGTCCAAGTATCTTCATGCAAGTCAACATTAATTTTAGGAAGCTCTTTGATAACTAATTTTGGTTTAGTTGTACTAGAGGGAGTGGAAGATTCATCAAGTTGATTGGCTTCAAGATTGACAATAAAGCTATGAAAGTAATCTTTGAGATAAATATCTTGATTAAGACCTTTAATGTAAAGGATATTATTTTCTAGAAGATCATCTTGAAGGGAAGAAGTAGATGGTATAGGAGCTATGCCAATTTGATCAATTATGACTTTCCCTTTAATAAATTTTTGAGTAATGATGCAGAGATCAAATTCCATAAGGAGGACCATCCATTTTCTAATTTGATCTCTAGGAAGAAAATATTTAGAGAAGAAATGATGAAGGGGGTCAGAATGAAAGATGATATAAGTAGTTTGGTAAAGAATTTAGTGGCAATAATTTTTAGTTGAAAAATAGATGGTAAGGTAATCACACTAAATTTTGGTATAATGTGTTTCATAATCAATGAGGCCTTGGCTAATGTAGTAGATGACATACTCTCTTCTTATATCAACTTGTTGGGAAATCATTTCCCCAACTAAAATAGGTGTGGAAGAAGTATATAGAATTAAAGGTTTATCATTGGAAGGAGGATGAAGTATGGGTGGATGAATCAATGAATCTTTCATATTGTCAAAAGATTTTTGAGATGGGTCCATCCATTCTAAAGCATTACTTTTATTTAGAAGTGAATTGATGGAGTGAATTCGATATCCCATTTTAGGAACAAATCATCTGATTGCCCCAAGTTTACCTAGATAAGTATGAATGTCAAGAATAGAATGAGGAATGGGTATGTTGATGATAGCACTAATTTTGGCATGGTCAACATCAATGCCATGGAGAGAGACTAAGAATCTTAACAATTTTCCAAATGTGACTCCAGAGACACATTTGTAAAAATTAATCTTAACTATATATTTAAGGAGATATTTAAAGATGATAGAGAGATCAAAAATATGATTCTTATGATGTTTAGATTTATAAATAAGATCATCCACATAGGCTTCAACAATTTTATGAATGAGATCATGAAAAATGTGAGTCATCACTCACTGGTAATTAGCTCCAACATTTTTAGTGCTGAAGGGAATTTTGACATAGAAATAGGTGCCCCATTCCATTGTGAAAGTAGCCTTATGTTGGTCCTCAAGGGAAATATGAATCTAATTATATCCTGAGAAGCCATCTATAAGAGATAATATTTCATAACCAACCATGGAATCAATAATGACATCTATTAAAGGCAAATGTAATTTGTCCTTGGGAAAATTAAGATATGATTATGCAAATAAATACAAATGTGATTGAACATGGTGACCTTCTTAATGGGAACAATGTTGGACATCTATTCAGAATAATCCACTAGTTTAATAAATTTATCATTAAGTAATTTTATGATTTCCTTATGACAAAGTAGAATCTTTAAGTGGACATTTTATTTATTTTTGATGCATAGGTTTTACATTATGATATGAAATGATGTTATGTACCATAATGTTAGGGTTAATGCTTAGCATGTCCTCATAGGACCAAGTGAAAGTCTCATGATATTTATCAAAGAATTATATAAAAATTTTATGAACAATAGGTGAAATATCTCAAGAAACTACGATAGTTAAAGGATAAGATGGAATACCATATTTGATGTGAGTGGTTTCTTCAATAATATTGGAATTACCATCTTTAAAGTGGTATGGTACATTAGGTAAGGCCGAAATTGGATTTGTTTTAGGATCAGTGCTAGCAATGAAGTTGTTGAAGCAACGATTTTTAGTTTTAAAATTTCCAAGTTTATGATGCTTTTGAGGAATTTTAGGTTCTCGAGCATAAAGTAACTCAATAATATAGTCATCACTAGGTAAGGTAGGAATAGGACCATAATACTAGACATCTACTTCAAGATCTAAGATTGGATTGCCATGGTGATCATACTCATAATGTATCTAACGAACATCAGTTTCCTTGGCATCAAGTGTAATTTAGGGAGTAGAAGTAAATGGAGTAGAATATATTGGTGTATTAGTGGGTTCAATGATAGGAGAAGTATTATATTCAATGATTAGATTGATAGGTGGTAAAGGAGTTGTAGTAATTTCTAGAGATTCATAAGGAATAATTTGTTCTACCACCCAAGGAGTATTAATAAGAGGATAATTGATAGGAGGCACATGACCCTAAGGATCTAAGGTGTGATCCATAGAAATGGTATGAACATCTTGATTGAAAGCATAAATTTGGGCTAAGGGTTTTTGATAATGCTAGACATCTAAGTCTCTAGATTGAGCTTGGGCCATTATATAGTTGTCATCATATGTTAGAGAAATCATACATGCTTGAGAATTAGGGGGAGTTTTAGAGGATGAAATATTGAAATTAATAAATGTATGAGTAAAAATTATGTGATGATCTTAAAATAATTTTGACACTCTGAAATCATTGAAAGTGAAGGCATATTCTAGTAAAAAAGCATCCTAATCATTGTCTGGAGGGGGGAAATTGGTAATCTCATCTATGAGAGCAACATTATAGTCTCTTGGTAAGAGAGAAGGAGAAATCCATTATGAAATATATGGAGGTAGCTTAGTGGTATTAAAAGTATGTTGTAACTCATTGGGCTTATCATCATTAGAATCTTCAAGAGTAACTTGTAAATTAGGATTCATGTTGATGAACTCAAGTAAAGGAGGACTATTGATTTTAGGAATTGTAGGAACATGATATTGTGATATAAGATTGGTAAGTTGAATGCTTCATGGATTAGGATCAACTTCATGCCTATACATTTTTTCATTATGTAAGAATTTAATACATTAACTATTAGAAGAAGTAATGGCCCTCATTCAATGAGTCCATGGATGACCAAGGAGTATGTTATAAGATAAAATAATATCAAGGACAATAATCTTGTTTTTAATAGTCTTAGGTCCAATGGTTAATGGAATCTAAATATAACCAAGTGGATTTTTATTAGTCTTATCAAAACCAAAATTGGTAAGCCATGTTTGCTTAAGATGATCCTTGTTATAACCAAGTTATTATATAAGCCATAAAGATGTGACTTTAATACCAAAACCCTCATCAACTATAAATTTTTGAATAAGAGTGGTATTAATGGTTGCTTTGATAAAAAGTGGCGTATCATTGGTGTAAAAAATAATTTCATCATTGATAATGTATTATTCAAGGAATTCAATAGAAGTTTTGGAAGAAAGATCCATAGTTTTAATTGTATTTACATTGATAAGTTGAGAATCGATAGAAGATGGTTCTTCATGTATGGAAGATGGATCTTCAATCTCTTGAAGTTATTTCATAAGGAATTTATGATGATAGGGTGAAGTTGGAAACAAATCCATAAGTGAAATCTTACAAGACATAGATTTAAGTTCTTCAAGAAAGTTCTGATAAGATTTAGAAGAACCAACATGAGGTTTGGGAGGTAGATTAGATTTTTGAGGAATAGATGTTTTTGGAGGATTAGAAGGAGGAACTTTTTACTTAGGTGCTTCCAAATAGAGATTAGTGGTGGTAGTATCTTTAAGAATATTTTCATCCAAAGATGGATTTTTAGGCTTGGTAACGGGATCTTTATGAGCCAGTTTATGATGATAATTAACCTTAGTAATGTTGATAGATTGAGAATTGTTAAACTATTGGTCATAGTCAACATCAAAGGCATAAACAACCTTAGAATTTGATTGATTATTGAGATAATTTTTTTGGTTATGATAGGTATAATATTTATAAGTTTGTCATTTTTAAAAAGTAGTAGTATTCTCTTGACGATGAACATTGATCATAGCTTCATGGTTGAATGAATCACCAAGCACATAAGAGAAAAAAATTAGTGAGACATATACAAGATTTAAGATAATGTCCAATGTTAGCATGGAACCAACAAAATAGATTGGGGTCATACCACTTTGGAGGAGCATTAGGATAGTTGAAAGGTTTTGAGGGCAGTAAAAATTGTTTCATTTGTTGAATTGAAAGAGGTGTATGAAAAGGTGAAGGAAATTTGGTTTTGGAAACTCCTAGTTTGTTTTATGAAGCATTAATAGTGATAGAATTATATGTTTGGAATGATACTTTAAGAATTTTAGGATTATGTTCAAATTGTTTCATGAGAAAGTCTTTATATTTAGCATGATCAAGAGCTTCATTTAGTATTTGAGGGGCAAAGGTTCAAATATTCTATTAAAGATTAGGAGTTAAGGATATGATAAAGATTTTGATTAACTTATCATAAATCATGTTATGGTCACCTTCATGGGCTAATGATTTCCATATTTTGATAAATTCATGAGATGATTTAGTGGGATATTGCTTAGCATTGATGAAGTGGATAAGACAATTTTTAGGAAGATCATTGTGTTGAAACTCTTAAACTAAAGGATTAAGCAACGCTTTAAGTTTCCAAATAGAATGTTGGGGAATTTGATTATACCATTCTAATAAATCATAGGTAAAAGTTTTGACTAAGATTTTAGTTGTAGTAAAGGTATTAGTTTGGATCCACTCTTTGTAAAGGTTTCCAAAGGCTTTGAGAAATGAGGCAAGGTCTTTAGTCCCATTATATTTGATAATTGTAGATATGTTATTAATATCAATGGAAATGAGGCAAGGTTTTTAGTCCCATTATATTTGATAATTGTAGATATGTTATTAATATCAATGGATAAAATAAAGGGGGATAAAGGCTCATTTTTAATCATTTGAAAAATATTGTTATTCATTATGGGTTGAGGAATAACATTACCTAAGGCATACATAAGAGGTGGAGGAATGAAATTGGGATTAGCTTGAGGATACATAGTTAGAGGTTGAATGTTGTTGAAGTTGCATCATTTGATGGGTGTTAAAATTTTACATAATGTTCATTTGTTGGATAAATTGGGATAAAAGTCGAGTTGTATCAGGAGGTGGGTTGGTGTTGGTAGGGGCACTCCCCAAATTGGTATTAGGGAGAGGATTTCTAGAAGACATATTACTAGTGGGATTGTTAAGTAAATTTTTATCAATCACTTCCACATTAGTTTGAATATTTTGAATATGAGAAGTATCTTGGTAAGTAAATAAATTATCAGACCCATTAAATTCATCTTGATGTTTTATTTACACCATATTTTAGGTCATGGATGAAGGAGGAGAAGAGGTACCCCAAGAGTGATGGTGCTCTTGGGAGGAAAAGAGAGGGAGAAATGAACATCCTATATAGTATCTAAATGGATTAAATCTATCTAAGAAGATTATAATAGGAGACTTCATTATGATTAAAGATAGATGAATATAATGTAAAGAAGGAGAGATAGATAACTAGATTTATAAATAGGGAAAGTAGAAAATAGTACAAGGTAGACTTGGTCAACCTAGCATAAGAAACATGGATTATAAACTATATAACATCAACTGGGTTGATCTAATATAGTGAATAAAAATAAGAAAAGAATGAATAGGGTCTTCAAATAGTACAAAGTCAACTAGATCAATCTAGTATAGTGCACAAAGGTTGATAAAAGGTACAAGGTTGCCGAGGTCAACCTAGTATAGTATATATGTAAAATGAGAAGGTTGATAACAAGTTATGAATTGAAATAAGACAAATTTTGGTGAATATAATAGAGGCACGCAATACAAAAATTTGTACTAATGCTGGAAAATGCAATTTTTTACACACATAATTGAGAAAAGAGCAAGTAATCAACTGTAAAAGTAAAGATCTAAATAATTGGGAAACCTAAGGAGTTGATTAGATTATTAAGAATATGATTTTAAATTTGATGGTAAGTTGGAGTAAAGCAAGGAAATAGATAGCAATCTAAGGATGGTTTTAGGTAGTTTGGGATGAAAAGGATTGTAGTATCAATAGTATAGGCTTAATATTAGGGTGTACCCTCTCACTTCACACATTGAAGTGATAAGGGTGTTGGGTGCTTAGTTAGAATATACCATTAACCATGTTTTATACTTGACTAGAGTATCAAGTTGGTTTCCCCCTTAGAGATGAAATCTAAGTAGGTTGGCCTTGGGTAGATAAATGTTAAAATGCTTATTTAGATTATGTGATTTAGCTATGTACATAAAATAGAAATAGTGAAACTAAATTGTTAATTAAAACCCCCTAGTTAGACTACATAAAATAGAAATAGTGAAACTAAATGGTTAATTAAAACCCCCCTAATTAGATTATCTAAACTATTCTAAGCATGTAAGAAATAAAAAAATAAAGGGTATGAACTAATTACTTGTATATAGATATTAATTCCAACTTGAAACAAGGTATAGTGTTGAAACTTTATGCAAAAAATATAGAATATGGTCGATAGGGTCATACTTTTACTATAGACGCAAGGTCTAAAAATGAATAGGGTTGTCTAGGTTTAACCTAATTATTTAGACAACACACAAAACAAAGAAATGGTTCGATAGGGTTGTTCCAGTTGACTATGTAGGGTTAGTTTTGAAGACTACAAAATATGAAAGGAAAGATAGAAAAGAAAGAAATAGAGAGATAAAAAGGAACCTTAGTGGGTCAAAGATGCTGAGAATAAATATTTTTAATCAAGTACTTTGGAATATGCTTAAAAACTCTGATAACTAAGTCGACTGGGTTGATCAAGCTTTGAAAAATCCTAATACTAAGTTTCTAGAATGTATAAGATCAAATAGGGTTGACCTAGTAGCTAAATATAGATGTTTAAAAGTGTATAGGGTCAATTGGGTTGACCTAGTAGTCTGAATTGGAAGTCTAGAAAACTATACTAGGTTATCTAAGTCAATCTAGTTGCTTATTCCTAAAAATCTACACAGAGATTAGAACTAGGTTGATAGAGCCGATCCAACATGATGGATATATGATAAAAATAATGATAAAAAGAATGAATGAAAGTGAAATAAATATTACAAGGGTTAATTTCACATTGAGTTCACCAGAATCTATGTAATAAACAATGCATCATGTCTATAATGGATCCTAGCTTAGAGAAGATAGAGCATACCTACAATTCTGATTGGGAATAAATTTATTAAGTAGGACCATGACCTGATTAGGGGATCACTTGTGATAATACACCATGTGAGGTAGGGTTCCAAATCATATAGTCTAACATAATTATGCAATAACCCTAAATGATTCCTAGGTTTAATATTTCACCCATGTCTAATAACAAGAAAGTAAATATAATCTAGTGCACACCAAATATTATGGCACAATATGAGGTTTATAATCAATAAAAACATGTATAGGAAAATCTTAATTAAGCTAAATATGAGTAAGACCCTAATACATGTAATATGAAGAGTAATATATTCAAGCCAACACTTATGCTACTTCTATTTACTAAAGAGAGGAGAATAAAGTTAGAAGATACTTACTTGAATGTGAAGCTGTCAAGACACAATCTCTCCCTTGGCAAAAGGATATTTTTAAGAGGTTTTTATGGTTTGTAAATATCACTAAGAAAGGTCAAAACATTCAAGACTTATCCATAAGACTAGATTCTCCAAGTAGAAACCCTAAGCTAAGACTTCTCAAGTAGAATGGTGAAAGAGAAGATTGTGAAGAAGTACAAGTGAATAATGACTCTTAATTGCATATTAAAATAATGATGAAATGATATTGTATTTATAGGTGGATCTTTCCCTAAATATTCCCAAAAACATTAATTTTATATGGTTGACCCTATTGACCCTATACATTTTTGGGAGATAAATCACTAGGTCTCGAGCTAGATCAACTGAAGGACTAACAAAGATCTCAATTGAAAATACCAAAAAATAGTATATGGTCATCCCAATTAACCCTATACAATAATAAAAGGCTAAAAATGATATAGGGTCAACCCAATTGACCCATTACAATCAACTAATGAAATGGGATCAAGGTGAGGAAAAGAGGGATAGAAAGAGGAAAAACACTAGAGGAATGTGTAAGGGAGAAGTAATAGCTTATAAAATGGTTTTAAGAGCTAGTTGGATTGGTAATAATGTGTAAATAAGGGGGAAAAATCATATAAATCATCAAAGGTCTAGGCATCCCTTTCCTGATGCACCCCTTAAGGCATGCACTCAGAAAGATCAAGTCTCAATGAGTTATTACAAGATGTAAAGCATCATTATTTGATAAAAGTTGAAAATATTATGTGTATACACTATGCATTGGGATATCTCATCATTGATCACTTTCATGAATAAATTATTCACAAGGACAAGAGGCCCCAAGGGAGAAATTTATATATGATTTCATACCTTATGGATGTAGTCATGGGAAATTTTTATAGGCATAATGGGGTTCTATGGAGTCCCAACCCTAATTTTATCAAGAATAGAATATGTGAATTTTACTCTTTCATTCACATATATGCATATTTAAATAAAATTTAAAAAATTATAGAGGACCTCTATCCTTAGGTTTGAATGGCCATTCATGTCCACCCTTTGGCTAAGATTTTAAGTATCATTTCCAAAACACTCACTAATTTGGGTGAATTTTGGTTCTACACTAATTATAAAATCATCATGGTTGTTGGGCATAGGGTAAAACCTCTCCAGCTCCCCATTTTTGTCCCTAAAAAAGTATTTGAACAAGTGATTGCCTTCCAAATATGGAATGGTATAGATGAAGATTTGACAAATAATAAGAAAGGTAATTTACACAAGTCTAATATCACTATTGTGATGATGTAGTAAACATTCAAGAGACATTTTAGGAGACTCAATAATTCACAAAGAGCTTATGCATTGGCTAATCTACCCCATATGGATTAGGACCCCCATATGAGAGTATAAAATAATATTCAAAAACTTTTAATTCCATACAAACATGAGTTATTTAACCCCTTCTTGTTCCTTAATGTCACATATGATGAGAAATTAAAGGAAAGGGATGTGAATATAGGTTTAAGAGAAGAGTTGTTGAGGGTGATACAAAATGACCCCTCCCTTAAACTCATTAAAGCTAAATTTCGGATCCCACCACTAGGGGGATGGATATATTTTGACTTATATAATGGTAGGCCTTACCAACATCCAAAATACCATGGTCAAGATCCCCAACAACCATTAACTACTATAGAATAATTATAAGAGCATTTAATAAGGGAAAGATTAATTACTATAGAAAATGAACAAGATAAAGATCTAAAAGAGATACCAACTACTACATAGGAAGAAGAAGAATAGAATCCTCCAAGTCAAGCATCTACTATTGAACTAAGGAGAGTTAAGTAGGAATTAGCATATGAGATAACACAAGAAAAGGATAATATAAGTATGGATGAGGTGGGGATCATTTTATTAGATTATTATGATGAGGAATAAATGACACCTATTATGAAGGATAAAATAGACCTAACATCTAGTATGACTCTCCCCACTCTTACCCAATAGTTGACTACTCCACAATCTGAGAAAATAATATTATATAATTAAAATAAATGAAGGGGGAGAGACATTAGACCTTATCCATGGAAGTAACTAGTAGAGATGAAATACCTTTAGTTAAAGGAAATGCAAGCCAAGTGGTGAATGAGGAAGATCTATAATAGGATAAGGTCTTGATCTTATAAGGACTAAAAGCAAAGTCTCCCTTTAGTGGTGATCAATCTAGTAAGGGTGATCTTTTCACTACCCCACTAGGCCTTTCTTCACTAATGTCATTAATGATTGCTTATACCATGACTTTTCTAGTTGTTTACACTTTCATTCCTTTGAAATCACTCTCTACTTATCTTCTTTTCATTTCTCCTACCTTTACTCTTCCAACTTCCACTTCTACTTCTTCAACCATTGCCCTTACAATCTATACTCCTTTAATCTTCATCCATTAAACCATTGTTATTCACATCCTTGCCACCTCTTCTCCCACTCTTTTAGTCTCTACATCTATTTCTCTATCCACCAACCAACCCATCAATTAAATGTTTGCCTCCTGTAGCCAATTGGGTTCACCACTACCTTCTTCAAGACTAGTTTAGACCATAATGATAGTAACAACTAAAAGGGACCTAAAAATGAAACCCTTATATGTTGTGAACCCCATGCCACAATTTAGGAACATAGTCTAGTCCAAAATAATTTAGACCTCAATGCTCAAACCCTCCACTAAGCCTAAACGTGAGCCTAAGGATCATGTGAAAATAGAATCCCAACCATTATATCCTTTAAATCTCACTCTTACAGGCTAGTCGAAGGAGTTACGAGATTCAACTTCTATGAGACCTAATCTAAGTATCATCAATATTTCCACTATAATATAATTTTTTGACAAAACCATAGCCTCAATGTAAAGGGTTGAGAAAATAAATATTGAGGATAATAGTGGTAGAGGGTTGATTTTGGAGGAAAGAGAAGAAATTTAATCTTTCTCAAAGAGGTAGGATAGGAAGAAGGTTCAGTCTCCATACATTAAGGACCTCAAGTCCTATATGGAGACCCATACAAAATCAGTATTTTTCATCCATGAGGGAATAAATATGGCTAGAAAAAAATAGAAGAAGAGTTGGAAACTCTTAGAGAATAGAAATAGGTGATACAATTTCCCTCCAATATATAGTAGGATGTACATTTTGTGGTACTTAGGTTTTATGAAATTTTGGATAAAATTCATTCTTTGAGAATCCAATTGGCTCTATATGTAAATTCAATAAAATAAATTGTTTAAGATTCTTAGAGAAGATGAAAATAAATTGAGTTTATTAGTATTATACACTCCCAATAACTCATTCAACCATTTAGATCTGATGACCCATTTAGATGTAGATAATGCATTAAATTTGGTTGTTATTAAAATATATGATGACCAAGATTAGGGGTCTGCTTCTAAATATTTGGTGAATAAGCTTATAGAATAGGAAAATTAAGTATCACAAATTTTGGATGAACTTGATTTAATAGGATTTCAGGATAACACAAGAAAGATGGTAGTTTGAAACACTTTTAATCTAATGATTCAACAAGTTTTAGATAGTTTCAAATAGAGTTTACAAAGACTAATCCTAAAGGACATTAAATATATTGATGAGGGTTTTAACCACACCAATATCATAATGAGGTAGCCTCTAACATTTTAGGATCTCAATGGAGGTGAAATTTACTCTAGGGCATGAGTCACAAGTATGCAATCTTAACAAATAGTTGATGGAATAGTAAGTAGGGCATGTAGGTTTTTAACAAGGTTTTTGGATGGAGGGGTGGTCTTTAAAAATGAAGTAAAATATATATGAGTTCGTGGGTGGATGGTTTCTAATCTAGAGTGAGTAGGTCTCAAAATAGACTCAAAAAGGAGAGAAGAGTAAGGTAGAAAAGAAAGGTTCTATGGATTCAAGAATCACATCTCTATTTGGTTTATAAGTGGACAAGTGATTTCAAAACCTATGGCTATTTATATAAACTATTAAACACACATAATCAGACATAGTCAAGTAGTTTAGGATGATATTGATATAGAAAACTCATGGGTCTCAATCAAAGGTTACTCCTTATAGGGTAATTATTTCACAATATTAATCAACAAATTATGTCTTGGGCTTAGTGAGGTATCTAAGTTAGTTTTTCACACACATAGAAAAATATATCAAAATAAATCACTTTTACACACTTAAAAATATTAATCAATCAACTTAATTTCCAATAATCAATGTAATTTACTAATCCTTGAATAGTTGTTGCACATCTAAGACTAGGATATCAATCAAGACAAGAAATAACCCATTCACATATTTTGCACACTAAGATTTATTAAATCATACAACCAAATAAATCAAACCTAGTTATATAAACATTGAAAATAAAATACATAAACACATGAGTTGACAATGAAAATTGCTTCTTCTCTTGTATATTGAAAATTCTCTGATAAATCAAAACTATAGGTTACATCTATTTAAATAGACTTTAGAAAGGGGTCACCTCATCTTCTAAGTACATGTAAGATAGGTTACATATCAAATTTGGAAATTTAGTTCTAACTATGGTTCAAGAACCATATAGAGTTATCTTATAGTTATTAATAGTCTAAGTTGGAGTTTACAAAAATCATGAAATGTGTGCATGTTTAAAATAAATGAAGTAGGTAACTTTACAATATGGTTCAAACTATATATATATATAATATTCACCGTTATAGAAATGTACATGAAAAAAATTAGGTCCTTTTTTAGTTGTGTTGTTGTCTAGATGGTTACATGGACTTTAGTCGGCATTATGACTATGGTTGTCTAAGTGGAACTAGAAGTGGTAGCTTGATTCTACTTCTTCTTCACCTATATCTTGATCTAACACTTATGTGACACATTATGCTTCTCTTGAATTATCTCCATGTTCAAAATAGTGATTTTTTCTACCCCATAAACTTATCATATAAGCTTTGCATGCTCTACTTTAGTCATCTAGAAGTTGATCTTGAAGATCTCAACTTCAATCACTTTCATTCTAGTAAATCTTAACTCGACCTCTATGTCCTCCAATATTAGTCCTTTTAAACTTTGTTTGAAGTTTTCTATGGCCTCCTAAACAAGTTGATCATAGTTCATCTATTGATAAACTTCCTTGTATCATTTTTCATCTTGGAAAACTTCAAATCATTTAAATTTTGAAGAATGAGTGCCTTATGCTCTTGATACTTAGGGAGCAAAGCCCAACCAACTATCAACCATTACCTAGCCTCTTCCATCTTGATGACCACTAGGTTGATTTCATTGGATGCCTTTAGTGGTTTCATGAGATCCAAATGGCTATAAGCCTTATTAGTTATATAAGAAATTAACATTTTCAATTTATTTCCATCAAATTTCAAAGAATTAAAAAATTCATGACTACTAGTAACATGGGGGGAAAATTTATCCTACATAAACTCTAATGTTTCCAAATAAATATAACACTTTGAATCTGCCTCTTGGACCTCAGCTTTAATCCCAGCTAGGATATGCATAGTCTCCTATTTCTCTTTTAATTATTCTAATTCTACCTCTAATTCCTATCTAGAAAACTTTATGCCTTCATGGATTATTACCATGGCATCCTTTTGTGATTATTACATAGATCTAAAGTCTTCATTATAGGGGGATTTATTTAGTTATCTATTTTGTCTTTTGGTCAGGGAGAAGACTTCTTACCTCTCTTCAAAAATTAATTCCTAACATGCATCATCTTCCAACTTCCTCTTCTTCACCCTCTAAATGTTTTTGGATGGTTTGTCAAATAAGTTTGTTAAAGAGGGGATATTTTTTATTTTTAAGCACTCAACATTTAATAATTCTTAGACCTTAATTCAATGTCCTGTGGAGGAATTTTCAATTGTGTGAGGTCTATTTCCTTTATGGTTTTGACCATAGACTCTTCTTCAACTTCATCAACTAGTTGTTATTTCTTTGATGATTTTACAATGGTGTTAGTCAAGGAAGGCCAAATGATTTTGGACTAACTCAGACCTCCATATTAGGGGAGTGGATGGACTATAATCATTGGTGTCTTCTCCCTTTTGCCCTTGCCTAAACTAGTGACAATGGTCTCCTATGATGAAGTGGTGAATGGCATGGGGAAAGTGATTTGGGTGGATTATACATGGAGTTGAGGAGTGGCCATGGTAGTTTTAACCTTCTTATATGCCATTTTCCTCTTCAATGATCTAACTGTGGTAGTGCCAAAAGGAATACTAGAAGTGTCCATGATGGAAGTGGATGGTATGGTATTAGAAGATGTATCAATAGTGGTAGAATTTTTCTCAACCTTTGGGGTGAGTAGGGAGAAATGATAGAAATAAAAAGAGTTGAATGGATCATCAGCAATGGAAGTGATAAATTCCACCTTAGGAGTTTTCAAGATAGATGAAATTTACATAGAACCAAAAATGGGAACAAAAGAAGAGAGAAAGGACATGGTTTATACAACCTTTGTACCTATAGTGTCCTCCATAACTAGTGCTTTCCCCTTGTTTCCCTCAAAGCTCAAATCCTAGATTTATGTAATTCTATTAATTCATTAAAATCTTATTCTTCCTCCTCTAATTCTAATTGTTGAGGCATGGGAGGCAAGTTGTGTATTTTATTAATTGTAAAACTACCTATAGGGGAGTCTTAGGCTTCCTCATGTAACATATTGTAGTCTTAGGTTGTGAGGAAGATCCTTATTGTGATAAAGTAGCTAATTCATCTATGGATATCCCTAAAGATGTAAATATTTTTATTTGAGGGGTAGTTGTAGGAGTTTTCAAGATAGATGAAATTTACATAGAACCAAAAATGGGAACAAAAGAAGAGAGAAAGGAAGTGGTTTCTAAAACCTTTGTACCTATAACATCCTCCACAACTAGTGCCTTCCCCTTGTCTCCCTCAAGGCTCAAAGCCTAGATTTATGTAATTCTATTACTTCACTAGAATCTTATTCTTCCTCCTCCAATTATACTTATTGAGGAATGGGAGGCAAGTTGTGTATTTTCTTAACTGTTAGACTACCTATAGGGGGAGTCCTAGGCTTCCTCTTATAACATATAGTAGTCTTAGGTTGTGAGGAATATCTTTGTTGTGATAGAGTAGCTACTTCATCTATGGATATCCCTGAAGATGTAAATATTTTTATTTGACAAGCAGTTGTAGGTGTTTCAATTACACTAGTAGGTGGGAGCTCTTATCCTTGTCCTTCCTCATCAGAGGAATAAAAATTGATGGGGTCTCCTAGATCTCCCCTAAGATCAGGTTCACTCACCCCTGGTTCTTTCATGATAACCTTTAACTTAAAATTAAGATCTTGTGATGGATATCCTTTATCCTTAGACTACTCTATTGTCTTGCCTTTCCAAGAGTTTGAGTGTTTCCACCCTATAAAGAGTGGCATTCTACTATGTAATTCCTTCATAGTGATTGAAGTTTCTAGCTAAATCACCCTTAATGGATCCTTCTTCAAACTAAAAACCCTTTCCCTTTCAAAGACCTCCTCATCATTTTGTACATTCATGAACAAAAGTTCATAATCATAATAAATGTGTTGGTAGGGGATAATAAGACCTTGAATGTGCTCTTAGATGGCACCATAAATATCCCAATCCCTATGTGGTATTATGGTCATATTTTAACTCTTTCTTTTGCCTCCCACATCTCTGAAGTGTTTCCTCATTATGTAAAACATTATGCTAATAACCATGTGGTTGCCATAGAATGTGTTATTCTTATTATTTATCAGGTCCTCCTCTATGCTCCACTATAGTGGGAAAGTAATTTATTACTTAGCCAATTTATCAAGTACATATTTTTGGAGAATAAAGGTTGAACCTTATGTTCATAGATCATGATAATAATGTAATCAAGATACAAAAAATAATCAACCCTTGAAAATATCATCTTCATAATGCTTGATCTAACCTTGGGCATTGGAGAACCATGGATTGATTAACAAATTTGAAGATAAATGCCCTTAAAATTCCTCACCATGTTCTTGGTATAATAATAGATATGTATAAAATAAAAATGATCACAACTTGTATTTTTGATACAATCGGTAGACAAGCTCCATAGCTCATCAAGGATTTTATACACTATTCCTATGATAACATCCAAAAGATAAGACATCATATAGAAATGGCCCACCAAAGTGGGATATTTTTCCTTATGAATAATTTATTCTCTTAGTTGATAGCTTATAATATCACCTAGTACAAATGCTACATCACTAGTCATCATCATATGCAATAGTGGTACCCAATCCAAATTGAGGAAGTGGATGTTGGGCGTATTGTAGAGCCTATTGAGTATCACCATGCCAATCTACACTCCCATCCTAAACTTATTAATTGGAGTGGCATTATTTCCTTTGTATGTCATGTTTTCCTTAGTGAGAAGCCATGAATTCAATACCTTTTCTATTATATTATCTTGATTCTATGAAACCATACCGTGTTTGTCAAAATAAGCATTTGGTGTTGGTAATGACAAATACCTCTAAAAAAATACTTTAGAGATGTATGAAATAACTATTTGATAATCTATATGGTATAGAAAATCATATTGAATAACTTTTCCTATGAATAATAGGACTTAGAAGAGGTTAATACATGGCATCACCTTGGGCTTGGCCACAGCTGAATGTAGTCCCTATATCTTAAGTGTTATCAAGTCTATGATGAATAGTCACTCTAAGGGATATATATTTCCATCCAATGAAAATATATAGATATAATCGATAGCATCCCATTATTTAGATTAATTTTCATACCTATTGTAAAAAATGGTGACATTGAAGACTATATCTATGAATTCTATGGAATCTTTAATAGAAAATGGTGATTGTGGTAGTGATCCCTTGAATGGTTTAGATGAAGATTCCATTGCTATTACGTAGAATTAGAAGTGCTTATAGTCTTCTTTTATGCTTGGTGAACAATTATCTTTTATGTTAGCTACTAGTTTTCTTACAATAACCTCATAGGTAGCTAAGGTTTTTCTCACACAAAATAGGAGTCAAGCTTGAGTTCATTTATTTACAAGCAATGAAGACTTCAATGGCTGCATGTCTTGTATATAGTTTTGACATTGAATTATAGTTTGTGCATTATTAATTCCTAACATTCATCTATTTTGTATTTTTTTCATAGTTTAAATCTCATTAGTTTTAGTTGGTAGTTAGATTTTAGTAAATATTAGGAAGAACTTTGAATTTATTAACTAACTATAGTGATCTTTTTTCATTTAAGAGTTAGGAATCAAGATTTATGTTGGGATTGAGCTTTATAAAAGATCCCAAAAAAAATATCAAAGATCAAATTATATTATACAAAATGTCTAAACAAAAAAACTAAAGAGAAGAATCTCTAAAGTGTATATAAAGCTTATGATTCATCAGACAAAATATCTGATACAAAAAACCCAAAGTCCAAAAATATGTCAAATAAAATTTTTGAACAAAAATTCCAAAGACTAAATTTTCAATAAAAGATAAGTCATTTTAGAATAAATTTTCAAGACAAAATACCCATTGTAAAAAACTCTGAAGACCAAATCTATTTAGAAAAAAAGTTTTAAAGACCAAAAAAGGCATGATGCACAAATGTTGAATAATCTTCCAGATAAATCCTGATGAATAAATACTAAATAAGTTTCTAGATAGAAAACTTGATAGAAAAAACCCAAAGACCAAATTTGTTGTCAAAAATGTCCAAATAAAATGCTCAAACAAAATACTCTATTAATAAGTTTCCAAATAAATTTATTTGAATAAACTATATCCCAAAACACTTGCATAATTCATAAACTCCCAAAAATGCATTAATAGAGTTACTCCATAAAATTCATAACACCATGTTTGTTTCTTCTAAGTATAAAGATTAGGGATCAATCCCTTAAATAATTTTCACAAATATATAGAATAAAATGCTCAACAAACAAGGCCAAAATTTGAAAAAGTCGATCGTCATTTCTTCAAGAAAAAAAGGGGATGTTGGGTACAAAAAATGGTGACTTATAGGGGCAATAATCCTAAGTATTCAAGAAAATAGAACTTTGGTTAGTAATCTCAAATCAAACATGAACTGTGCAATAGAAAAATATTAAAATTAGGAATATGAAAGAGATGCCTAAGTAGATTCACACAACATACTTTCATTCTTATCCTTGGATCTATGTGTGCTAAGAGTGAAGTTCATTTAACCCTTTTGGTGATGAGATTTTCAAAGGCTTGATGAAACTATAGGTTTCATTCTAGTTTCTCTTAAAGCTCATTAAAATCCAAGGAAGTTTAGGCATTTTTCTAATACAAGATAGGCATCCATAGCCTTGATAGAGATACCTTGGGCTCCCTCTCTTCCCTTTCATTTATTCTCTTGATCATGATACTTGGTAAATTGACCTTATTTCATTATGTGGGCCTTTAGATTTTCTTTATATATTCTCTTTGATTTATTTCTCTTTTGAACTCATCAGTCCTTTTCTTACTTTCATTTTCTTTTATTTGAATAGAAAAAAGAGATATGGAACCCTAATGATCTGGTATGTTTATAAAGCAAATCATTACAAGAACATCCCTAACAATTACATTTATACCAAGAATTATCACTTCTATCAAGTATTTAATGTAATAAATGTGCCTAATCCAATGAAATAAGAAAACTTTCTAAATTCATATGAAGTAATTGAGAGTAACTTACACATACTTGATAAAATTATTCAATTATGACACAATACAAAATCGTTCATGATTACATACCTACATCCTAAAGACTTTAAACACATAAATATACCTAATTTATGAATAGGTCCCAAGTTGTGACTCTCTTTGCAATTTTCCCCTTTTTCTACAAGTCTATTTAAGCATAAGATAAGGTCTCTAGTGGTTTAAATTTTAGCTTGATTACACTATAATAGAAATAATTTATATTTCCACATAAAGTAATAAAACAATGCATCTAAAAAAACAATTAAAAACTTAAACCTAGAAAACAAGAAACTAATCTAGAAAGTAGGAAATCTATGCTAGGGAAGCATGAAATCTAAACTAGAAATTAAAAAAATAATTTAATAAAGCAAGAAATTAATCTAGAAAAGTAATAAATATATCCTAATCTTACCTATACCATGATTTTTCATCAATCTTGGGTACCTTTAGATGGTATAACCATGAATCAATGCTTTAGAAACTATCTATTGACTAGATATGTGAGTTCATTGCCCTATAGGTCTTTTAGATGGAATGCATTATTGACCAGGATCTCTAAAATTTGATATGGTCCAATCCATAGTGGGAAAAATTTGTCATGTTATCCTTTCTTTTCATGGGATTTATTTTAGAGAATCACTAGATCTGAGATCCTAAATTTTTTAACTTTTGATTTTTTATCAAACCACCTCTTAACTATGTCCTAGTGTTTATTGAAGGTCTCCAATCCATAGTAGGGAAAATTTGTCATGTTATCCTTTATTTTAATGGGATTTATTTTAGATAATCACTAGATCTGAGATCCTAAATTCTTTAACTTGTGCTTTTTTATCAAACCACCTCTTAACTATGTCTTAGTGTTTATTAAAGGTCTGCAATGCTTTGATCCTTAAATCTTCCTTTTTTATTATTTCTAGTAGTTGATACTCTACTTTATCATTTGGTTCCATGTAATCTTGCATGAATTGATAAATCAGTAGTTTTAACATGATTGGGAATACTAGCCTGCATCCATATACCAACAAATAGGGTGAAGCTTTAAGGGCCTACTTGTATCTTATTTTGTCTACCCAAAGGGCATAATTCAATAGATTATGCTAGTCCCTAATCTTATCTCTATTTAATTTCTTAATTACATCTATCAAGTTCTTGTTTATTGAGTCTACTAGTCCATTTCCCTGAGGGTAATGGTTATAACATGACATGATAGTGATTTAGTTGTCATGATCCCATTTAGTGAATTTAGATGATATGAATGTTGGTCCATTATCACAAACTAGAGAAATTAGGGTGCCAAATCTAGTTGTGATGTGTTCATCCAAGAAGTGAATAACATATTTTGCTCTGAAATTATTTTTGGCTATGGCATTAGTCTATCTAGTATATTAGCTTGTGGTAGTGAGTAGAAACTTATAACCTATTGAGGAATTTAGGTTAATGACATTGATGAATTCTAAACCCCATTGTGAAAATGTCTATCCTTTAATAATAGGTTACAAGGGCATTGTTGTATGTACTTCCCTCTTAGTTAAAGCTTGGCATTCATGGCATGTTCTTACATGGGCATGAACATCCTTGAAAATCATTGGATAGTAATAGCCCATTCTTAAGATCTTATGGGCTGTGGTATTCCTAGATGGATGACCATTTCCTATCTTCTAATGAAAGTTTTCCAAAATATATTTATCCTCTTTTATAGACAAGCACCTAAAATACATGCCTTCATAATTTATTCTATAGATAAATCCTTTCTTGATCATATAATGAGTAACTTTGAGCCTCAAATCTCTCCTTCATTCTATATTGAGTTCTAGGGAACATGTATACATAACCAGATATTGTATTATGTGAGTATACCATTCTCCTTTAGATACATGAGCTTCACATGCCTCTTCAATAGTAATACATGGATCTGGTTTAGTCATGAGTTGAATGATTCCTTGACCCTAAATGATCTTAATAGTCTTGATTTCTATGTTGAACTCTTATAGCTTTGCCATCCATTAACCTTTTCATTCTCCTAATTCATTTTTTGATAGGGTGAGCTTGAAAGAAGGATCAGGTATGATGGAAATAGTCTTATTCCTCAAGATGTAGTGTCAAAATTTCTTCACTACTTTGACAAGGGTAAGAATATGTTTATCAATCATGGAGTACCTGAGTTCTACATCTTTTAGATTTGTGCTAATGAATGTAATTGGATACTCATTCTCAACTTTATTCTGTGTTATGATATAAATAATTCTATGTTTTAAAGCAAATGAGTACAAGTAGAAATCCTTTATAAAATCTAGGCTAATTAATATGAGGGTCTAATATATTACATCTTTATTGTCTTGAAAATATTTTTGAGCCTCAACTATCTATTCTATTTTAACATCTTGCTTGAGCATTGCATTTGAGGATATAACCATATTTGTAAATCCTGAGATGAACTTCCTTATGATGTTAATCTTCCCAAAGAATGATTTGATCTCTTTCTTATTTTTTAGTGATGTAATATTTTTAATTCCCTACATTCTATTTGGATCAATGATGATCCCTTCTTTGGTGATGATGTGTCCTAAGATATTGCCTTTAGTTACTCTAAATATGCTTTTATTTAGATATAATGAGATACGAAACCTTTTACATCTCTTGAAGACTAAATAGAGGTGGCCTACATGGTCATTCCTATTCTTGGAGAACATAGTAAGAACATACATAAAGATGATTATGCACTTACCTTTTATTCTTTTAAATGCATGATCGATGGCTCACTGAAAAGTGGCTCTTATGTTTATTAATCCAAATGTCATCCACTTATATTCATAAATACCCTATTTTGTAGTAAATGCAATCTTCATGCTATCTTTTGATTGTATGAGTACTTCATTATAGCCTAAAAATCCATGTAATAAGGATATATTTCAAATCCACTTACTATTAATATCACCTCATCCAAAGAAGATAGGGGATATTTGTCCTTTTTATAAGCTTTATTCAAGTTCATAAAATCAACACATAATCTGATCTCACTATTCTTTATAACTAGGACCAAATTGACCACCCAAGTATAATGTCTTATTAGGAAGACTACTTTTGCACTTAATAGCTTCTCCACTTCTATTTGAATCAGAGGCTCTAGGAGAGGATTCACTAGTCTCTATCTCTATTTGAATGACTTGTGATCTAGTTTTAGAGGAATTATATGAGTGATTACTAGAGGGTCATAAACCTTCAAGTCTTCACAAGTCCAAACAATGACATCTCTATATCAAGTGATTAAATCCTTTACTCATTACCTTTCTTCTAGGGTATAGTTGAGGCCAGTTTTAACATATCATGGGCTATGTTCATCACCTAAATCTCCCTTTTAAAGTTAGATTTATTGACCTTTGGTTTCCTAAACTATTTAGATTGAGGATTTGTGCCAAATGGTCTTTCTAAGGAGACCAACCCAGTTGGAATATGATTCTCTTTGAGCTAGAGAATACATTCCTTTTCTAACTCCTCTTGACAAAGATGGTTGACCTTCTTATCATAAATGATTTGGGACTCAAATTACCTTGAATTATTTAGAAACTAAATGATTTATTAATCATAATCAAAGACTTATAAATTTTCTATATTATCAGGAATAGAAGGATAAGGTATGAGTTCAATAAAGAATATTTTTACCTTAGATTCTTAAATATGATCTAAATTAGTAATAGTAGCCAATGAATCTATATCTTAATTTTTATCCCTAAGAATTGCTACTATGTTGAAAACTTCAAATATCTCAATCAGGTCCCATGCTCTATGTTTGTACCTTCTCAAATAAGATAGCTTACAATGATATTTATTTTTGACCTAGTTGACTACTAGCTCTGAGTCAACAAATACTAGAACCTACTTTACATTGTTATTGAGTGAAAATTATAATCTTAGAATTACAGATTCACTCTCAACCCTATTTTTAGTGTCAGGTAACTACAACCTATATACTTCCAACAATTTTTTCCCTTGTGGATTAATAAGTTTGATTCCTACACCTGATCTTTGATTGGATCTAACACCATCAAAATGTAAAGTCCACAGCTGATTATAAACTTTAGATTCTAGATCTTGTAATTGATTTTGTGTAGTAAAAGTATATATACCAAGGCTAGGATATTCATACTTTATCTCTTTATTCTTGACATTATATTCTATGATAGGATATTTTTTCCTTCGTTCCTTGTTGATCTAGATTTGATTTGTAATGTCTCTCCATGACATCCAAATGTGAGAGAAGTCTATAAAGAGATATCCATTGATAATTTTAGACTAGTCCCTACTCAACAAAATTTCATAGCCTTTAGGTATATCTACTACAAGGATATCAGTGATCAGTTGGACTCATAGTTTAGATGCTACTTGAATACGTACATTGGTCAATTATCCAATTATTGGTACCACTATTTTTTCCAATTGTAAAACTATTCTCTTTGAAGGGCTTGAATTTAGACCAATATTTTGACATATGGAAGTAGGGATAAAAGTTATTGAGGCTCTAGAATCAACTAAATAATTATGAATATTCTTACCAAATGCTTTGATACATAGCAAAAAGGGTGGGACTTATAAATTGCATTGGTATGAATAGATTTTAATAGGGGTATTCCCTATAATATATTTCTATAGCAACTCCTTTTGTTCAGTGATCTAAGCTAACTCATGAAGAGTAATATTTTATTTGATTTTATTCATGTCTTTAATGATGTTGTATCTCCCTTTGCTTTGTTCTTTCTTATTCTAAGGCTGATCATTCCCTCTTAGGGGAGGTGGATTTTTGTCAGCTTTAGGATTGAGTGGAATCACTACGCTATTTTGAAGAATAGTCATTATGAATGGATAACTATTCCTTATATTATAACTACCTTTATAGAACTTTTTAAAAGTGTGAATATCATCAGTGTTCTCCTCTAGAATGTTGTTATCTTCACTTAGAAAGGGAAACTCATAAGTCTCAAAGAACATGATAGTGCTTGAAGGGACATGATCTTGGTTGGATTATAGTGGATTATACATTTGATCCTACCTTATGACTTCTCTTTTAAATAATTTAAATGATGCAATAAATTTAGAAAAATTAAGCTCATCATGCTGAGAATTATTATGGTTTTTACACCAATTAGGTAGAGCCATTTATACCATGTTTATCTCTGATAGCTTGTTAGGCTAATATATGTTGTTTATAGGCCTATTTAACGGTTTTTTATACCTCTATAATACAACATCATTATTAACACTTGGGGCATTATAATTTCCCATATTTCATTGCATACCAAGGAAGTTATTACTTAGTTTTTGAACCATCTTTTGAATAGCATCTAGCTCCACCTTTATAGAGTTAGTGCCTTATATAAAAGTAATAAAACACATGGATAATTAATGATTCTATTGGTAGCCATTGTCTTGTGTATGGTTGTTCAAAAAACTATAATTTATCTATGTTACCTATGTCAGAGAAGGAAGTGTGTACAAATGGTTCTAATTGAACACCAAAACATTTTGATTCACATATGGTATTGGATTTAATGTTGGGAAGCCATTGTTAATATTAGGTGTGTTAGGAACCTAGGGATTGAGTTGCATATCAATTCTAATGGCCTCTTCATATGCTACTTCCAATTTGGTGGTAGAAGCTAATTTTCTTAGTAACACTAAAGTGATTGGATCTAGAACATTCTTATATATCTCCAATGCTAATGATTATTCTAATTTATACATTAGGGTTAACCATGTATATATATTTTTAAATATTGCATTAAAATCATGGGTTGGATCATTAGTCTCTCTCTTCATGCTAATAAAGTACTAATATATCAAACTAGGGTTGGTGACCTATCTAAATTATGCTAGAAATGTTGTTTGACATGCATCCCAAGAAGTGATGGAATATTCCATTAGATTTAAATACCAATCATAGGTAGCATCCATTAGTGTGAAAGTAAATAACCTACATGAAACATTCTCATTAATAACATTAATTAACCTTAAAGTATATTTGAAGTGTTTCATTTGTTATTTTGTTGTCCTTACTCTTGAAGAAAAAAAGGATGGTAGTTACTTTTTAAGATTCCTAGGTAAATCATACATGTCTCCTAAGATAAAAATAATAAATCTAACCAACCAAGGTGGTTGAGCCATTGGATGATTAACAAGGGAAGGGTTTATTACTAGAGAAAGAGTCCTAGTTCTATTAGGTATCGTTGGGACAACTCTAGGTCTCCTATGATTTGATAAGGGTGAGACTAAAAGACCAATCTATAAATTAGATTTGGTCACTCTTTTGGGTGACTCTAGTGTAAATCTATGTAGAAACTAACCTCTTTTATCAAAGGTGCTAGCCCTCCTTCTAGCACCAAAAATATTATGTTGATAAGGGTTTTATCCACACTAATCTCATAATGAGGTAACCTCTAACATTTTAGGATCTCAATGGAGGTGAAATCCACCCCAAAGCATGAGTTGTAGGTATACAGTATTAATAACTAGTTGATGGAATAATAAGTAGGGCATACAAGTTATTAACAAGGTTGTTTAATTCTTTTAAATCTATGCAACATGAGTAATAGTAACATGGGGGACAAATTCAACATACATAAACTCTAATGATTCCAAAGAAATATAACACTTTAAATCTTCCTCTTGGATCTAAGCTTCAATGTCAGCTGGGATATGCATATTCTTCTATTTCTCTTTTAATTTCCCTAATTCTGCCTCTAATTCCTATCTAACCAACTCTATGCCTTCATGGATTATCACCATGGCATCCTTTAATGCTTTGGCTAGAGATATAAAGTATTAATTATAGGGGGATTACCCCAATTATCTATTATGTCTTTTGGTTAAGGAGAAGACCTCTTCCCTCTCTTAAAAAAATAATTCCTAACCCACATCATCTTCTAGCATCCTCTTCCTCACCCTCTGAATGCTTCTAGATGATTTCTCAAACAATGTTGTTATAGAGGGGATCTCTATTATTTTGAATCTAGGAATTTGAAAATTATTGGCTATTAAGTTAATGGCCCACAGAGGAATTACCAACTAGTAGAGGTCTATTTCCTTTGTGGTTTTGACCATAACCTCTTCTTCAACTTTTTCAGCTAGTTATTGATTCTTTATTAATTTGACAATGGTTTCAGGCAAAGAAGGCCAAATTCTTTTAGACTAATCTAAACCTCCATATTGGGGGAGTTGATGGACTATGATCATTGGTATCTTTACCCTTTTTCCCTTACCTAAACTAGTGACAATGCTCGTCTATGAAGAAGTGGTGGATGGCATGGGGAGAGTGATTTGGGTGGATTGGAAATGGAGTTGAGGAGTGTCCATGGTAGTTTCAACCTTCCTAAATTTCCTTTTCCTCTTCAATGATATAACTATGGTAGTTCTAGAAGGAATAATAGAAGTGGACATGATGTAAATGTATGGTATGCAGTGGAAGATGGATTAATGGTGGTGGAAGGTATAGAAATAGTGGTAGTATCCTTCGCTAGATTTGGGGTGAGTAGGGGGACATGCAAGAAAGAGGAAGAGTTGAATAGATCATTAAAGGTTTAAGTGGTAATTTCCACCTTAGGAGTTTTTAAGACATAAAATTGACACAAAAACAAAAATAGGAACAAAAGAAGAGAGAAAGTAAGTGGTTTGTAAAGCTTTTATACCTATAGTTTCCTCTAAATCTATTTCCTTCCCCTTATCACCCTCAAGGATTAAAACCTTGTCTTTCTCTAGTTATGTTTCTTCATCAAAATATTCTTCCTCCTCCTCTACTTTTGCTTATTGAGGTATAGAAGGCAAGCTTTATGTTTTCTCAATTGTAGGATTGCCTACAGGGGATGTCTTAAGCTTCCTCTTATAAAAAATAGTAGTCTTAAGTTGTGAGGAGTAACCTCATTATGTTGAGGTAGATAATTAATCTATGGTTACCCCTAAAGATGTAGATATTTGTATTTGAGGGGTAGCTATATTCATTTAAATTACACTAGTATATGGGACCTCTTATCCTTCTTCTTCCTCATCATAGGAATCCAAATTGATTGGGTCTCCTAGAGCTCCCCTAGGATCATGTTCACTCCCCCTTCATTCCTTATTGACACCCTTACACTTTAAAGGAAGATCCTAAGATGGATGTCCTTACTCCTTAGACTACTCTATTGTCTGGCCTTTCTAAAATTTTGAGCGTGTCCACCCTACAAAGAGTGAAATTATGCTATGCAACTCCTCCATAGTGATTGAAGGTTCTTAATGAATCACTCTTAAGTGACCCTCCTTCAAATTAGAAAACCTTGTCCATTCTAAGACCTCCTCATCATTTTGTGCATTCATAAAAAAAAGTCATAATCATAATGGGCATATTAGTAGGGGATATTAAGGAACTTAATGTGCTTTTAGATGGTACCAGGAGGATCCCAGTCCTTATGTGGTACTTTCAAAAAATGGTAACTGTTATTTTTTCTACCCACATCTATGAAGTGTTTCCTCATGTGTATACAATTATGCCAATAACTATGTGGTGGCCATAGAACATGCTCTTCTTATTCTTGATTAGACCATCCTCTATGCTCCACCATAATTGGAAAGTATTTTTTTCTTAGCCAATTTATCAGGTACATATTTTGGGAGACATAGGGGATGAACCTTGTTTCTATATATTAAGATAATAGTGTAATAAAGATACAAAAAATAATCACCCCTTAAAGATAACATCTTCACAATGCTTGCTCTAACCTTGGGAATTGGAGAACCATAGATTTCTTATCAAATTTGAGGATAAACATCCTTAAAAAATCCTCATCATGTTCTTGGTATAAGCATAGATATGCACAAATTTAAAATGATCAAAAATTTGATTCTTGATATAGTTGGTGGATAGGATCCATAGCTCATCGAGGACTTTATACATTTTTCCCATGACAACATCTATAAGATAAGAGATCATAAAAAATGGCCCATTGGAGTGGACCACTTGTCCTTATGAATAATTTATTCTCTTAGTTGGTATTTTATAATCTCACCTAGGGAAAACAATGGATCAATTAGCATAATATGCAACAATGGTACCCAATTCAAATTGAAGAAGTGGATGTTGGCTATACTGTAGATCTTATTAAGCAGTGCCATGACAATTTAAAATCCTCTCCTAAAATTATTAATTGGAGTGTAATTCTTACCTTTATATGACATGTTTTACTTGGGGAGAAGTTATGAAGTCAACATATTTTCAATTATATTATCTTAATTCCATGAAACTGACCTATGTTTGTCAAAATAAGCATCTAGTGCTAGTAAGGATATATACCTCTAAAAATTTTCTTTAGAGATACACACAATGACCATTTGATTATCCATATGGTGAAAAAAAAAATCTTTCATAACTTTTCCTATGAAGAATAGGCCTCGAAGGAGGTCGATGCATGGCATCACCTCAGGCTTGGCCTTAGCCAAATATAATCCCTCTCTCTTAGGTGCTAGTAAGTCTGTGATGAATCATTATTTTAAGGGAGATAGATTTCCATCCAATGAAAATATATCAATAGAATTAATAGCATCCCATAATTTAGAGTCAGTCACATACCTATTGTCAAAAATGGTGACATCAAAGATTGTATCTATGAATTATGTGGAATCCTTAATAGAAAATGGTGATGGTGACAATGCTCCCTTAAATGGTTTGGATGAAGATGCCATTGATATTACATAGAATTAGAAGTGCTTATATTCTTCATCTATGTTTGGTGAACTATTATCCTATATGATAGATACTTGTTCACTTGTAATAATCCATAGGTATTTAGGGATTTTCTCATGAAAGATAATAGTCAAGCTTGAGTTTGTTTGCAAGTAATGAAGACTTAATGGATGCATGTCTCATTTATAGCTTTAACATTGAATTCCATTTTTTGCATTATTAATTCCCAACATTCACTTATTTGGTGTTTTCTTCATAGTTCAAATCTCATTAGTTTAGTTTTCAAGTAGATTTTAGCAAAATTTAGGAAGTATTTTGGATTTATCAACTAAGTATAGCAAGATTTTGGCATTCAAGAGTTGAGAATCAAGATTTATGTTGGGACCGAGCTTTACAAAATACCCAAACAAAAATCTTGAAGACTAAATTCCATCAGATAAAATGTTTGAGCAATATGCCCAAAAAAAAGTTTGAAGAGAAAAATGTATGATGTGTATATACAACTTATGATCCATCAGACAAAATGTCCAATGCAAAAAATTTGAAGACCAAAAATCTGTAAAGTAATGTTTGAATGAAAAGTCTAAAGATCAAATTTTTGATAAAAGATAAGTAATTTAGGAATAATTATTTTAGATAAAATATCTACTATAAAAAACACTAAAGACTAAATCTATCCAGAATAAAATTTTTGAAAACCAAAAAAGTCCTAAAAAGGCCTAATGCACAAATGCCAAATAGCCTTTTAGATAAATTTTGATGAATAAATACCAAATAATATTTCAGATAGAAACCTAATAAAAAAACTCAAAGACCAAATCTATAATACAAAATGTCCAAACAAAATTCCTAAATGAAAGGCCTAATGAATAAGTTTTATAAATACATTTCTATGAATAAACTAAGTCTCAAAAAACTTTCATAGTTTAAAAACTTTTGAAAAGGCATTAGTAGAGTTAGTACATAAAATTCATAATACCACGATAATTTATTCTAAGTATAAAGATTAGGGATCAATCCCTTCAAAAATTTGCACAAAAATATATAAGAAAAGCTCAACAAACAAGGCTAAAATCTAAAAAAGTGGATCCTCATTTCTTCAAGAATAAAAGGGGGATGTTGGGTACAACAAAAGTAAAGTTGAGCACATCAAGGAAGAAGGTAACAGAAGTAGAGGTCTTTCAGGTTAGATTTTGAGCCATCGAGATAGATCATGTAAGGCTAATGAAATAGATAGATAGGGTAACTAGACCTCATCTCCTTGATATGAAATTTTTTTGCATGTAGCATGCTAAATCATATAAACATTATCAAGATTTGGATGCAAATAAGAAAGCATCATTATCACTACCTACCAATTCTACTCCTCAGACCCGACCTAAAATGCCAATTACAACACTACTATCAAATTTAGACCCTTGTAGCACAACAACTACATAACTGCTACATCATAACATGGATCCAATTATAACTCTAGTCCAAGCAATGAATGTGTCATATATCACAACTCTAGTCACCACATTTCCAACAACAAGCACAACTCCAATTAAAAATAAAGTTATAACAAATTTAATTAAATGTTAAGAATGATCCAATTAAGCCTATGTAAAAGGCTATTTTTGTATAATTTTACATGTAATTATCATAAATGAATAGTTAAGTTTTGTTACATCTATATTTTAATTAAACATTTTTTTTCCAACATGCACATGTTGCATGTCTGAAGATTATATATAAGTTATAACATACAACTAAGACTTATGATATATTCATTCATGATGTAATGAAATATTTCTATATTTGGAGGATGAGGCAACCCATTCCCCAAGTCTTCTATAAACACATATAAACCTCATTTCAAAGGGTCAAAGTTTTGGATCAATATACAAGAAGAGATCAAGAGATTGATTGTCAGGCGATTGTGTTTGTTCCTTCTTCTTCATTTATTCTTTCTTCTTCCTTCTCTATGTTAATGAAGTTCAAATTTATTTATCTATATTAATTTATTAATTTTACAGTGTGCTAATACTATAGATGAATCTGATTATTTCAATTAATAAATATTGATCTTAGATGTGAAATATTAATTGAGTATTGGTAGGTTTCATTGGTTTAAGGTTACTATACATTGAATTGATAATCCAAGGTGTGAAAAGGTATCTTTTTTGGTATAGTCATCTAAGAATGAATTATAAATACCCTAGACAAATATTTAGTATGAGTTGTAATTTATCAAATATGGGTATACAAAAGTAGCCTTAAGGAGAGCAACCTTCAATTGAGATCATTGAGTATCCTATATTTGTTATCATAGACTACTAATTGTGTTTGTTCATGAGTGTGCAATAGCTAAAAATGGAAAACACTGGTCTTATATATACTTGTCCACCAAATAAATAGTCTTAGAACTAATTTTTAAGAACATATCCTTGACACAATTTATTCCAAAAATGATCATTAAAACCTAACATAATTTATTCCAAAAAGATCATTTGTTATTGTATGGACTGTGGAAACATAAAATCTTTGAACATAAAACCCTCTTTTATTCCTTTCTCTTCTTTCCCCTTTTGATTTTTCTTTGATATATACCCACCTTATAATAATTATCCACCCATCCAACTCACTTAGTAATTACTTTCTATTATATCCCATGAATCCATCTATAAAACCTAGTTAAACAACCCACAAACTCAACCTACTATTCCATCACTTGATTTTTCTAAATGCATACCTACAACTCATACTGCTAAGTAAAACCTTGTTCCATAGAGATCCAAAAACATTAGAGGTTACCTCATTTAACCTTTTGTGGTGTGCATAAACCCACATCAATAGATATGATCTTTGTTACCCATTTTATTACATAATTAATCCAAAGAAGATACATTATTCATTTAGAACAATATAAAAAGATCAACTTCATTACTTGTGTTAACCAATGATATTCATTCAACATGGTCATGATTAATGTGTATAATTAAGGACTAATTAAAAATAGAATATGAAAATAAAACCTTAAGGTTGAAATTTGAAACCTAGAAGGATGAAACCCTAAGGAAAAACTTAGGGCTTTACACTAGTCGACATGTGTATGGGTTCACCAATAAATTTTAACTAAATTTTTATTAATATTTAAATCTTAATCTAATTAAGATATAATTTAGATCAATAGATATGGCATTCAACCATACATCTAAATGTAAAGCACTGATATTGATTTTGATTTTGTAAGGGCATATGCTAAATATATAAAGTACTAAATATATCTTGATTTTTATATTTTTCAGTTGACTTTCTTACTTGTAACTATATTTTGGAAATGAAAATCAAGGATAAGTAACATATTATTCATTCAATTTTTAAACTGATTCATTATTTGTGTTGGGTCAATTCCATAGGGTATGGTTAGTATCATTGACCAATACTTGTTAATCATAACTAACCTAAATTAAATTAGGGATAAATTAGTATATGGTCACTTACAAAAATATTTTTTCTCAATTTGTGTGATCCCAAACCTTGATGACATTTATAGATCTATAAATTAGCCTCCTTTGTCTTAAAATCTTAGATGCACTTGTAAGGGACAGAAACATAAAAAATAAGGGAAAGTGTAATGGTTTGAGTTGATTCTAATCACCCCCATGTAGTGATTGAATATTTCCTATATATCCAATACTCCAAGAAGGAAATTTAATCTGCTTGTAGTTCTCCCACCTAGTGTGATTAGGAAAGTGTGTTCCTTTATTATATATGTACAATTAATGATTATATTTGGTACTTAAAATGCTTAGTTTGAGATAGATTTTGAGTGTTTTAGATTTGTATTTTGAGTTATTTAGACTTGGATTGTAACCTCTTGGTGATAAGTTTTAAAAATTAAGAAGAATATGACAGATTTTCTTAGTGTGAAATAGTGTATAGATGTATATCATATAAATGTCAAGTCCCTTTCTAATGAGATATTTATTTTTATATATGGATCTAATTAAATAATTCCTCACACCATTAACTAACCTTAAATATGAGTTTAATTTTATAAAATATTCACTGATGGGATTAAGTTATTTCTAACTAGTACAGGGCATTAACGATTAGTGATAATGACCATAATTCTTAGGAATCGACCTATGTATAGGTAAACTAAACAAAGAGTTTGGAGATGTTTTTGCATTATAATTATAACGTTTGAAATAGACATTGAGATTATTTTATTTGTTTAATAAAATAATAAAAGGGTTAGCTCATAATATATCATGAAATTGTGAGAGTATGGTGAATTAGGACCTTGTTTAAGTGCTCAAGTCATGCATTGTAAATATGTGTCAAGATTATAATTTTCAAGTACCAAATACCATATTTTAGTATCTAAAAAATGAAATGATGAATAGGGTTAACCTATATCCAAGATATCTACATATACTAAACTAATAATAAAATGAGTGGTGAAATGGTCAACCAATGGGGGATCTTTGCAACCTAAGGTGATAAATGATAAGCCTAAGAGACCTTATAGATATACCATATTATTCAGTTGAATGAGGATCATAATTAATTATAAAAAACATATCCACAATATCCATAAGTAAAAAATTATCAAATTTACTAAGTAAAAAAAAAATAGTTTAGGGATAGAGATACTTACCTTTAGGTAGACTTGTAGGTGCCTCAGTCTACACCTTTAGCTAAAGTGTAACTTTTCAAGAGATTTTGTAGGTTTAAGACCTCAAATGAAAACAATAATACCTATATATCCTTAGTTGGTGATTCAAAATACTAGGACACCCCCTCAACACAACTCTTATTGAGATTTAAATATCATAAACAAGACTAGAACTCCAAGATAAGACTCTAATGTAAAACTCCTGATATTACTACTTAATCAAATAAATGTAAGCACAATAAAATTAAATTAGTGTATCATGTGGTTTTGAAATGAAATATGACCTATATATACATATCTCCAATACCCATAACTAAACCTAAACTCTAAGCCCATGTTATCGACTAGGAAGATACAATCAAAAAGATGTCGGTTAACATAATAATGCATCAACAAGGCTGATATAATAGAAATTATAGAAGAAAGACTCAGTACTATATTGGTATAGGTTGATTCATATAATGGATGAGTGATATCATGGCCTTAGTTAGAGGGAAAGTAGCTATCACCATTATGGAGATGAGAAGGAGAAGGAGATTTTGTCATCTACATAAAATATGACACTAGAACTTGAAACATAATTGTTAGATTATGTGTTATACTCTATGTGTGTATAGGTTTACTTGTTAATATAATTCCACATAGGCTAAGTATATCATGCTATAAAATATGACATATAGTGTAATTGATATAAATTATTAGTTGTACATGTGTTTAAATCTTTTCTAAGTTCATTCATAATTAAAGGGAAAAATATGCAAATGAAAATATTAAAATTTACAACAAAAAGTGATTAAGAATTTCTTTTGTCATTATGATTATGATTATATGAAATACAAATAATAATATATATGGATCTAAGATCTGAGTTTTGTAAATGTAAACCCTAAGGCTATCTAGGGTTAGGGTTCTATTTGAATTAGGGGTTGTTTTCAAAGATTTAAATTATATTTAAATAAATAAAACACTAATGCTAGATTTAATTAATGAGCTAGTTATGCCAAAAACTAGAAAAATAGAAGTATGTAACCCTAATTTAGAGCACAAAATGTTGGAGAATTTGAACAGGGGTTTTTAATAATATTTGAAGTAAGTCAAGTTCACCAAATGTGTTAACATTTTAGGGTTTTACTAATGTAAATACTATGTTATATTAAAGGTACTAGTTGTCTAAATTAGTGAAATAATATGCAATAAATAACCACTAATTTTTTACAAAATTTTACTTGCTTTGACTTTTTAAAAATAGTAAGAAATATGAGCAACTAGAGACTTATCTAGAAAACACCTATCATATAATATCTAAGTATTGAAAACTAGGTTACATATATTTTTAAGTGTCATTTATAGGATCCTTGAGTTAGACATTCCCCTAGATAGTTGCTCCCTACTTGGATAGTAGTACCATATGGCTCTAGTGTCTTGAAAATGGTGCTAGTGTCATCTTTACAAGACTGTTCCTAAATTTAGAGTGCACTTACATCTGTGTTTATAGGTTTTTTTCTTACACTCATGAAATATAGAACTTTGTATTGTGACTATAACAACTTATTTAATTTTTAAACCCTAATCCTCTTTGAAAGTATGTAGGAGCTAAAATGTGTGTTTATTAGTAGGATAGGCTAGACATCCTCAACACCCTATTATGAAGAGAGTTTAAAACATACCAATACTCTGAGGAGTGATAAATATTGATTTAGTTCTCCCACCTAGTGTTGTTTCAAGTTAAAGTGAATGTTAGAATGATAGTGGTAATGAATTCCTTGAGTGTGCCTAGTCACAATACATTTGTATGACATCCATATATGGTCACAATACCTTTATATGGCATCCATATATGGTCATAATACCTTTGTATGGCTTGGTAATAATACCTTTGTATGGCATCTATTGGTTATTTATTAGCCCACATACCAAGATTTTGCCCAGATGAATAAGTTGAGTATAATTTTAAAGCTTGAAAGTCAAATAATAGTTTTGTGAATAAGTCTAGAAGGGCTTACAGACCTTAGAAAAGTTAAGTAAAAATCATTTTAGGCTAAGTCTTTACTTTGGAATTCATTCAACCTTTTCATTGATAAGATAGTTTCTTTTGAGCCCCCTTTTTTGACTAAGTGTTGAATTTTTTTAGACAAGTTGTTTGAGATAAAGTATCCAAAAGGATAATTGTTTTGGAAAAAAATGTCTGAAGCAAAAGATAATGACTAAATTATTTTAGGGAAATTGTTTCACAATAATTTCTTTGAAGACCTATTTATTTTAGGAGATTTATTTTGGGTCTTTTTGGCTAAGTATCTAGAATTATTTTAGACATTTTGTCCAAAACAAAAGGCTTGAAGGATTTTTCACTCAAAAAGTGTATCAAGAAAAAAATTTGAAAGATATTTTTTCAAAGTGAAGTGGCTAAGACAATTTTATCAAATGGATTTTCTCAGGAAAATGGTTTGATAAAAAAAATTAGAAAGTAATTCTCAAAGTTTCAAAGGGATTTTTCAATTCTTTCTAAGGGAACTTCCAAGAATCTAAGGGACCACTTACATTTTTTTTGAAAGGAACTTACCAAGAAGTCTAAAGGGTATTTTTTTAGAAAAGTGCCTAAGGACAAAAGGCAAAGGGTCCTTTCCCTTTGAAAAGGTACATTTACAAAAAATTTGAAGGGGCATTTTTTAAAAAGCCAAAGGGCACTTTTCTATGCAAAAGGGGGAACTTGAAAATTCAATGGTCCATTTTAAAAATTTGAAGGTCCTTTCCTTTCAGAAAGGGAACTTATTGAGGAGAAAAATCCTTTGAGAAAAAAATCTAAGGGAATTCCTTTGAGAAAAGGTCTTCAAGAAAAATATTGTGAAAGGACATTTGTGAAAGCACCAAAGGACTTTTCAAAACCATGGGAGAAGTGTGTAAGAATAAAGCTAAGATAAAAGGGTCTAAAGGAATTCCCTTAGGAGAAAAAGGCTAAAAGAAAAATGTCTATAGAAATATGCACAAGGAAAAAACTCCATACAAAATCATGAACAAATTAGCCCATAGGAAAGTGATCGAAGGAAATGAACCAAAAGGATTAATGGTGGGCCCAAAAATGTCAAAATCTAAACCCCTACAAGTAGTCATTTGAATTTGAAAATTTTGAGATGTTTGCATAGATGTCAAAGATGGATCTCTGAAAAATAGATATTGGCATTCAAAATCCATCAAAGGGGTCTCCATATAATTAGTAAAAGATGATGAGGACTTATCTTTTCAACTTTGATGATGTAGTCTACAACCTACATATAGGAGATGAAAAGTGAAGGGGCAGGTCGAGTTTTAAATGCAAAGATCAAATCATTCACACTTGGCAGAGATATGCAACTACCTTCGACATGGCTCTATTAGTTCCAAAAAAGTGACTTGAATACGAAGCAAACTTGAGTTGGACCAGATGCATTAAAAGGGGTAGGTGTTGCTAGTTAGGCTCTATAGAGTGAAAAATAGGTCTTTTAGACCTAATAAAGATCAAGAGAAGCTATGAAATCTATAGACTTACATCAAAATAAATGGATATAGGAAAACCAATGTCCCTATATTAGTTTTCCATCTATAAAAAAATAGGCCCAAGTTTCAAGGCAAGAGATGGTATATGTAATTAATGGAGAGGCTCTCATACTTTGGCATGGACATAATCTCTAACAAATAGCTTCTCAACATAGAGGCAACATGGCTCAGTCCAAATTCAAAGTTATGGGGATTTTGTCCTTATATGTGGAAGATAAGTAAAATATTTTGTGGGGATTATAGATGAAAATTAGGTGATTAGAAAAGGTAGATCAAGTATTAAAGGCATTTTTTGAAAATTTCTTATCTTCTAGCATGTTTGTTGATCAACAAGGAAGCTCAAGGTTATTAAAAAAATGAAGTTTCATTTATATAAAGCAAAATAGTGCCTACCCTATTCTTTTCTCTCCCCATTTTTATCTCATCTTTTTTTGTTATATATATAGGATTTTGAGCCAAAAACTAGATCCCTCGACTAGTGATAGAGTCACTCTATCAAAATCACCTTGTAAACACTCTCTTAAATTAATAAGATAAATTTTTTTATTATAGTTTGGAGAATAGTGTGCATTATTAGGGTCTTAACTTGTATAATGTATGTCTCTTTTCATCATCTATGAATCCTCCATGTACCTTTCTTCAATTCTTTTGGTCCCTTATAAGTTGTGTGAAGTGTTAGACATTAGTGCCTTCTTGAAGTTTTACAAGTTTATAGTGTCTCATTCAAACCTAATTCTTTCTATCCTTCAAATTATAGGGTTTCCTTTTGACCTCCACACAAAATACTTATGCTTGTGACCTTGAGATATTATCAAATTAGTCTATGTCTTGATAAAATTCATTAGTAGTTATTAAGGCTTTCAGGTTGAAAGTGGATCATTTCACATTTGGTGCATCACCATCCTTAGCTTAGATTTCCCTTTCATTTTATCTTTCTCTTCCTTTTCCTTAGTTAATAGTAGGTTTTAATGTGGGAAATAAGCCAAAGTGAAGCATCTAAAGAGCTAGCCTCATTAAAAATCCCATAGGTTGAACATCACTATAGGATACCCACACCTTGTGGTTATTCCAATATTATAGTTAGAAGTGAGAGATCCTAAAAAACTATCCCACAAGGGTGTAATTCTAGCCTACAATATTTTTTGGCATGCTTGGTAAGACTACGTTGTTTACTGAGTGAAGATTTTTGGTATTATGTTCATTTAATTAGCCTTTAGAGGCATGCATGAAACACTAATGGAAACTCTAAGTATTCATCAATTAGTATGAGCAGCCCAAGTGCCCAATCATCATTATTTGGTATGTATAATCAACCACCTTTTGATCAACATGCTCATTCTCTACCTTAGCATCATACTTATCAAGATAATAATGTTTATGTGTTCCCCCCAAATGGCCCTAAAATAACCTACCAGCCCTACTATGGCCTTTTCTCCCCTCCCACTCCTACGTATGACCAATATCAATCTCCTTTGCATTCAAATTAATCCTTTAATTCCCCTTGTCAAGACTATGTTTATCCTATTACATCCTTGTCAAGATTAAAGCAAACATTATCATATTATATTGAATTGATAAGGGATACTACTAAGGGTTTATAAATTTCTTCATATATCCCTATTCATGATCTATAAGAGGTAAGGAGTTCTCTTTAATTGGTCAAGAATAATTGGTCAGTTTTTGAGAATGAATAATGGGTATTTTGTGAGAGGGAAAATAAGGTGTAGTTGAGAAGCATATTCCAAAATTTGTAAAGTGTGTTGATGTCCTATGAAGATCAATAGACTTAGTGCAATTATTCTTATTTTCCCTCTCCCCTCCAAGAGCCTCAATCTTAGCCTGAAATGGTTTTAAATCAGCCACCTAGTCAACCTTGTCAAGGTCCATCCTTGTCAATAATCAAAGAAGAAATATTGGAACAAGGGAGAATAATCATGAAAATCAATAAGGAGGTCAGAATTTGACAAGAGGATAATCATGCCATCGAGGGGATAAGGAGCTTATTACATAAGTTTTGGAGTGTCTGGGCATCTATTGAAGAAGGTGACTATCCACACATTGAGAAGCAAGAGATGAAGGAATGGATAATATCAATAGAGGATATGTTGACTCATTAGGAGGATGAGTATGTCTAAACCAAACCAATCAATTTTTCCTCTCCTACCATTATGCCCATTCCCACTCAAGATTTTAAAACCATCCCACCATGGATCTTCTCCTACACCTTTAGCCCTGATTATGTCATGCCCTCTCTTGTGAAACTTGCCTCTCATATACTCATTCAAAAATAATAAAAGGTAGTTGTTCCATACAAATTTCCATCATGTAAATTGGTTTATAAAGGCGTAGAGAAGAAGAAAGAGGTGTTAGTTGTGGTGGTCCAAGAACTAGTTTAAGAGAAGGAGGAGTTAAAGATTGAACATAATAAAAAGAGGTGTTAGCTCATCTCAATGAGTTTACCCTAAAAGGGTTATGAGACTCTTTCTCCCTCCCTCAAGAGCCACCAAAGAGACCATTCAAAGTACCTAATTAGAAAGATACTCTCTCAAGCTGCAAGCAAGGTGAAAATTTTCACCCTCCCACCATCTCCCTCTTAGAGAAAGAGCCTATTTTATAAAGGATAGAGGAAGATTTTTTAGTATCAAGTGATTCTCAATAAGATGATGGAAGTGTGTGTGAGGAATAAATATTCATAGGCATTCCACTTCATTTAGAGGAGGAAAAATTAGGTTTGGACTAGCCTTCTTGGCATGGCATTAACACTAATGAACTAGATCTTGAATGGGACAATATTCAAGCTAAATATAGGGAAGACCTTGAATTGACTACAAATTTTATATTTTTCATAGATGAAAAATAATAACAAAACTAGGAAAAATAATAAAAAAATTAGGTACTAGAGGTTAGTCCACTTCAAAAGGAGGTGTCAATTGAAGATAGACCTTATATGTTGGAACTAGAGGAAGACAAGTGTGATGTTTTGGACCTTAGTTGGTCAAATTAACCCTCATTTTAATTTGAAATATAAGATGAAATATTAAGTGAGGTTGATGAAGGAGACATCTTAAGTGCTCAATTGATACAATTTGAGAAACATACCAATGAAGAGCCCAAAGAGTTATGGTCGTAGTTCAATGCCATAACCACAGATTTTGAGGTGGCTAAAAGACATGTCCTTATTCTATAAAACTATGAGAATGCTTCTCTAAGCATGATAAATGTTACTTTTCACAATAAAAATGTGGAAGAATATGGTCTTTTTGAGCTAAGTGAATAAAACACAGCTACTCCTAATAACCTAGATGAAGTCTTCGTACAAGGCTTTCTCAAGAGTGATGAGCAACATAAATAAAGTCTTGAGCCAATAAGGGAATTTATCTACATTAGAGACATGTTTTTCCTTCTTCATCCATTGAGGAACAAACCAAAAGAGTTAGTAATTAGGCATCCTAGTCCACCTAGCATGAGATCACAAAATTAAGGTACCTCTCATCCTTTTCCATTACAAATCAATGATGCTAAAATTTCCCATTTAAACCAAGAATAAGGTAATTTTAAGTTTTAACCTTTTATATATTAGATTATATTTTATGTGTTTCCCTTCCCTAAGTGCCTTGGGTATAGTGTTTATTTTGTTCTCATTATCCTTGTTACTTCAAGAGGAAGTTTTAGAAAGGGTCATCCTTGTATCTAGTTTCAGACCAGCTCAGTTGCAGAGGCTAATGACTTCATGCCTAATGGAATAGACAAGACAAGTGGTCTAGGTTCTCAAGCAAGAATTCTTTCTTCCCTAAGAGTCACCAAAGATGTTGGTCATTTTTTGGCCCACATACCAAGATTTTGCCTAGATGAATAAGTTGAATAGAATTCTAAAGCTTTAAGGTCAAATAATAGTTTTTTGAACAAGTTTGGAAGGGCTTACAAACCTTAGAAAAGATAAATACAAAGCCTTTTGAGCTAAGTCTTTAATTTGGAAATCTTTTAGCCTTTTCATTACTAAGATAGTTTCTTTTGTGCCCCCTTTTTTGGCTAAGTATTGAATTGTTTCAAACAAGTTATCTGAGACAATGTTTCTAAAGGGATAATTCTTTTAGACAAAATATCTAAAGTAAAAGATAAGACTAAATTCTTTCAAAAAAATTATTCTACAACAATTTCCCTAAAGACCTATTTCCTTTAGGAGATATGTTTTGGGTCTTTTTGGCTACGTATTAGGAAAGATTTCAAAAATGTTGTCCAAAACAAAATGCCCAAAGGATTTTTCTCTTGAAAGTGTACCAAGTAAAAATTTTGAATGATATCTTTTCAAAGTGAAGTGGCCAATAAAATTTTCCTAAAGGGATTTTCTTGAGAAAATGGTATAATATAAAAAACTACAAAGGGCATTCTCAAAGTTTCGAAGGGAATTTTCAATTCTTCTAAAGGGCACTTCTAAAAAGCCAAGGGACCACTTAATTTTTTTCCAAAATGCACTTGGCAAGAATTTCTAAGGGTAATTTTTTTGAAAAGTGCCTAAGGACAAAAGGCAAAGAGTCATTTCCCTATAGAAAGGTACATTTGTAGAATTTCCAAAGGGGCATTTTTTCAAAAGCTGAGGGGCACTTTTCTTAGCAAAAGGGGTAACTTGAAAATTTGATGGTCCATTTCAAAAATCTGAAGATCTTTTACTTTCATAAAGGGGACTTCTTGAGGAGAAAAATCCTTCGGTTAAAAAATCCAAGGGAATTCCTTCAAGAAAAGTCCTTCAGGAAAAAGATTGTGAAAGGACATTTATAAAAGCACCAAAGGCCTTTTCAAAATCCATGGGATAATTGTGAAAGAATAAAGCTGAGAGAAAAGGGTCCAAAGGAATTCCTTCAAGAGAAGAGATCTAAAAATAAAATGTCCACAAAAATAGGCACAAGGAAAAAAGTCCATGGAAAATCTTGAATAAATTAGCCCACAAGAAAGTGTCAAAAGGAAATGACTTAAATGGATTAATGATGGGCCTTCAAATGTAAAAATTTAAACCCCTTCAAGTACCCATTTGAATTTGAAAATATTTAGATGTTTTCATATACATCAAAGATGGATCTCTTAAAATAGTCATTGGCATTCAAAAGATACCAAAGGGGTCTTTAGCCAACCAACAAAAGATGATGAAGACTTCTCCTTTCAACTTCAATGATGTGGTCTATAGCCTACATACATATAGGACATGCAAAGTGAAGAGGCATATTGATTTTTAAATTTAAAGATCAAATCATTCACACTTGGTAGAGACATGTTCTATTAGTTCCAAAAAAAGGACTTTAATGCAAAGCAAACTCAAGTTGAACCAGATGCATTAAAAGGTGTAGGTGTTTCCAATTAGACTCCACAAAGGAAAAAATAGGCCTTTTATAACTGATAAAGTTCAAGAAAAGCTATGTAATCTATAGAATTACATCAATATAAATGGATATAGGAAAAAATATATCTTTAGATTGGTTTTCCATCTATAAAAAAATTGGCCCAAGTTTCAAGGTAGGAGTTAGTTTATGCAATTAATGGAGAGACTCTCATCCTTTGACATGGCCATCATCTATGATAAATATCTATTTAACATAGAAGTAGAATGGCTCAATACAAATTCAATTTTATGGGGATTTTGTCTTTGTATGTGCAAGATAAGTGAAATATGATGTGGGGATGATAGATGAAAATTAGGTGATTAGAAAATGTAGCTCAGATATTAAAGGAATTCTTGGAGAATTTCTTGTCTTCTAGCATGTTTTTTTATCAATGAGGAAGCTTTAGGTTATTAAAAAATGAAGTTTCATTTATAAAAAGTAAAAAAGTGCCCTAATTGATCAAAAATATGTTGGATCATTCATTATAGTAAGGTAGCAACTTAGCTATCATGTCTCAAATAGGATTCCCTCTTCTTTTCTCTCTCCCCATTTTTATCTCATCTTTTCCTACTATATATACAAGATTTTGAGATAAAAAATGGATCCCTTGACTAGTGATAGAGTTAATCTAATAAAATCACCTTGTAAACACTCTTTTGAATCAATAAGATATAAATTTATGATTCTACTTTGGAGCAAAGTGTGCATTATTATGGTCTTATCTTATAGAATGTATATCTCTTTTCATCATCTATGAATCCTCCACGTACCTTTCTTTAATTCTATGGGTCCCTTGTAGGTTGTCACAAGTTTATAGTGTCTCATATAGACTTATTTAAGGTTTCCCTTTGACCTCCACAAAATATATTTATGATTGTGACCTTGAGATAGGATCAAATTAGTCTATGTCTTCATTAAATTAATCAATAGTTATTAAGGATTCCAGAGTGAAAGTGGATCATTTCACATTTGGTGCATCACCATATTTATCTTATATCTCCATTTCATATTATCTTTCTCTTCCTTTTCCTTGGTCAACAATAAGTTTTAGTGTGGGAAGCAAGCCAAAGTGAAGCATCTAAGGAGCTAGCCTCATTAAAAAGACTAGAGGTTTAACCTCACTATAGAATCCCATAGCTTGAGGTTATTCTAATATTTTATATAGAAGTGAGAGAGATTTAGAAAATATCTCACAAGGGTGAAATTATAGCCTATAATAGAATCCATATAGTTTATTTGGTCATTACGGTCATAATACCTTTGTTGGCATCCATATAATTTAATCCCACTACCTAGTCTCTAAATTTATCATGTGTGGGATTGTTCAAACCACATGGTATTGAACCCACCTCATCACTCATGAGAGGGAATAATATATAACATGAGTTAGTTATAAATGTTTATACATGGGGAACCTCTCATATCCAGCTTCAAAAATAGTATAATTAGTCCATGGTCTGCTACCCTACTCAAGTTTTTATAGAAATTGTGTATCAATTGTACCCAAATGACTTATCTTAAATCAGATAGTGTTTCTTTATCTAATATTAATAAACAAAATGTGATGATGTATAATAAAACATCTCCATCATACTTATGACACATCACCCATGTTATCATCATCTTGATTGAGACAATTTTCATGTTTGGAACACTATGAAAGTACAACTCAATGAGTCATACAATAAGTGCACACTTTTCATATCTATCCAAATCAAAATCCCATTTGGATAATGCTCATGTCTAATCAATTATGTCTAAGGTATTTCAAAGAAATCATTGTGCCTATAACAGGTAACCCTAGAATAACTTAGACATCCTTTGAAGTGATAATCACCTTTATAGTGTCCCCATCCACCACCCATCTTAACATGTCATTGAGTCTCTCACATCACATGATAAAGATGTCAATGGTATTTATGATAAGAGGTACACAATGCACTCCCATGATCCCTTTGAAGCTAAGTGTGGTAAGCTAATCATAATCAAATACTGATAATATTTTTGACATATCTAGTAGACACATTGCATCTAAACACCTCAACATCTTTGTCACCTCTAAAAAATGACAAACAACAAATCAAAATAAAATTTTGATCCAAAAATATTGTATATATTATTAGAATTATTAAAAAATATAAAAAATCACATTTTTATCCATTTTTCTACTGCATCAACTTTACCTCAGATTAATATTGTCAATTTTTCCCCCATAGGTCAAATTGCCACCCCATCATTTGAAACTTAGCATATCATGCTAGTTCACCTTGTTATTCAATTTGGTCTTAAGATTCCCTTAAGATGAATTTTTTTGTGCCCTAATGATTCCTTTCAAGTTTGGTACATTGGTGCAATCTCTATCTATAGGTATAAACCTTCAAAGATGATCAAAATATAGATTGTACAAGCCTAAAAGAGCCAGATGATGGAGCCATACCATCATCAAGATTTCATGCAAAAATGAATGGATTAATCTAGTTTCACATTTTATAAGTTCACTTATAAATCCTCCTAGGGTCAAAAGTTTATATAGACATGAATTCCTTCATGCCTAGATCATCCTCTATAAAAGCCATATCTTGATTAGCTTGCTATTTCAAGAAATAAAGCTTAAAATTTAATACTGTGGAGTGAAATGGGTGTGCAAACATCAAGTTTAAGCATCAAAAAGTAGCCATTGGAATTCAAATGAAAAATATCAATAATCAAATTTTTATCAGATCAAATCTAATGATGAGCAATGATTTCATAGATATTAGTGGGTCCCCAAGATCTAATGACACATGATCAATTGTACATTCAAGATCAATGGTGAACATCAAGTGAAAGGGTCAATATGAATAAAAATATGACAAGTGTTAAGATCTTGGGTAGTAATATTGAGATCTAATGGTGCATCGTGATTTGATAGATGTTAGTGGGTCTAATAAAATCAATAGCATACATCTGATTGTAGATTCTAAATCAACAGTGAGTGATGATTTATCAAGTCAATGGATCTCAAAGACTAATGAAAAGCTACCAAGTGTCATTAGTGAATCAATCTGTCAAAAGATATACAACTCATGTTTATTCATATAGAGAGAGATCAATGGTACACAAGTAAGTTGATCAATGGTCAAGATTAAATTTTGATGATTAATCAGATCAAAGATAAATGGCATGTAATCATTGAGTAGATAAAGATCAATGGTCAAGGTTAAAGGTCAAAGCTAGGTTAAACTAAAACAAATATCTCGGCCAACTATGTGATTATGATGCTTTTCTCCATTCTTTCATGCCAAAAGTGAATCAGTGAGGAGAAATTGATGCTAGAACAAGATCAACATATATTGGTCAAGCTATTATAACTACATCAATGCTATAAGGAGATTGTAAAAGATTGACCCAATTATTGTAATGGCTTTGAAACTAGAATTCTACTTGAAAATGGCTTGATTATGTCATTGTAATTGTAAAGAGCATCATGAAAGCCAAAAATGGGTTGATATGATTGTCATGGCCATTTTTTAGAAGTAGTATTAGCATGATGATCCTTTCTAACTGAATCAATGCCAAATGATTAGGAATATTGATCATAATGACCCTTTATCCATCATTATATGTATTGGTCCCCATTTCTTTCATCCCATCTACAATATATATAGGATTTTGAGCCTTAAAATGGATCTCTCTTTGGCATGATTAGACTCTACCAAGATTTTCATTTTAACACCTATCTGATGCAATAAATATTGAATTCATTCATTTAGAAAGCTAAATTGAAGTGAGTCTTAATAATTCATTGATGTGGTCAAGTGAGTGTGTGTCTTCCTTATATATGTCTAAATTCCATCACCTACATGAAGTGTTGGTAGCTTCTATGGGTCAAAATAAGTGCATACATAGACTATTGATTTGTTTAGAATTGGACTACTACCCTCCCATACTAGGTCGATAGCTAGTTCATGCCTTATTACGAGATGCTAATGTGGAAGGTGCTCAAAGATTGAATGAAGTTTTTTTAATAGTCTTGAATGAATCCTATTATGTGTTTTTTTTAGTAAAAGGATCAAAATATTTGGTGTATCACCTCATTTGTACATGCTTTCATGAATTATTATCAATCTCTTTCCTTTTCCCAAGTGAGAAACTAGTTTATGTCTAATATAAGTGATATATCCAATAGGAAGTTAGAATTATCCAAAGGTATATCCCAAGTTTAGGTGAAATATATCCTAGGTTTAGTCCCACATTAGATTAGGTTTGATAAAGAGGACCTAAATAATCCCCCTTCTTAGCTAGGGCGCAATCTAGACCACCAATAATTTTGACATGCCTGATGGGATGAATTTTATTTGAAGAACTAAATGTTGGATCTGAGGAGAAGCATATTTAGTATAAAATGAAATCCATCATCATCATGAGCTCAATATCTTTAAATTTATAGAGTTCATAGTATCTTCTAAACTACATTCTCATGCCAAAGGTTACCACAAGATTAACTAGTAAGGGTATTCCACTTGAATTTATTGAGCTACTTATTTTTTCATATAAGAGTGAAATATTTAATAGGATAAGATGTTACCCTCAAAGTTATTATTTATCCCCTGGTCATCCTATTTCCCTAAGCAGTGCCATCCCCACTACCCAAATAGCCATCAAAAATCAATTATTTGTTCCTTTCAATGAGGTAGTCCATTGAACTTAGCATAGTATGATGATATTATTGTGTCTACTCTTAAAATCATCCCATTATTTTCTAGATAACATCAAATAATTTCTATTGATTACATTCAAGATGTTGCCAAACTTTTCTCTATTCATAATGTTGTCCAAGATAATATGATGATCAGACTGCTTACTACTTCCTTCAAAGGAAAAGCATTGGAATGGTATATAAATATTCCATTAAATTCCATTTCACCCTAGGATGATCTAGGCATAACCTTAGATAATTTGAGGATAAGTCTAACCACCTATCCTTGGTTGAACAACTAACTAACATAAATAAAGCTCCTCATGAGTTCATGTCTAATTTCAACCTCAAATTCTAAAATACATGGACTAGAATAACTGAATTGATCAGACCATCCCCTAAATATGCATTTTATTATTATTTAAGAACCCTTAATTTTGATATTAGTGTGATGATACATTCCATGGGTGGTAATACCTTGCCAAATTATTATGAGATTACCATAAGAGAAAAAAATATTTTTTTACAAGTTGGTAAGCTTTCTGTAAGGCCCCAAATGCCTATATTCCTAGAGTTGTAATATTTTCCACCCCCTCAAGCTCCTCAATCTCCATCATTAGCTCAAATCCCATCTCCTAGGATGAAAGTTGTAGCCCCTTCTAATCAGGCTAGTGAGATTAGGGAATTAAAAAGTTTATTACCATCTTTTGGGAATGAAATAGTTTAACTTAAAAGATATTAATACTATGATATGCCTTATCAACAATATATCAAAGATCCTATCAGTCTTTTTAGAGATCAAAATCCCCTTTATCAAGGATTTAAATAATATAAACTACCTTATAGATCACAAAGAGCCATAATCCCATCTAAAACATATGCATCTATTTCTCTTAATTCACCTTCATTTTCAAAATATATTATCCCCACACCACATCAAAACAATTTTATGCATGGCTCAAATTGGCATCCCTTCAACACCCCTAGTGTTCAAAACATTACTATGCCAAAAATGATTCAAGAAGAGTTTTCTCTTCAAGGAGGTCAATATTAGGAGACTTGTTTGGTACCCCAAGGAGGGGATCAACAAGTTTAATGGTATCTTGATTCCATTAATGTAAATTATCAAATGGATGATTATGTTGCTTTCAATCATGGTGGTGAGACTAGTACTTCAAGAAGTCAAGTTATAGTTGTAACTAGAGATTAAAAAAAATCCATTGATGAGGTTTAGGAGGTGAATAATGCCTTAAAGTACCCCTAATATTTTTTACAAGATCATAAAATATCAACTTTATCCCCCTCTAACATAAAAATTTTAGAATGTAGAGGCTAGGAAGATTCCCCAAATACCTCTAGTTCATGAACAACTAGTGGTTCAAAAGGTGCAACCAAGGGTTAGTGGAGCTTCATTCAATATAGTGGATCTGATGAAGAAAACCAATGTTAATATTATCATGTGGGATTCCATTTATATTCTAGGATAAAATTATGTGCTCATCCAAGAGGTTTCAGCCCTTAAGGTGTCCCCAAATCTAGTTTAGACACAAGGAGTTATCCTAACTAGTTCAGACCCTTCTATGAATAATCAAGTAAAATAGGTATAGGGAATGGCAAAAGGGAAAAATTTTAATTAAATTTTATTAAAATTTCTCCCTTATACCTGTCTTTGATAGTTGGTGATTTTCTAGTTCATAACTGTATGGTGGACAATGAAGCTAGTAGCACTATCATGCCTAAGTAAATTGAAGATAAGATTGCTCTTGTCTATGAGATAAATACTAAAGGATTATTAAAATTAGATGGTTCATAAATAAATATATTAATCATCATTAAGGATCTAAATTTGACACTACATGCTTGTCCCAATTTTACCATTCAATAAGATGTAGTTGTGGTGGAATTGCCTCCCTACTTTGCCATGTGTTTGTCAAGGGAATTCACCTTAAAGATTGGAGGATATTTGTCAGCTGATTATACATATTTTATGTTCAAGACCAAATATGATACCAAAGTATCCATACATTTTGAACCTATTACATGGTTCTTTTTGGAACCATATATGCCAAGTGTTGTGAACACTGATTGCCTCATCTCAAATGAGGTGATAAAAGATAGTGTAGAAGAAGATAAATCACCTTTAGATGGGATCCCAAATTTTTTCCTTAATGATTGGGCCTTTATCTCACATGATTATGATCCTTATAATATAATTGAAGAATAAAGACTTAGTGTTTATTAATTACATGAGAAAGATGCACCAATCCTAACCTTGATGAAGGATGATGAGCCTAATGATGATCTTTGGAAATTATAATTTGATTGATAAAGGAATAATCATGGTACTAGGGATGTAATGATGTTAATTTCTCAAAAAAATTAAAGTTACTTCTCATCTATTAAGTTTCAATTTGGTTGTTCAAATAATGGTGTAGAATATGAGGCATTAGTTTATGGTTTGTAATGGGCTAGGAAGATGAAGATCAACACCTTACAAGTCTTTGGTGATAGTGAACTTCTATTTCACCAAGTGAGAGGTATTAATGTATGAAAAATCCCATTACTTAAGTCTTATATGCATAGGGTATGGGACTTACATGAAGATTTTTAGTCCTTCAACATTCAGAAAATACCAAGAGATAGAACAAACATGTAGATAGGTTGGCTACCATTAGGGCACAATTTAGTACCCTAGCTAATATAAGAAGTGAAAAGGTCCAATCAAACATTAGTATGGTTGTAAGGCCTTTTATCCTAGATAATAATAATGATAATTGGTAATATTTTGAGGATGATAATTAGAATGTCAAATTCTTACAAGAGGAAACTAAGTTTTCCTCAAGAAACCAATCAAAGTACTTAAAGTATTATGGTGATCAGATTGTGCAACTAAAAATGAATAAGTTTCCAAGATATTGGTCACACTTGAAAACATATTCAATGGTGATGATGAGTTGAGGAAGGAAAATTCAACTTTGTCAACAAAGGAAGAACACTATGTGATTGGGAGGATATTTTCAAATGTTAATTTTATTTTTTTAAATGAGTTCCATTATGTAGAGCTCATCAAGAGCTTTATATCAATTATTGGAATGCAAAAAATTGACATTGTATGCTCCAATTATCATTGGTCAAAGTTGGGTCAACAAGTAGTCAAATCTAGTAAAACTATAAAAATTGATGGTCATGGAACATTTATGAACTAGTTCCATGGTGTAATACTCATCACAATATTTTTGATTCATTTTGAATGGACCAATTTTGAGTCTGTATGCAAAATTTATGGCCAGTCAAAGTTGGTTAAAAGTCAACATGATGGGTCAACATTGGTTAAACCCAATCAACAAGCATTAAAGGTAGACCAATGTAATATGGACACATGACACACATTGTTATGGGAACCTTTCACAACTACAAGCCTCCACATGGAAAATATATATGGAAAAGTAAGACCACTTTACATGGCATAAAGTTTATTATTTAAAATAGTATATTTATCTCACATCCTAACAATGTGGGATAAATAGGACTTTGACTGAATATTTAAAAAGTATATTTTACACACATATGTGGATATAAAAAAAATATAAATTTATAATAAGGCATGGAGATGTGACAATATTTATTCCCACAAATATTGGATTTCATTTTAATGCCCAAACCAAAGAGCAATGTGGAAGGCTTTAATTAAAAGACTATGATAATCTTTATTCCCTCAAAAGTGGGATATTATATGAAATGAATTATTCTATGATTTTTATAATGTAATGTTTGATAAAAACATGTAAAGGCCATATAATTCATGTGTGGTCTCAATAAATCCTTATATTATAATCCCATGATAGAATGAGATAATTGTTAATCCCATTAAAATAGGTCTTGGGATAATTATGAATATTTTTTAAAATTAGGAAAGGATAATCATTCAAGCCCACCTTTTGTGGACCTATAAACCTATATAAATGGCCTATATGGGTCATTTTAAATTACAATCAAAATTTGAATAATGACACACAAGACTTAAGAATAATCAAGTAGAGCCGAGAGCCAAGAGCCAACACCCAAAATCAAGAGATAGAGAAAAAAGCTGACAGATAAGAGCCAGAGCTAGTTGATAGAGCTAGAGTTAGATGACATCAAAACATTAATTTATAGATCAATAAAACATACTAAGTATAACTAATTTACAAAGTGATTTTTTCATCAATAATCACTTGGTTTCACCTTTGAGCAAGACTCAGAGATGTAGCCTAGATCAAGTGAACTCCATTATCAATTCTAGTTTACATATTATTTTTGTGACTCATAATTGTTGCTTATTATTAATTTTTAGTTCTAATTTTAATTATTATGAAAATTTCAAGTTAATTAATTATAAATTGAGAATTTATAAAGCATCTATAAAAATAGAGCAATTGGTGTAGTTTTAGACACTGCCTTTTTATGAATCACTATGCCAATGTGGAAGCTATACCTAGTAAGAACCTAAATTTGGGTAAATTATACACTTATTTAGAGAAGGAATCTTTCATTGAGTTATATTCAAGATTTTTTTTGATTTATTTGCATGTCAATATACTGATCTCAAGGGATTTGACCCAAGCCTAGCTCAACACACCATTGAAGTAGAAGATGAAACTAGGCTAGTAAGATAAATACAAAGGCCTACTAATCCTAAGATTGAGCCTCTGATGAGGGATAAACTTCATAATATAATTTATTCAACTATTATATTTCCAATCAATCACTCAATTTGGGTGGCAAACCTTGTACCAATACAAAAAATGAATAGTGAAATTAGATTGTGTGTTGAATTTCATGATTTGAATAAAGCTTCCCTTAAAGACCACTATCCACTACCATATATGAAACATATTTTATATTTGGTTATAGGTTCAAAAAGGTTTTCCTTGTTAGATGGATATAATAGTTACAACCAAATTTTGGTCAAGGAGGAAGACCAATTCAAGATAGCCTTCACCACAAAGTGGGGGACATTTGCATATAGAAAGATGCCCTTTGGTTTATCCAATGCTTGAGAAACTTTTTAGAGAGCCATGGATATGAAATTCCAAGTCCTTCTTAACAAGTCTATTCTAGTCTATTTGGTTGATATAATTTTTTTTTCAAAGAATGCAAGTGAGCACATGATTCACCTTGAGCAAGTGTTTAAAAGGTATAGGCAACTTAGGGTGTCCCTAAATCCCAAAAAGTGTGTCTTCTTATTTCATGAAGGTAATATTGTTTTACATATAGTTTCAAAACATGGTTTAAGCATAGATCCTAAAAGGATAGCTTCAACTCTTATACTTTCCTTTCCCAAGCACAAAATATCCTTACAAAGTTTCTTAGTGGAGATCAATTTTATCAGAAGATACATCTTACATTTTGCCACTTTATCTAAGCCTCATAAAACCATGATAAATAAAAATTAGAGATTCAATTGATCCAAGTAAGGAGTAAGGATTTTTTAGAAAATTAATAAAGCCATGGCTAGTGTTCCCATGATCATGAACCCTAATTTCTTAAAGGAATTCATTCTGTACACCTATACTAACATTGACACCATTTCAAGCATCCTTATATAGAAGAATCATGAGGCCTTAGAGAAACCAATAGGTTTATTTAGTCAAAACTTGGAAGAATATGAAATAAGGTACTCTTTTGTTAAAAATCATGCATTTTCTATTATAAGGTCCCTCAAGAAATTTAGATATTTATTATCTAATAAAAAGATATACCTAATGGTTGCACATCTAAGTGTCAACGAGTTTTTATTAAACAAGCACATAAATGAGAAAAGAGTTGGGTGGATAACAAAGGTAATGGAGTATAATGTTGAGATCAAAGTCATAAATCTAGTTATAGGCAAGGGACTTTTTAAACATTTAGCCCAAGACTTACAAGAAGCCAATGAGGTGTATATGGTGTTAATTAATGAAGAAGTTATAGTTGATCATACATCACATTCTAGTTGGTATCATGATTTGGAAAGGTATCTTCAGGATGGTATCTATCCCTCTCATTTAACTCCTTAAAAAATAATATATTTTAGATTGAAATATATTCCATTTCTTTGTGTTGATGGTGTTTTATTCAAAAAAGATATTAATGGCATGTTATTAAGATGCATTAAATAAAATCAAAGGGAAAAGTTGATTAAAGAGTTCCATGATGGACATGGTGGAGGACATTACTTATCAAGGACTACAACCCACAAGATCATGAGAAGTGGGTATTAATAGCTAATATTATTTGGTGATTCTTATGCATGGGTTAGGAAATGCAGACATTGTGGTATGTTTGTAGGAAAGGTGAAGCTTGAAGCCTTACCTCTCCAACCAATTTTAGTGGATTATCCCTTTGTATAATGGGGATTATACTTTATTGGTCTCATTAACCCCCTTTTAATCTTAGGTCATAAGAGGATATTAACTACCATAGACTAATTTACTAGATGGATAGAAGCAATGACATTGGAGGAAGAAAATGAGCCCAATGTTCTATATTTCTATGAAATTTTGCTTACTAGGTTTGGAGTCCCTTAAAAAATAATTTATAACAATCTTATAGCCTTTTATGGGTCTAAGATCAGCCAATGGGTAGTTCACCATAGTTTCTTTCTCATCACTTCATCAAAATACTATCCCCAAGGCAATGGCCTTGCTAAGTCAACTAATAACTACATGTTGAAGATCCTAAGGAGGACCATTGAAAATAATAAGAGGTTAAGGCCTCTCAAATTAAAGTTTTCTCTATGGGCTAATAGGATCACATACAATAATTCAATATTCAACTCTCCCTATAAGATGGTATATGGTAAGGAAGCAAGAATGTTTATTTCTCTTAAATATCCTAGCTTATAACAAATGAATCAACTTGAGTTATTAGAGAATGAACCTTTGGAAATCAGATATAATGAGCTTATGGAGTTGGAAGAGACAAGATATCAGTCCATGCTAGCCATGGAAATCCATCAAGCAAAGGTAAAGAGAGCCTTTTTATAAAGGAGCTTCTTAAAGAAGTTTCAAAGAATGAGATTTGGTCCTTAAGTGGGATGAGGATAGAGATAAGCCAAGGAAGCATACCAAGTTTAACTCTATTTGGAGTGGTCCAAACATAATCTCCATATACAAATCCCAAATTCCTTTCAACTTGTAAGGATGGATAGTGAAGAGCTTCCTATCCCATTCAATGGGATACACTTGAAACATTGCTATTAAGGAATCTAAGTTCCTTGTACATAGTTCTTTTTAGCTTTCCTCTAGGTACTATCCTAGAACATTATTTTTTTTTATTTTACTTTGTTTAGTTAGCTTCCCTATTTTTCTTGATTTCTTCCTTGTTTTGGTAGAATTCATTGTCTTTACAATTCAAAAGGGTTATCCAAGTCATGAATCAAACTTGTCATTATTTATGAGTCCAAAAGTCATGTAAACGGTCTGGTTCTCAAGCACAGTAGGCATGCTTCCTAGCTAAGTTTATAGAATGTTATCAATTTTGCCCCCATAAGTTAAATTATAACCCATCATTTTAAATTTAACATATCATGCTAGTTTACCTTGTGAGTCACATTGGTCTTAAGAGTCCCTCAAGATGATGTATTTTGTTCCCTAATGATTTCCTACAAGTTTGGTTCCTTGTTTCAATCTCTATTTGTAGGTATAAGCCTTCAAATATGATCAAAACATAGCTTTCACAAGCCTAGAAGAGCCAAACCATTCATCAATACATCATGCAGAAATGAATGGGTCAATCTAGTTGAACATTTTATAAGATAACTAATAAATCCTCCTAGGGTAAAAAGGTTACATGGATATAAATTTCTTCATACCTATAACATCTTGATGAGTTCTCTATCTCAAGATATAAAGCTTCAAATTTAATAATACAGAGTGAAACAAGCATGAAAACATCAAGTTTAAGCCTCATAAGGTAACTGCTGAAATTCAAATTAAAAAGACCAATGGTTAACATTTGATCAAATCAAATCTAAAAAAGAATGGTGATCTAATAGATGTCAATGGGTCCCCAATATCTAATGACACATTATCAATCATACATTGAAGATCAACAATGAGCTCACATCAAGTCAAAGCATCAGTGTGAATGTAAAGATGATAAGTGTCAAAATATCAGGTCCTTAAATAGAGATCTAATGGTACACAATGATCTGATAGAACTTAGTGGGTTTAAACAAATCAATGTCACATATTTGATCATAGATTTCAGATTAACGGTGAATGATGAGTCAACAACTTAGTATATCTCAAAGATAAATGAGAATTTATCAAGTGTCATGAACATATTAAGTTGGGAGAAGATTTATAGATCACATTCATTCTTATATAGAGATATCAATGGTGTGCAATCAAGATGATCAATGGTCAAGATTAAAATTTGATGATTAAGTAGAACAAAGATCAATGGCATGTGGTTACCGAGTAGATCAAGATTGACGGTCAATGTTAAAGGTCAAAATCTAGGTCAAACTAGAGAAAATATCTAAACCAATTGTGTGATTATGACCATTTTATCCATTCTTGCCTACCAAAAATATTGAGGAGAAATTGATTCCATTTTATCAAGTTGTTGTAAATGCATCAATGCCAAAAAGAAATTGCAAAAGATTGACCCAAGTATTGTAATGGCTTCAATGCTAGAATTTTTGCTTAAAAATGATTTGATTCCATCATTGTAACCATAATGAACATCATGTAGGCTAGAAATAGGTTGAAAATAATTGATACAATTTTCATGGCCATTTTTCAAAAGTAGTTTTAACATGATGATTATTTCTAACTAAATCAATTCTTGATGATCAGAAATCTTGATCATAATGACCCCTTCTCCATCATACTATACATTGATCCCCATATCTTTCATCCCTTCTACTATATATATATATATACATATATATATATATACATATATATATATATACATATATATATATATATACATATATATATATACATACATATATATATATATGTATATATATATATATAGCCTTAAAATGGATCCCTTTCTTTGGCATGACTATACTCTACCAAGATTTTTACTGTAACACCTATTTGATGTAATAAAGATTGAATTCCTTCATTTACAAAGATAAATTGAAGTGTGTCTTACTACATCATTGATGTGGTGAAGTGAATGTGTGTCTTCCTTATCTTTGTCTAAATTCCCTCACCTTCATGAAGTGTTGATAGCTCTCATAGGTTATAATAAGTGCATACATAGTCTATTGATTGGTTTGGAAGTGGAAATTACCCTCCCATACTAGGTCGATAGCTAATTCATGCCTTATTATGAAATACTGATGTTGAAGGTGATCAAATATTGAATGAATTATTGTTTAATAGTCTTAAATGCATCCTATAGTGTATCTTATGCAAGTAAAAGGATCAAAACATTTGGTGCATCACCTCATTTGTACATGCTTTCATGAATTATTTCCAATCTCTCTTCCTCTCCCAAGTAAGAAGTTAGTTTAGGTCTAGTATAGGTGAGAGATCCAAAAGGAATCTAGCCTTCTCTAGAGATCTAACACAAGTTTAGGTGACCCACAACCTAGGTTCAGTCCCATGTTGGACTAGGTTTGAGAAAGAGGACCTAAAAAATCCCCCTTCCCAACTATGGTGCAATTTAGACCACCAATAACTACATTGTCCATGTTTATTTTTATATGCCATCACCCATACCATACAGTATCATCAAAAATTCTAGTCTACTATATCATCCATCTAATATGGTATTGGCCATCTCTCATTTTATATTACATTGACCATGTCATATGGTATCTGCAAAGAAAAATCACTTGTCTTTCAAACATGATCAAAATGGTCAATACAGTTCAATGAGTGTGATTATTTATTATTTGGCCTTAATAAATACCCCTAGCCCTATTTTTTTAATTTATATCAAGTACCCATTTTTGTCATTCTATTTTTACCTTCATTTAGGCACTTGTTTGGGAAAATTATGTTACGTGGATTTTCCCCAATGCCCATATTTCCTAATTTAGTTCATTTTTCCTATAAAAGAAAAAATGATAATTTAATGCATTACATACACAAATTTGATCATAACTATGATACTCTACCAACACATTTGCCTCCTCATCCACAAGCCATAGTATCCTAAAATTTCTATTTTTGAAGAGTTAGATTTATTATTTTCCGAAAATAAAAAATGCAAAAATGAATAGTTTTTCACCTATTTATAGTAAAATTTTCAAATTTTATAGCCTTTAGTTATATACCATGACATTTTGAATTTTGTCCATACCTTTATCTCCATAAGTCCTTTTCATGAACCAAAAGAAGTTTTAGAATCCTAACAAAATAGATAATTTATAGGTTCTAATAGAAAAAAAAATTAAAAAATGTAATTTTATCTTATTTTTCAAGTCCACCTCTCATCTTGCATGTTAATAACATTTCATATTGTGACATAAATAATATTTTATAAATAATAAAGGTAAGTGAAGGTAAGTATCTTCATTGTATTTACTTTCAACTCTTTTATTTTAGTTACATTTTTATGTTGCTATGTTCTTTCCCAAATTACCATCCCATTTTACACTATTATGACACATGATGAGATTTAGGTGGGGTGTATGTATATAAATAATGTTTTTAACTTTATCATTTACTAATATTTTTTCTTACAATTAATTATTGAGTATTGGTCTCCTTAAATACACTAGGAAATGGGTGGGTAGGCTTGTGGTATTTTGCAATAGATGTTTCTACTATATCATGATTACATCATCCATACTATCGATCTAGCTTCTTAAAGCATGTATTGCCATTTAAATCTTCCATTTTGTCTTTATTTATTTGTGTTAGTTTCCACTATATCCTATGGTATTATCCTAGTTGATACCATATTTTTAATTCATTTTACCCTTCTTATATTATATCAACTAACATATTATAGTTTTTTTCATGTTTTCTAACATCTATAATATATTGGCTTGGTTGATACCATTTATTTTTAATCAACATATTTGAACTATATCGGTTGAGTTGATACCTCAAAATTATAGTAAAGGGTTATTTTTAGGCATTAAATCAATATATATGTATCATATTTCATTCTAGTCATATAATATACACTCTATTCAATTTTTTTCACTTGTACTTTTTCCCTATGTCATATTTGGAGGAATTTATGGTCTAAAACCTTATCTTGAAGAATATTTTATTGTGGTGTCTTTATAACTCAATAGGAGGATTCATTTGGAGTCCTAGCCAAGGATGAATTAGGTAATTTTCTATCCATTTGATGTCTTTAACCCAAAACATCTCTTACAAATCTCCACTTGAACCAAGGGGAGATTGATGCTCAACAAGTCCAATCGAAGATAATTATTTCTAACCATATATTCTTTCCTTTTCTTAGTAGATTAAATGTTGTTTATTTCTTAGTGAATTAATGTGTATATATTATTTTATAGGTTGCATAAACCCCATTTGGTTAACCATGGAACCTTATCTTTTATGATCATTATAACCCTTCCCTAAGTTTACTTTACTTCACGTGTATACTTACAATCATTGTTTATAGTCCATTTACTTTCATAGAAGTTTATTGAGAGATACATCCTTTCATCATAGGCTTAGGATTTGGAGCCATTTTCTATTGACGTTTGTGTTTTAGGTTACCCTCTAGTAGGTTTATGGAATTCATTCTTCCTGAATCAAGTAATTAATTATCATATGCTCTATTTTATTCACCTTATTTGAGTACATGTCTATTGAGATATGATAGTTTTAGTTAATCCTAGCCTATGCATGAACATAGGATAAAAATATATATTTTTCAAATGGAATGCTTTCCTATGAAATTGTAATGTATTGAGAATAAAATCTATGTAAGATGGTTCCACTTAGTTTGGTAAATTTGTGTCATAAAATATTTAATATAGAATACCTTTGTAAATAGACATTATTTGAAGTAATTCTAACAAATGAAAAAAGATATGTGCTTGGAGATCTACAATGGGGAGGCAAAGAGTCATCCTCCATCGATGGTGTCACAATATCTCTCTTTTTTTCTCACCTTGTATTTCTTTTCTCCCTTTGTGTTGATGAATATTTTTCTTGTGGTACTCATTGTAACTTTGGTTGGTCTCAACTTTGTGTTTGTATTTCATTAATTTTTTACCTTTTTTTTTGTGTTTTATTTTCCTTGGCTATCTTGTGCCTGCCTATGTCCCCCCACCTTATTTTCCATACCTACAATGGTGAATGATGGAAGATAAAGACCATAACATGTGATGAGTGAAGAGGATGGTAATTTTAATGAAACAATTAGTCCTTTGGGATATGATAAATATTGCAATCTCAAGGATAGTGAGACATTTTCAAATGAGAAAGGTGAAGTAAAGGATAGAGCATCAAAGAAACTATTTAATGAGATTTTGTGGTAAGAAGAGGTAGTTAAGCATTTGAAGGATCTAAAATTTCTTGGTAGTATCTCCAAAAAGATTGAATATGGAACAAGGGAGCACATCAAATCCCAAATTGATAAGTTCCCTAGACCTAGGAAAACCCTTACTCTACTTCTAAATGTTTCAATGGAAAAAGACCTCTTATAGGAAGAAACTAGTTTAAAAAAAGTTGGAGTTTTTCTGTCTATTTGAATAAAAATTCTCTTTTGTCTAGGATTTTTTTAATAACTAGCTCAATTCTATGTGGGGAGAGAAAATAGGTATTTTTATTAGTTTCTATAAAATGGTTAAAAAGGGAGTGTTTATGATTTTATTTAAAAATTCCAATATGTATAGGAGGGATATTAGTAAATGCCTATGAAATGTTTGTCAATATCTATTTAAGGCTGTCTCATGGAACCCTGACATGGACTATAATGACCTTGTTTTCAAAACTACCCCTAGATGGATAGACATCAAAAATGTTCCTATTTAGCTATGGAATTTTTTACTTCAAGATATGAACCCCCTTTGGGAAGTCCATAAATTTGAGGAAACTAGAGGGTCCTTAGCACATATGAATTCTATGGTTTTCATCTCCTTAGAATCTCTTGATGTTCTCCCTAAATCCATTAGTTTTAAAATAAAAGGGGCCTCTCATATTTGTGCCATCAAAGGTCTGAGAGGTTTAAATGCTTGTTTTTCTGTAAAAAATATGGTCATGTAATAAATAACTACCTAATACTTTTTAGCAAGGAAGATTACCTTAATAAGCTGAAATTCTAAGAGATGCGGGAGTGTGTGATGGGTTCTCTTCCAATAGAAGACCTAATTTTTTTTGAAAACCCCATATTTAGTAGTTAACCTCTCAAAGGTTGTGCCTCCCCTAAGGAGTCTTTAGGAAACATTATCCAATGATTTATAAAGACAGAGGTAAGGATCTACCTATGTGATCTTCTCATCTCTATAGCTCTTCCTTACCATTTATTGATATGGTGATCTGCATCATTGATTTGTATAATTTTTTGCCTAATGATTTAGAAGAGGTTATCCTTGATCATAAGGTTTGAATGGATGCTTCTATTTTAGAGCTTAATGATTCTCCCTCTAATCAATATGTGTTTATTTTAGTAGATCCCTTGATGTTGATAATTTTACCCCTAGAAGTTTGTCATCACCCACCTTTATTGAAAAAGGAGATGAATCTTCTCCTACGTTGGTTTCACCTCTGATGAAGTAGATGAATAGCTCATTATCTACTCCTAACCCTAATGTTGTTTCTCTTTTCTCCCTCATGGGACCTAATGTGGATAAAAATTGGAAGTCTAAAAGTGGTGGAAAGAGGCTAAAGATTGAAAATGATTCTCTCTCTCATGGGTAGGCTATTGTGATTAACTGTAAGAAATCTAAAGACATCCCCCTAAAAATCTTGATATTTATAACAAGAGGAAACCAAAAGAGAATAAGGTCCCCAATTACTTCACAAGGCTTTATAATAGTGGGGGTAATCCCTAAGGTTAGATTAAGTGACCCCCCATCTCTTTTCTATATATATTATAAGTTAGAATGTTATTGGTTTGGAAACCCCTAATAGGAAACTTATTGTGAGGTATTTCAAACACTCCAGAGAGAAGTTGGACTTCTTGATTCAAGAGGTTAAAGCTACGGGCTCCCATATGTCCTTGGTACTTCATTTTATTTGGCCAAATGATGCTTAATTTTATACCGATCATCATATATGTAAAGGATGGGCATCCATCATGATTAATCTTGATTATCAAGAACTCATTATTAATCATGGTGTTTTTCCATGTAATAGAGTTATTTGGGTTTTACTAGAAAAAAATCATTATTTTGGTCTTTTTAATATATAAGCTCCCAATGACTATAAAGAGAGATTTGAGCTATATAAATGGATTGCATTCAACCTCAAAAATTTCCCTTGGGTGTTTGGAGAAAATTTTAACATGGTGGAAGAAAAAGAAGATAAATTTGGGGGTGATCCCTCATCTTGGAATGGTAATGAACTATTCTTTTGGTCTAAATTTAAGAGAATATGTAGACTCTTTAACCCTATTCATAAATGTAAAAAATAGAGTAAAGGTATATGGTATACCTAATGTAATAATTAGATCAGTGTAAAACGGCTCTATTCTAGGCTTGACAAATTCTACATGAATAGTGACTCCTTGTAGGTGACCCCAAATAACTATAGGAATGTGGTTAATGTAATTCCCTTCACTATCTCAGATCACCATCCCATTGAAGTTGGTGTCTCCTTAAGTTATGATATTGTTAAAAACTCTACTTATTTAAAATGGATTTACATGTTTAATGTCTCTCATATAAATGATCAAGTCTATATGGATGGTATCCACTCTTCTTGAGAAAAATATGAGGCTCTCATGTGAATCTTCCTCTAACATTGTGAAATAGAACTCATGTATGGAACTATACAATAATTTTTCAAGAACATAGGGATAGTTTAAGGCCAAACATTATAGGAAAGTTGTTATGATCACACAAGAAAATATAATTTTGGTTAAAAATTACCTTCAACTTGATCCCTCTAATGGAAGGCTTGTGGATGAACTCAATTATATAAAGCATAAGATTAGGCAATCCCAATGTTACCTTGCTATAATATCTCATCATTCACTCCCATATGACTTGGCTTAAACTTGGTGATAGGGGATCCAAATTCTTCTTCTATTTTTTGAAAATTAAGAATCAAAAGAGAAATATTTTTGGTAATGAGTTTAATGGAAATCTATCTCATGACCCTATTGCTATTAAGGATGACTTCTTAGAATTTTAATCCAATCTCTTCTTGTCTAATGGAACCAATTATCATACTAAATAGAATAGGGTTCTTTGTGATCATTTTATCCCAAAGAAGGTTTCAAAAGAATAGTCTTAATATTTAGATAAGGATATTTCTATGGATGAAATAAAATTTACCATTAATTCATTAAAAATTTATAAATCTCTAGGTATTGATGGTTTCCCTATTGAGTTTTTTAAACCTAATAAGGATTGGATTGCCAATGATTATCATGAGGTTTATAATGAAGCTATTTCTATTGGTTACTTGGGCCAAAATATTAATAGATGTGTTATTAAGCTCATCACCAAGGATAGAGACTCCCATCAGGTCAAAATTTTGAGAGCCATCACTCTCCTTAATGTATCATATAAAATCTTGGCCAAACTTCCATCCTCTCTTCTTCCTTCAATTATTTCTAAAACTCAGATTAGATTTGTTAAAGGAGTATATATTTTGGATAGATTTATTATTATCTGGGAGGGGTGTATTGGGCCCATGATTCAAAATATTATGTGGGCATGATTTTTCTCAACTTTGAGAAAGATTATGATAGAATATAATGGCCCTTCATTGAAATAATTCTGAGAGTTTTTGGGTTTCTAGACATATTTTGTAGGATGATTAATATTTAAAATGAATAATGAGCTTAATAAGTCAATTTATCTTCAAATATCTATTAAAAAAGGATTCCCATTTAATCCTCCTTTAATTTTGCTAGTGGTAAAAGCTCTACACAACTTATTAATAAACTTCAAGATGGGGCCCTCAATCAAAGTAATTACTCTACCTAATTATTTTGAGATGATTGATGTCCTCTTTAAAAATGACAATACTATATTTATTAATATTAATAAATATAATTTAGATTAATTTAACTTAAGGCTAGATATCTATTTCTCTTTCTCTATATTTAAAGTGGTTATGCATAAGTCCTATATGTTGGTTTAGAAGGATACTCATCCAAATTAGCTTGCTCTTTTTGGTTGGGAAAGGAAAGGTTCTGATCAATTGGTTAGATATCTTAGTATTCCATTTAATCATAAACCTTATTTTAATCTTATATGGGAATGGATCTTTTTTGAGATTAATAAAAATATTGAGAAATGACAAGGGCACCTACTCTCCTTACCTAGTAAGATTCAAGTCTGTTAAAAAGTCTTAGCTTCTTACAGTAAATATTATGCTTCTGTTGGATTTTTAGTAAATATATTCTAAATATACATCATATAATTATTAGATATTTCCCATGGTTAGATGGAAAAGGAAATTAAAAAATACATATTCTTTTCTGGCAATTCTAGTACAACCCTAAACAAATTGGTCGCCTTGGCTTGAAAGATATAAGGATACTATGTATTACCCTTGTTAAAAAGATTATCAGAGCTTTCAAAGGAGAAGATCCTTTGAAATTATTCATTAGAAAAAATATTTTTAGAGGTTTCCCCAAAGGTAAACTAAATTAGAAAGGACTCAATATTACTGACCTTCTTATAGGGCCCTTTTTAGTTAAAATGCATGCCTCCCCAATCTTTGGTTTTATCTGGTCTCCCTAGGATTCTATCAAACATTTTATCACTGCTAAACATATTTTTAGTTGGTTTTGAACATGATGCCAAGGGTATATATCTTTATGGTGGAATATTTGTGTTAACAAGAGGGCTCTTTCACTCACTAGGGGTTATTCTACCTTTGAGTGGTTCACTAAAGGGTTGAGAAATTTTAAGGATTTTTTTCTTAGAATGATTGGGCCTCTTGGATAATAATTCAAACTAGATTTGAAATTACTCCTTCTCAATTTAGGACGTATACTCTCCTACTAATGGATTTAAAAGGTTTCAATAATGTCTCTATTATAGATGACAAGGATGAATTCTAGGATAATGTTAAATGGTTCAAGGGACTACCCCTTAGTGAATTTTCCACTAAAAATTAGTATGATAAACTCTCTTTCTCCAAGGTCCCTTATCTTACCCTTAATCATATTTAGATTGTTTTTGATTCCTTACATTTTTGGTATTTTAGATTTGATGTTATATTGGCATCTTGTATTGAACCTAAGAACTCATATTTTAGATGGTTATTGATTTACAATAAACTTGTTATTGGTGATGTTTTGGTTAAAAGTGGCTTAGGTCAGTCTTATTTTTATTCATGTATTGATACTAAATCTATTGAGCTCCTTTTTTATCCATATGCTTTTAAAATTTGAAATTGTTGTCGTAGAGGTTGGGTTATGGTATTTGATTATGAGACTGGTTGGTTGAATATTAATTTTGGATATGTGTGTCCTAAAAAGAAATTCCATCATTTTTTTCACAAATTTTGAATTATTTTTTCCATTGAAATATTATGGTTTTTATGGATTCAAATGAACCTTGATGTTTTCCAAGAAAATACTAGGGTTCTTACTGACTTCATTATTGAAGTCCTTGTTAGCCCTATTTCTTTGTAGATTTTTCTTTTGTTAAAGGTGCCACAGTGTAATTGGAGTAGTTATTTAGGAATGGGATGATAAAAATTACTTCTAATTTATTGATTAACTCTACTAGCTATCCTAAATTGAGTCCTCATCCAATTGTGGGAATGTGTCATGGTTTAGCTACTGAAGTCAAAGTTTTTAAACATGAGTGGGATTGTATCAAAGATGCATACTTTGATTAGGTGGATGATACCATTCATGACTAGGTTAATTCATCTAAGTCTGATAAGAATGGTGTTGATTGTTGTCTTGATGATAATAATGATGTAATTATGGTTGGTTTTAAGGATGAAGATGTTCCTTTGGATTTTGAAGTTGATTTATGCTCTATTGGAAAAGATGTTAATCAATCTATTTCCTCTTCTACTTTCCCCTCTTTATTATAGATTTATGATAAGCAAAATGATCTTTGGAAAATGATTGATGACAATGTGAATGTTTTTAATAGAAAGATGTAAAAGCTCATTGAAATGGGTAGTGTTTTAGATATTGAAGATCTATTGAATTATGTTAAATCCAATAACATGAAGTATTTTCTTGAGAAGGTCAATGTCTTCACTCTACTTTCAAACATTGATTTAGGTCAGATGGGACCTAGTTTGGATTAAAACATTTTAGTAGGTCCTATTCTTTTTTACATTGATCTAGATGATGATTATAATTTGGATAGTGATGATACTAGGAGGGCACTAGATGACTTGGTGATGTAGCTACTAGTTTGTGGTGTCACCCTCTATTTTGGGTGGTTGATTGGGTGTTTAATATTATTTCCTTTCTATTAGTTCACCTATTTGTGGCTATTTTTATATTGTAATATTGATAACTTCACTTTGAACTATGGGGGATTTCCCTCTTAGATCTATATATATATATATATATATATATATATATATATTTAACTAGTTATTTTGTATTACCGATGCATAGGCTTTTATTCTTGATATTCGAATATAAAAAAAATCTAATAATGATATATGATATCATACCATATGGGTTAATAAACTTATTTATAGGTGGTGGTGGGTTTTATACACATAATAATTTTCACTTTATCATTTAATAATGTTTTTTTATAACATCTTGTCAACACATCAATATCCCTTGGTGTCTACCTCAAAGGTTGCACTAAGAATGGGGTGGGAAAGGATCATAGTGATTTGTGATAGATATTTTTATTTTATCATGATTACATTATTACTATTATTAGTTTGGCCTCTTATAAGTGTCTATCCTTTTATCTCTTTTGTATACTTCATATCCAAATTTGGTAGTTTCCCTATATCCTATAATATTAGCTAGGTTGATACCATCTATTTTTTACCTTCACCCTTCTTATACTATATTGTCTAACCCAATATAATTATAAGATTGTTATCCAACATTTATAATGTATTAGCCTAGCCAATATTAAACTATGTCAGTTGACATCTTCTAACTATATCAATTAAGCCAATATCATGAGCTTAGATTTTAAGATTGGTTTTGGGTATTGGACCACTGTATAAAAGAGTCACATTTCAATCATATCACACTAATTTACTCTTAATTCACTCACATTTTTCCCTAAGGAAGTATTGGGAGAGTTATTAACATTAAACCTTATCTTGAGGTGACATTGAATTTTAATAGAAAGAGTCATTGGGATTTTTAACTAAAGACATATAGGTCTTCATCCAACCATTTGAGTTATTTAACCTAAAAAATATCTTGAAAATATATGCTAAATCTAGGGGGAGATTAAAGCATCGATGGATCCACCCCAAGGTAATTATTTATATCTCTACACTCTTTCATTTATTTACTTATTAGATTAGATATTTTTTAATGTTTTATGAATGAATGCATATATATCATTGTCTAGGCTTTCTCTTTATTGAATAAGTTGGTGTATCCATAGGATTGCTTAGAATTTTCATAAAGCACTTTAGGTTACATAGAACCCATTTGGTTAACCATTAAACCTTACCTCTTTCAAACCATTCTAACCCATCTTTTACTTTAGTTTATAATCCTTTACAACCATTTAATCTACTTTCACATTTACAACCATAGTTTACAACCATTTGCCTATATTGAGGTCTAGTGTAATCTAAATATTTGTGTCATAGGTTTCATATTTACAACCCTTTTATTTTGACATTTTACTTGTAGATTACCTTCTGATATATTTAAATAATTCATAGCTCCTTTTTAATGCACTTAATGTGTTTCCTATGTTACTAAGGAACAAGGGGAAAGTAATGAACTCAATTTTAAATCATGTAAGACTTAAGGCTTGAGTTGTTTACAAAACTACTATTAAAAATAGCATACATTGCACAATAGTTACATATTTACATTAAATTACATAATCACATTCAAATGTAAATAAGATGAAATAGAACACATAAAATAGTAGATTTGTTAGCCTAGAGTTAAACTCAATCCAACAAATGCATATATTTATATTATTACCAGATTTATCAATAGAAAATAAATCATTAATTTTATAAAATCATGAGAAATAGAAACTATATAACACACAACAAACCATTTAGACAATCTCATGAATTCTTTAGCTCTTTTCCATTAATTATATAACAGCTATTCCTCCTTTACAATGAGGGGGAATACCCCTATATATAGGCCTCAAAATTTCCTATACAATTTCAATTGGGCCCACTAAAATATATTCAAATATAGCCAAGTGGATTTTGGCTAAAATACCACATAATACAATGGAATGTTCTAAATTTGAATTTATAAAATAAAGCTAAATATTACTCAAGGCCATGGTGGAGGTTGTTGACCATCTTACTATTGTTGCCTTTGTTTCTCTACCTCTTCCTTTATCCAAACTTATTTTCATGCTAAGTAATTCTAGCTAATTTTATTAAAATCTAGGATCATAGGTTGAAATAGGTTAGGTATTTATTGAACAAGCCTTATATGTTCCACAAGTATAGGCCTTAGTACTTCTCAAATGACCTTGGCTCTCTCTAGCCTTTGGTTGGAAAAATACATAATGTTCATCACCTCAGAGGTAATTTTGGCATTGTCTATGTCCTACTAGAACTTTGAAATAAATACCTTCATCTGAACCTTGAATTCTTAGTCATCCATGAAGCTACCATCAGATTTGGTCACCCTAGTGACCATAACGTCCTTTAATAAGAGGGATTTTTTGAACTCTATCTTTTCGAAGGATGTAGTTACATCCTTAACATGTTCCATCCACCTTTTTAATATCCTCCTTATATTCATCACTATAGTTTGAGATAGGATGATGTCTTCAAGTGGAAATATTTTAAGGTCTAGAAACTTGTTACTCCTTGTAACTCTAACCAAGTTTTCCAACTTGGCATCATAGAGTGCAAATTTTTGGTCATATTTAATGACCACATTAAACTATAGAGTCCCATCTTCTTGTCTTCTCTTCATGACCTTGTATAAATTGAGGACATTGATGACTAAATTAATTAACTATATTGTAGTGTTTTCAAGAATTATAGGCAATGCTTGTTCCCTCAATCTCTTCATATCATATTACATACCTTTCATCAAGGCCACTATAGATTCTACATTGGCTTGGACTATGGACATAGGGTCCTTTTCATACTCATCTACTTCACATGGGCTAGCCTTCCTCTTATTTTTTAAATTAAAGAGGGACTCTTGAATTTCATAAGCCATAACAGAGCTAGACTAGGGATGATCAACCTACATCCATACCACTCTTTTCATTATGCCTATAGTAGCATCAAATTTCATACCAATCTATGGTGTAGAGATAACTACCTGATGTATTTATTATCTTCCTACTAGTATAACATTTGTGACCCAATTTGGGATAAAAATAGGCATTATATTTTTTGGAGGTATTGTAATTGAGGTAGAAGCTAGAGATGTAGTAGGATTGTGAGGCAAGCTTTTTGGGTCCATATATCTAAGTGCACCAAATAGATTTCTTATGGAGCCCATATTTAGGATAAATGAAGGTAATTTTAGAGGAACACTCAACTTTATATCCATAATAATATTGAGTGGGGATGTAGGAAAAGGTGGCTTTGTAAATGTGAATAAATTTGAAATGGGACTCAATTGCCTAGTTGATGAAAGAGAACCAATAACAAGTGATGCACTAGTTATTGTTGCTTGGGAAGAAGTGAAACTAATAGCCTAGCCAACACTAGTGCTTGATGAATATGAAATTTTGGTAGTGGCATGAAATGGGGAATGGTAATTTTTAAAGAACCATTAGATTACCCTAAGTTAGTATCAACTAAATATTAGGAAGTGGGAGTTCTAGGTCACTAATTATACTAAAGGCAATGGGGGAGTAATGGTAAGATGAGTAAATATAGAAACCTAAGCAAAAGTAGATATACTTGCAATTAGAAAAGAAGGTATTATGAAGGTACTTATATTAGGAGTCATTACTCTAAGGGTATATTATGCTATGCCAATGGGATTTGTAGTCACTTGAGAATAGTGTAGAGGGGTAATTGCTCCATTCATAGTGGCCTTAAGCTCCATTTTCTTTTTGTATACCTTCTCAATGTTTCTACAATCTAGTGCATGAATCTCTTTTATGGAGAGTTTAATGCCTTGTTGAAATTACTCAAGGGTAGTAGTAAAAGGGTAAAGTTGACCTAGGATCTCAAAAATGGATCCCATAGTAGATGTAAATATTAATGTGGGCCCTTGGGAGGGGTCAGGTTGACTGCTAGATCCTCCTTATTCAGAACTTGGAAGTAAGTTCTGAATGCTTGAAGTGGAAAGTTGTGGAGGTCTAAATGGCATGTTCCTAACAAGTAGAACATTGTATTCTTCATCATCATCTTTATATTTTTCATAGTTAGCATCAAATATTATCCCATATGATGGTGGTAGCTAAGACTTATCAATATATTCCTTTCTCTTCTCTCTATCCAATCTCATCTCTAGTTTAATGTTCTTCTTTACAACATTATAGAGCACTACCTCATCATTCAGATCATCTATCTATATCAACTAATGGAATTATTCTTGATGCTTGTACTCCATTGCTACATCTTTCTTGAATTTGAATAGATTCTTGGTAATGACATCATTGAGGTCCCATGGTCTGAAGTCATATTTAGAAATAGGTATGAATCCCTATGCCCAGCATCTACAATAATATCATGCCACTTGGTTAACCTTATGGGGGGTTGTTTTCTTCTTGTAATTATTGAATCTTGGTCCTAATATTAAATTAATAGGTGGCCCTTGGGATATTGACTTAAGCAACCCATCTTCATAATTTAACCTCCCAAAAATACCATCAACTATGTTAATGCATGAAATGACCTCTGGCTTAGTTGTGGCCTTGTGGAGACTGACTACATTAATGAAAAAGATATTGGAAGCTAGTTGGATTATATGAGGAATTTTTTCATCCTCATAAACAACCCTAGATAGTTATAGATTAAAAAATATGCTATTATAATGCATGTCACTAGATGATATGGCCTCAGGAATAAATTCCATGTCTTTGATGATGGAAGTATCATTTGAAAATATAAATTCATCATTCTTAAAAAACTTCTCTTACCTAGAGTAGAAGGCCCTGCTTGTGCCATATTTTTCAATACTTTAAGTATAATTCAACATCTTATATATCCTTTTACAACTTTCAAGATCTGATAATGGTGGTTTGGAGTGTGATTTAAAAATGGCTTGAGCTTTGTCAAATTGGGAGAGTGTAGATAATAGAGAAAGAAAACATGTATAGATTTAAAATGAAAATAGAAATATCCTTAATTTTTTAGCCTTTTTAATGACCACTCTGATTAATGTAATGTTGATGGTGATATTAGTCAATTCATATTAATGGTAAGTTTGTGAACCTTGCATATATTTGAAATAACTTTGAACTATTTCTTTTGGCAATTAATTACACCAACATTCAAATTTAACTTTAATTCATATTTGATTTTCCATCAATTTTAGATTTAAAGCTAAATATTTCCACCTTGGATCTAGATAGGTACTCATGGGGCCTGAATATGACTAAGCTTCCTAGTTAGTTTAAAATTCAAAAACATAACACCTTTTAATTGCCTCACAAATTCTTGGAATGCGGTATTGTAGATTATGACTCATCTACATGTCACCATGTGGCATATTTCAATTCATAGTGATCTCTTGGGTGGTGATTTTTAATTTTTATTGGTAGTGGGAGTGCCATGCATCACTCTCATAGGAAATCATATCTTTTTTTGTCAGGTGTCTTTTAGAAGGCTTTTGGATAATTATCGGCAACTTGGTACTAATTGGATGGCTTGGGTAGAGAAATGTATCCATTTAGGATGTGATCTCATGGATCTTAGATAGAAATAGTGTAGGTATGACATGTAAGATCATCATATAGTCCCAAATGGGACACACCTCATTCTTACAAGTTATTATTCATTATTATACCAAGTGTCACTTTTAGAAGGATCCTCAAATAATTATATATCACCAAACCTTGATTAGGTACAACTACATGTCTACATTATGAACTATCATGATATCTAAATGGATTTCATATGGTGTGAACATGTGGTGAACTTAGATGAACCCAAGGGGGGCACACATCACCTTAGAAGGTTGTCTAGGCATGGATGGTTGCCTTTGAGACATATAATGACATCTTGTAGGCTTTTATATATGGAATGATGAATGGTGGCTTGGATTGGATGGGCTCACTCATGGGGAATAATATCCTTACACATATCCTCAATATTTTAATTCTAATGGATAGCTTCTCACAAACCCTTTAGATGGTGCCAAATAGCTTGCAAACTTGGTAGATTTATTCTAGGTGACTTGCGCAAGATGTGATGAACTCTTAAGGCATTACAGGGCTTGGTGAGGTGGGAATATGTCCCTTTAGGCCATAGTTTTATATTTGACATCCCATGAGGCATCCTAAATTGAAAATTTAATTTGAGATCCTAATTAGAATAGGAAAGAGTGTCAAATGAAGCTTGGATAGTTTTGAATGACTTCGGATGTATGTTCTTGCAGTTCCCTTCTTTTTCTTATCTTCAGGTTGGCTTTTTCCAAGGTCATACTTATATGCTCCCAAAAGTCCCTTTAGACAAGTTAGCCTTGATGGAGCTGTGTAGGAAAATAATCATCGTACATAATAAATAGATGGAACTCAAGAAACATAGTTTCATGTTCTCGATTGAAATTGGTAGGTTCTCAATATTGACCATTGGAAAATCTAGAGTTATGGAGACTGAAATGCAACTCATAACAATGAAACATTTGAAAAGGAGACCAAACTTTGACTATAGAGGTGTAAAAGATATAATTAGGAGGAAGACCAAATTTCATGAGCCTATGATCAAAGATGTTTGGGTTGATTTGAGGATAGTAGAAGACATCAGAAAGATGGACTATAGTAGATTGTCTCTCAAGTAGATAGAGTATCTAAGACTTGCTGATATCTCTAAGAATCTAGTGGATGATGGGGATTTGATCAATAATAGATACCATGCTGAACAGATCACTAATACCCCTCTTCCCCCAACTAATGGTCTTAGAATGAGTTGACTTTTTTGAGGAAAAGGTTCAAACCAATATTGGCAAACACCAATGATTGGTTAGTGAATAAGGGAATCGCCTTGAAATATTTCATCATAGGATTAGAAGCTAAATTTCAAGAGCAAATAAGGAGAAGGTCAAAAAATAAGATAAAGAATAAAAGTGATGTCCTTGGTTCTAATAGGCCACATAAGCCTAGGATCATCTTCATGACAAAGAAGTCACAAGTTGTAGAAAAAGAACCAGGAACAACAGACATGGAGGTTGAAAAGCAAAGCACCGAAGAACTAGCAGTGGAGTAAATGGAGATTGATGATAGGCCCATAGATCAATAAGAAAAGGAAACTCTATCTCCATAAGTGGGTGTATAGCTAGAAGTGATAATTTCTTCTTCCCTGCATAACATACCTATTGTGAATCCTTCACCTATTTCTATGATCAGTGTTCCCTCTTCTAGAGCTGCCTCTCCTTCCAAAATTACTTTTGACAACCCTCAAGGCACTTCTAGAGATATTCTTCATTCCTCAAGATCAATCCCCAATTTGTCATCTCCATCTTTTGATATCAGAGATGGTTCTTCTTTCGATCATTCAATAGTAGGTGTAGTTCTTACCGGTACTCCACCCATTGTTTCCACCACCAGTGTAGGTGTAACTCCAATAATTTCAACTATAGAGATTGATACTAATGTAAGTACTTCTAACCTCCCACCTTGGTTTTTGACTTATACACTCAAAAGGAAAAAATATGCCATCTCCCTAGATGACTTTGATTTCACTAAAATGGTGCCAGTAAAAGTCAAGACTCCCAAAAATCCAAAAATTCTTTCAAAGATGATTGAGGATAAAGGGCACAAATTTTTGGAAATAAAAAAAACCTACACAAGATGCAACTCTTGAAAATTTTGATGTAAATGATTAATCTATCTCTTGAATTGAGTTAGGAAAGATAACTCGTGAAAATTATAAGAGTGATATGTAGTCAGTTATGGACATCTTGGTTTAGAAGTTTGATAGAGAAAGAGATATGAAGGACCATCATAAAGCAATGGTGGAATAATTGACTGTAGTAATAAGGAGAATAACTTTCACTCTAGAAATAGTAACTCCAGAGGCTATCTCCATTAACAACCCCATTATTTAGAAAGTAGAAAGGACCTATCTCAAGGGGAAAGTACTTGAAGAGTACTTAGACAAGATGCATACACAAGGAATTTCCTTGCTCACAGCGTTGTCTGAGAAAATGGGTAAGATGAGGAAAGTGAGAGCAGAATTAGATGACCTTATCAGTATCAATTTTCAAGATATTGAAATCATAAAAAAGTATCTTGATAAGTGGATGGATATGAAGAAGTTGAAAATAATCACCCTAGTATCAATTAGCATTATTGTTGATAGAGACTCTTATACTAAGACTAAAGAAGCATTGATATATAAGGAGTCAGGTGCTTAAGGAATTTATCAGTGACCTCAAATCATCAAAGGACCTTAGTGAGCAAAGTGACATCAGTTTGTTTCATAAGTTAGAGGAGCTACCTTGTAATCGTACATCACAAGACAACCAATTCCTTTCAATAGAAGAAATGGTTCAGGAAATTAAAGGTATGTTTTGAAAGGAATTTGAAGATAAACCATTCTTGATAGCCTCTGTGGACAATATACTAGATAATCAATTAACTCTGGATAATCTAAAAACTAGGTTAGTTAGTCATGTAAAATCAGTCACAGTAGTGAAAGATGTCATAGTCAGGGTGAAGATAATTTTCAAGAATATTTTTACTCTAGATAGTATCGGGATACAAGCAGCTATCACCATGTATGATGCTCATGTAAAGAAAGATCGAGCTACAAATTGAATAAACTTTCTATTGATTTAATTTCCTTTTTTTCAAATACACTTTTGTAACCACTTTGGACATTTGCACATGTACTTTTGTCATGTGTAATTACATGTAAAAATATGGAAAGTCAAAAGTCAACAAAGACTTCTATATTTGACTAGGCTAGAATATTTAAGTCTTTTCTAAATCCTCAAGGCTTCTCTATATAAATAAAGAGAGCCTCTTTTGTAAAAGGAGATATCTTTTGGTGATTAGAAGCAAAGGCTCTGCCTAAATTGAGACACTTTTTGAGACTTTGAGCTCAGATTATAAATCATATTTTCTTAGATGAATGAGAAAGTGGGTTACTTTTCAAACTTTACATCAGAATAACTTATATTATTTAGGAAATTGTTCTTATGTCCTTTCTCCTAATAATATCTCATCTATTTTATTAAATAATCAGAGTGTGTGGAAATTATCTAGAATATGTTTTGAAGTTAATTATGAAGACTTTGTGCTGCTATAATTACCTTTAGTTTGTGTTTCTTATGTTTTAGTGAAAAGGGTATTAGAAAGGCTTTGTACTATTTTTATCCTTTGTGATCTTGTACTCTATTTTGGTTTTTAGTGGAGACTTTGAGCTACACTTCATTCCATAATTTTATTAGTCTTAAATTAGTAAGAGAAGAAATGAAAGACTTTGTGCTTTCATGGGTTTCTTGTGGATCCAGTTACTACTTGATAAGTTTTCCTACTATTTATTAGACATTATTTTTGAAAGAAGAGGATTGCTTTCAGTTATTACATAGGAATTTTGCTTTGCCTTGTGAATATCATCTCTAAAAAAAGAGAGATGGATGGTATGATCTCACCCCTGAGTCTATTTTCAATTTATATTAGCATATTATAGTTTATAGGGAGCCTCCCCTTATTGAGAGGAGAGATTTATCTCATTATACTATGGTTGATATACCCATTTTGACTTCAGTTAGTTGATGACAAAATATTCACCCAGTAAGCCCCAAGTACCAAGCCATGTAATTGATCTAATATAGGATTCTTTTTAATCACTTAAATGTAAATCAAAACTAAACATAGATTGATTTCTAGGACCTATTCAAGCCAATTTCATCTTCACATTTTTCTAAGGCATAAATGGAAAGAGAGATTAAAATAATCCTAAGACCTAACACACTCTTAGTGAATGCATTGTTTGCCTTGAATTTATTTTATTACTCTTTATTTTGAGGTGTGAGAACATATCATTCCTTTCCTATTTTATCGTATGGTTCTTAATTGCTAATATTGAATGGACCTTGAGGAACAAAAATCACCACTAAATCAACCAACTTCTTCCACCTTTGCATCCATGGAAAATGTTTCCAAACCTATAGACTCCCCTCACTCTCTCAGAAGTCCTATTCAAGTAGTCAAAAGAGATGCATATTTTTTTGCTTTCCTAAACAACAATCACATAGCCTTACAACATTACCTTAGAACTACATCTTATGAAATTCTAGTTTTGACCCCACCTATAGATTCACCTTATGGCATGCCTCTCCATGTCATGGGGAATACCTCCATTACCATAGGTACTACTCAACCCTTATTTACCCAATATTTATCATCAAATAATAACCCTCTTGAGGCTACCATTAAAAATCAGCCAACCCAAACTACCACTACCCTTATCCTCTTACCAATCACTCCTTCACAATAGGAGTGTCTACCTATAGTAATACCCATATCCCTTTAGTTACCTCTAATCCATCAAGCACTAATCCACTTCAAAGCCTTGTGGTATCCATATCTTCCATATTACCACTGATTAGTACAAAGTTCACCACCCTTCCATCATCCATTAACCCAACTACCACTTCTACCTAACAAGCAACCTTTAGTTATCTCTATAACCCATAAGGGTATATGCCCGCTACCCAACCACCCTACTCTACCCAACCATTAACATCTACATACCAATATATATCTTTTACCCAACCATTGGCATCCACATACCAATATGTGGCAACATCTCCACCTTTTACCCACTATCAACATGTTTCTCAACCACCAATATAATATGTATCTTAGAACCTCACAAGTGCTCAACCCTAAGTAAACTTCATGAAGATGATCATGGACAAGATGACCACCTTAGAGTCATCCATCTTGGGTGCTCAAAATATCTTATTTTATGATCAAATTTATAGTAAGCCCATCCACCCATCCATACCTATTAAGCCATATCCTCCCCAATGGGAACTTTCCAAGTTATCTAAATTTCAAATCAAGGAGGATCCTCAATAACACCTTAGGGAATTTAGGCATGTTTTTTATCACATCACCTATAACGATGCCCTTCTCTGCACTTTCCTAATGTCTCTAGCTAGCATGGCCTCAGATTGGTATAGTGTCTTACCCAAACATTCCATAATTTCCTTCACCTAACTAACCCAAAAAATCTTAAATCACTTTTTGATCAATATATCTAAGAAATTTTATATCATCAACCTCTACTCCTTTCAACAATTTGAGGATGAGTCCATTACCTATTTTATGGCTTATTGAAGGAGCCTAATTAGCCAAATTTCCTTTTCCTTGCCTCAACTCAAACTTATAGAGCTATTTACTTAGGCATGTGCCAAAAATATCTCATCTACATTATGTGTCCAAATCTTTCAGACCTTTGATGAAGATTTTTCCATAGCTCATAAACTAGAGAACTGAGCCATTGATGAAGGAAAGCTTAAACTAAAAAACAATAACTCAACCTATCAAACCATAAGGCTTCTTCCTCTAAGTCAAGCAACCAACCCAATACCAACAACAAGAACAAAGGAACCAAAAATGCTATTGTCCTCAAAGCCACACATCCACCATCTACCAACCAACAAAACCCAAGGAATTAAATCTCCAACTCCTCTAGTTCTTCAAACTAAAACCTAAGGACCTAAGCTTGGAATAACCAGATGCAAGTAAATCCACTTGAGGAACCCTATGCTTCTATTTTGGAAAAGCTATTAAAAGATAATATCATCTATCTTACACCAACTAAACCACCCCAACAATTTTATGCTTCTCCCCCTATGTGAGGTTGGTATAATAGGAATGACTATTGTGCCTTTCACCAAGTCATAGGAAATGATATCAATAGGTGTAATACCTTCAAATACCTTATCCAATCCCTCATTGATAAGGAGGAGATTGCATTGGATAACCCCAATACACCACCCAACCAAGCCATTGACGTATATATGTAACCCTTCCCAAACCATGCTCCTACCAAAAATGAGAGTAACAATTTCAAGTGCTCTCTTAATACCTGTACCATTAACATGGTTCTTGAAACTCACTAATAAAGAACCTAGTCACTAATCTACCAATCCCTATCTACTTATTGAAGTCACAGAGTTACCTTCTACCCTTTCAAAAACCCAACCAAGGAATTACCTCTTCCTCCTTCCTCATTCATTAAGGTATTATAATTACTAACTTCCCCTTTAACTAACACACTAGACCACACACCCATCTTACCTTCCTCATCCATTAGCATGAAACTCTCCCCTCCCAAAAAAATCATTCCTAAGAAGGAAATATCCATATCTACTCCTCCCATAGAAGAGCCATCTAACCTAACCTTGCATCTTTTGATTGAGGAAGAGGACAAGGTTACCATCCCTATGTATCCACCTAATGGATTATCTTTTAAACCCGCCATTTAGGGAATAAAAATTTTCTCAAAACTAATGAAAAACCTAAAATTTATCCCCAACCCTAACATAGATCGAACCACCTTTTTTCAACAATTATGTCTCCCTTATGTTACAAAATTAGAACCTCAAACCCCTTCTTTGGTGGACCAACCAAGCACTTCTAATAACAAACCAACCAAAACCTTCACCCAACCAACCAAAAACTCTACCAAACCAACCAAACCTTAACCACCTAAGCCAATAAAGACCAAAGTAACCAAACCCCCTTCAAAAAAAACAACCAAAGAAACCAAAGAAGTAAAACTACCCAAAGCCCCAAAGCCTTGAATTTTACCTCCCTCAACCTTGCCTTGCATTTTGGGTCCTTGTCCCTCTACCTTGAGCATGAATCCCATTATTTTTACCAAAACCCCAACACCTCTATTGGTTACACTTCACACTTACTTCCTAATGCACCTATTTTTATTACACTATCAATACCTACCTTGTCATCCTCTACCTCTATCTCATCAATCATCTTGCCTAAACCAAAACAATCAACCAAGTGTACCGCCTTACCTAATACACCTATCATCAAACCTAATTCCAAAAAACCATCTACCTCAACACCCAAAACAAAAACCACTGAACTTTTACCACCTTTAATCAAGTTTTACTTAATTATTCTCTAATGGTTATTGCAAACCTCTTCCTTGATCTTACCACCCATCAAACCCTTTTACCCTTCATATTTGAAACCATCATGGTTCAATAAAAATTTGAATTGTTTATACCAAAAGACACCTAGCCATAATACAAAGAATTACAAGGCTCTCCAAACTCTCATCCACCACATTTATGATAAGGATGATATATTAATAGATGGACCTACTATGTCACCCATACCAACCAAAAAACAACCATATGTACCCAATACTTACCCACTCCCCCACTCTCCCCTAATAATAAAGATGAGTCTAAACACTGTACTACCCCACCCTTTCCTTTTATCCATACTATCAACATGGTCACTAGATCACAATAGAAGGTTAAAGGGAATGATAAGGTGTCTATTCCTTAGACATACCCCTCTTCAAACTCCCAAGAAAATCACACCCAACCATATCCATAATCAATAAACCCAAGGTGTCTATCTTAGGTGCCCCCAATATAAACCTCCATAATCTAACCCATATGCAATATCTATTTGGAAAGCTATCCTCAAGCAGCTTCACCATACCCTAACAAAAATGAGCTTGTATGAGTTGATTTCTACTTCTCCCCATCACTACCAAGCAATCATAGATGCCTTGAAATCCATTTAGGTCTAACCTAATGACCCTTAACCTCTATCTACATTTTTTGGTTCCCTCCAAACTTCCAACCTTGTCACCTTTAAAAATTCAAAAATACCTTCCATCCACCCTAAGGACCTAGATGCCCCACTCTTTATTACTACTTACATCAACCAAACCTATTTCAAATGGGTAATGATTAATGGGGTAGTTAGAATTAACATCATATCCTCCTATTCTTATGACCAACTCAAATTACTAGACAAAATAATGTCAAAACCATAATAGTCCTTTGATCTTTTAATGACACTAAGCCACTACTTTAGGAATCATCATCCTCCATATTCATATAAGACCCTGCACATTCCCTAAACTCTTCTATATGGTATAATGATAATTCTAATTCAACATCTTATTGGGATGACCTTAGATTTGCTCCATGGAATGTGTTCCCTTTACCCTCCATCGATGCATTAAGTTTGAGCACGAGGGCCAAGTCATCAATATCCAAGCAAACCCAAATCCTTTCTCAACATGCAATATGACCTAACACCTCAATGATGCCCTCCATCCAATGCACACCTTCATCAATTACACCCCAACTACCAACCATCAATGAAATGTCAACTAGCTCATTTATCCCTCTTCGTAGATCCCCACAGAGGAGCCCTTAGGACCTATGTTTCAATTATTATTGTTAGGGGAGTATCACATTCTAATATTAGATGCTTTCCCTACTCCTAAAGAATATTGGAACCTCAAACATGACCCTTCCTATGACCCTAACATTGGAACCATCATCCCTTTTAGTCCCCCCAACCATAAAATAAACTTCATCTATGGGGGACTTGATCGACCAATTATTACTCTGACCATTACCTCTTCCATTTAACCATTCACATCTAATTTTTCCTACCTTGAAAAACCAACATTTTCTAAATTATACCTTCATATATGAGCCTGGAAGGGATTTGTCCTTGGCTAATATAAATAAGGACCTCATGAATTACCTTTGATCAAAACCCAAAAACCTCATGAGTTATTTGGCCTTGGGTTTGTACCACCTAAAGAACCCACCAATTCACCTAAACCTATTGATATCAAGGAAGACATCCCCTCCTCACTAACCCAACATCCTTTAAATTCTAAGGATTTAGAAATCATTCCTCATAATGTTTTGTCAATACTATTAGTTTGGGCCTATTGACCTATCAAAAGGATGGAGAAACTAAAAATCTTCCTCTCATTCATCCTAAAATGGTCAAATATTATTCTCCTACCATCAACACCATCCATCATCAATAAAATGATTCTATTCTCACCTACCATAGTTCCATGGATTCTTCAATCCATAAATCCTTTCCTCCTAAGATCTTGACCATGTTGAATGAATCCACCATGGATATCAACTTGGGCACTCTAAACAGCCCTTGCATTGTCAAATTGGGCCAATCACTAGATGATAAAGAACTTAAAGACTTTTCATTTTTCCTCCAAGACCACAACATAGAAATTTTTTGGTTTTAAAATGATATGACCAAGATTGACCCCATCATTTCTACCCATAACATATTCATTCATCGTAATGTCAATCTTGTTAAATATAACCTTTTATTCATGCATCCTCACACAACCCTTCTCGTCAAAGAAGAGCTTCAATTTCTCCTATTTGTAAACTTCATTAAACCCATTAACTACCCCTAATGGGTCTCAAATATCATACCTATCACCAAAGCCATTAGGGGTCTACATATTTGTTTAGACTTTCATGACCTAAACATCACCTACCCTAAGGATGAATTTCCTCTACCTAGTATTGACTAGATTCTTGATCTTATAGTCGGCTATGAGATATTATCTCTTATGAATGGGTTTTTAGGTTATAATTAGATCCTAATTGCTCTTTAATATCAGCATAAAATTACCTTTACCACCCCTTAGGGAAATTTTTTCTATAGATTCATGCCTTTTAGGTTAAATAATGCTGGTGCAACATAAAAATGAGCCATAACATATATATTCTATGACCTCATCCACACCATCATAGAGGACTATGCTAATGATCTATTGGGAAAATTCAAATCTTATAAATATCATCTAAAATTTATCAACATTATCTTTTAATTCCTAATCCATTTCCATGTTAGACTCAACCCCCAAAAATGTGTTTTTGGGGTCCTTTTAGGAAAGCTTCTTATATTTATATCTCCCTTTGAGGAATTGAAGTATACCCTACCAAGGTCAAAGAAATATTAGAGATACCTCTTCCTATCAACTTTAGAAAACTTCATATCTTAGAAATAAAGCCTCAATCCATTCACCATTTAATTTCCTAGCTTTCAAATCGATGCCAACCTTTCCATCACCTTCTAAAGAAGGATGTCTCTTTCAAATAGAATAGTGATTATCAAAAAGCCTTTGAATCACCCAAATAGTACCTTCTATCACCACATATCCTCACACCTCCTAAAAATGACCACCCCTTTTACCTATATATCTCTGTTGCCAACCATTCCATAGGGGTAATGTTAGCTCACCAAGACGAACAACATAGAAAACAAGCCATGTACTACATTAGCCACACACTTGTAGAATATAAGACTCGATATACCCATACCAAGAAAATTTAATTGGCCTTGAAATTAATTACCATCAAACTCCACCACAACCTTCTTAACCATAAAACCTATGTCATAACCAACACTGACCCACTCAAGTACATGCAGTCCAAGCCATCCCAAAACTAGCATATGGCCAAGTGGCTTATGCTCTTAACAGAGTTTGATCTTGATTTACTTCAATAAAATTTAATTAAAAGGAAATTCATTGTTTACCAATTGGACAAAGTACCTTTAACATATCACAAACCTCTTCCTCTTAAATATCTAGATGAATCCATTACTACTTTTTCACAAGAGGACATAACCTACCAAATGACTATGTTATTTGATGGGTCAAAGTGACAACATGGTGGGGGAACTGGTATCATCCTTATCCCCTTTATGTTGAACCCCTTCCTTTATCCCTCAAACTTGATTTTGAATGCACCAATAATATGGTTGAGTATGAAGCCTTAGTCATAGATTTCCAAGCTGCTCTAGCCTTGGGAATTAAGACAATCAATGTCTTTGGTGATTCCCAATTTATGTCAACCAAGTCAATGGATCTTATCAATGTAAAAATGATGTCTTACAAAAATACAAACTTTTAGTTGACAAACTCTTAGCATTATTCAAATGTTACTTGGTCTAATCTATTCCCTAATCTACAACCAAATTTGTCAATATAATGACTTACTTTACTTCCTAAATTCCCTCTCAACCTTCCAATTCCAAAATATTTTGTCACCATTCATCATTTTACCACACCCTCATATAAATAATCTGACCTCCCTACCATTTTTAGTGTGGAATAATCCCCATCTAACATTTGGTATGACCAAAATTTTTACTACCTCAACCTAGGCATCGTTCCTCTTAACCTCTCTAGGAACACCTGAAGAACCTTTATTTAGAGTACCTATCATTAAACCATACTAGGGGGAATACTTTACAAACATGGTTTTGATGGTCTCCTTCTTCATTGCCTATGTATCCATGAAGCTTCCCATGCCATCAGAGAAATGTATGATGGGATATGTGGGGGAGACTTTAGCAGTCTAAGAGTCACTAAATGTATCCTTTGCCTTGGCTACTATTGGCCCACCCTCAACCAACACTATTTTTATTATTTAAAAAAGTGTGTTAAATGTCAACATAATTCTAATTTACATCATGCACCAACCAATAGCCTCTAAGTATCTAAGGAGTTTTGGCCTTTCTCATAATGGGGGCTCGATCTCATTGGGGAAATCAACCCCCATTATTCATAATGGCATAGCTCCATCTTCATAGCCACTAAATATTTCACCAAGTGGGTGGAATTTATTCCTCTTATCTCAACCAAAGTGGAGAATATTATTGACTTTATCAACCATCATATCATTTATTGCTTTAGTATTCCTCATAAGATCATCATCGATAGCATTGGGAATCAACTTAAGCTTTCCCTCACCTTACTATCCACAAGAAAATGGATAGGTGGAAGCCTCTAAGAAAATCCTTCAAAAAATACTAACCAAATACATTATTTCTTTACATTGGGATTGGCACTTTCACATCCCATTCACTTTATAGGCCTATCATACTAGATTTAAAAGCTCTATGGCTATTACCGCTTTCTCTCTAGTCTTTAAAGTAGAGGTATTCTTGCCTCTTGAATTCCAAATTCCCTCTCTTCACATTTATTTACAAGATCTTATTTTTGAATAAGATTATCATCAACACCATTTAGCTCAGCTTGAGCTACTTGATGAGCATCATTTAATATCCCTCACCTACCTCCATATGAATCAAGAGTGTATCAAATGTGATTATAGGAAGCACCTCAAATAATGAGACTTCAATATTGGAAACCTCATCCTAAAATAAAACCAACATGTCACCAACATGGAGAAAAGTAAGTGGGTCATGTTTTCTTTCAATTGGTTTGGACCCTACATCATTACCCTTAAGTATGGATAAGGATCTTATTATTTATCCTCTTTTGAAGGCAAACTAGAACCTGATCCTCTCAATGCTTTACATCTACATCCATTTTTCTATTAAGAAGGACCAAGCTCACTCCTTTTATCTAACTTAAGCTCATACCTTGATTATGAGATTTTAACTTTCACCCATCTTCCTCCTTTCCTTTTGAAGACAATTGATTATAACATAGAACCATATGATTAGGCATCACAATCATCACCTAATCCTAAATATGGGTACCATGGCTCTACCAATGGCATGGTTCTCATGGATACTTTTCATCTCTAACAAGATGGAATCCTATGGTTATTATATCTCAAAACCACACCTTTTCATATATCATTAACCTTCTTGTGTTAAAGTTTTTCCCTCATAACAAAGAACCTATGAACCTAATTAGACTTGTATATGTCTAAAAACATGGCATCCAAAAGGAATTTGGATACCAAAACATTACTTGGGTCAATATCTTAGTCATTGTTGACTACTCCCTTGAAGGACGGTGCCCAAAAATAAAATAAAAATTGCCAAATATAAGGTAGACTACTCCCTTGAAGAATAGCTATCAAGAGCATTAAATAAAGCCAATAAACTTAGACCACTCCCTTAAAGGATGGATATGTTAACTTTTTCAAAAATAGAGCAATTTATTAGAATTTTCATGTAATGATCAACTCCCCATATACAATAATAAAGCAAAAGACCCACTACCAAAATGAAATCTAAAGCCATAATTGGCTCTCAAGCAACATAATAAGTTAGAAGCCACAATCGACTTTCACATGTAGACTTCCCACATTAATCAATCTACATATAGCATATGACATGGACCTATCCATTATCATTATTAAGTCACCTATATAAGGGGAAAACTTACCCACATAATGTTACCATATATATTACATTTTTTCCTTCACACCACCTACCACCCATCTTCCCATTATACTATCTGTAAATCAAGGGATTTCAAGCTTACTTGACACCATGTGATCAGGAAACTTGTTTTATTAAACAACACATGATAATACAAATCATTTAGAAGGCTTATGTTCCTTAAGTCAATCCATCTTTGGGTTTTGTTTTACATTATCCTTGTCATTAAATAGGTATTACACCTCATTTCTTATTCTCTCCTTGTTGAGTCATGTATTCTATTGGACCTATGTCTCATGATTTTTCATGCCTTTTTCCACATCTAGTATGGTCATCTAACCTAGTTATGTGACACCACTATCATCCATCTAAACCATAAATTAAATTATATTAGAATTAATGTCATTCAACCCACCTTTTGAAGATACCTTTCTCCACAACCTCAACTTGCCTTCAATGCACACACTTTCTTTACAAACCTTCAACCAAACTAAACCATGTGGTCCATCAAATTAGGTTAACCAATTGAAAATCCTTTGCTTAGCCTTGTTTAAATACATTGGCTTGATGTCCATGGACTATGTAGGCATTGCTTGACTTAAGGGAAACTCGGCCACTAATAGCTAATTACCCTCCCCTTTTTCTTCTCATTAATTTCCATTGCTAACAATTCCCTCTTGCTTAGGGTATCTTATGTCAGGGAATATTTTGATTTTTATTAACATCCTTGTGTTTTAACATTATCTAATAATTCCTCTTTATTTCTCCCCTATTAATTAGATAACTACATTGTCCTAAGGTCCTTTTTGACTATGTAGGCAACACTCAGTTACTAAGGTCAGCTCAGCCACATCCTTTATTTTATTTACCCTTCTCACCTAATATCTTTTCCTCCACTTCTCTACCTATCTCTTCACCATCTCGCTTCGTTTAGCTTATCAATCTCTTTTAACCACTTTTCTAGCTTGTCAATCTCTTTTAACATAAGGATTTATATCCTTCCTCATTGACCCCTCTTATCTCCCATAAAGCCACCATCTACTCTACTTCAGTGGCCTCCCTATCACCTTTCCTTGCACATGCTTCATAACTCACTCCCCCACCCACTTTTCATGTTTTTGTCCCTCTTTCCACTTCTTACCAACCTTGCCCTTTATCCCCTTTATCTTTTACCACCATCCTCATCCTTTCCCCTTGCCTTTACCTACCTATCATACCCTCTTCCTCACTCTCTTTTCCTCACTAATTCCACATCATCTTGTTCCCTTGCACACTGATGGACACTTTTACTTCCTCTTATTTTATACCACCTTCTTACTTCTCTACCATTACTTCTAAACCACCTTAATTCCAATTCTTAGTATTTGTTTTCCTCTTTCCCATCTTTTCAATTTGGCATGCTTTCCATTTATTATATTTCTTCTATCATCCCTTCTTTTATTATGTGTGCCATCACTCTCTATAAATTTTCCATTCTTCCCACCTTTTCCATGTATTTCCTCCATAACTAGATTCTAACTAGGTCTTTATCCTTTAAGAATCCTTCCATAATTTTCATTTTCTTCTTATCTATTCTCACCTATTACATTTTACATTCCCCTTTTCCTCTTTCCTTCTCAATACTCACTTACCTTTTTCATTTGTGTGAGTGTCTATGATTTATATCCTTTCTTTAATTCTTCATTTTTCTTCTTATCATCTCTGATCTTCATCCCTTATTTTCATCTCATTACCTTTCATTGTGTTCCCCTATTTCTTCACCACCTCACCACTTTTTGGCTTGTCAATCTCTTTTAATCACCTATTCAACTTGTAAATCTATTCTAACAAGTTGATTAACACATAACTTATCTTTTCAACTTCTTATCCACCCATCCTTTACTTCCCCTAAATTTTATTAACCCCTTTACCATTTTCCATATCATTCTCATCTCCAAAACTACCATCTGATTTGCTTCATTATTCCTCTCCTTATCTATCATCATCCATTCTTAGTTGGTCATGTCATCACCTACTTCTTCACTCTCATGTCATCCTTTTTGTGTCCTCATTTCAATCCTTTTTCCTCATATTTCCTTTTATTTCTTATGTTTCCCTATTTTTCATTCTCATCACCAAACTATTTTCTCTTTGGTCCCTTTTAGACCTCTTTTCATCTCTATCACAACATGCCAAATTTATCATCCTCCCCTTACCCTTCATGATGGTTACACTTCTCTGCCCATCCTTTTCAATTCTCTAATCTATCATTTTTAGTACATTCCTCAAACCCTCATCTTCTACCTTTTACTTTTCTTATCTTTTATCCATTTCATTTCATTTTTATTATCTCAGTTGATGACATTCCTTATTCTTCCCAACCTTCCTTTTTGCCTCCTCCATATCCATGCTTGGTTCCCTCCATTATTCTACATCTTCATCTTTATTTGTGACCTCGTTGACTCCTCTACATATCTCTTCATCCATATCCTAGTCTACCTTCACCTCATCCCTTATTGGATCTCCTTTATTTTCTCCCATTAGCACTCCAACTTCTCACTCATTAGAGTGCGGTCACTGGTCACATTACTTATACATGTGTATACATGTTTGCTTCCTTGTGTCCTCTACTTTCTTGCTTTAATGCATTAAATCTTGTTAGGATTGATACTTCAAGACCTCCATTTCTTCTTTTAATTTATTTATCTATTAAGCATGGGTCCTCCTTTTGTCCCTCTCTAACTACTCCCTTCACCATATCCATCACCTCTTTAACCTTTAAACCCTCTACACATTTTGAGTGTACTTAATAGAGTGTGATCAACATACCTTTTTTTAGCCTTTAAAGTATACTCATGTGATGAATTCATAGGGATTATGTTCATTAAGCCAATCCCACTTTAGGTTTATTTTTAGTCTTTATCAAAGAAGAAACACTATGCCCTCTTCTCATCCTAATGTGCTTAGTTGATGCTTTCATTACGAAATTTGTCTCTTTATTATATTATTCACTTTACCATTAGTTTTATTCATTTCCTTACCCCATCTACTTTACCTTAAGGAAGATTACAAAAATCATAACCATAAAAATCATAACATAAATATAGTATTCATGAGTATCCATATAACCCTAAGCATAATAGCATTCAAACAATGACATCTAGCACATTTTGTACATGTTTATATCAAACTACACAATATTTTATTTATGGTATGAGGAGTCACATGACACACAAAGTTATAAAACTATACACACCTCACCTAAGTCATCTACATATATTATTTTCCCACCTAAGTATTAGGTTGACTATCTAGTGACTCTAGATTTGTGTTTAGCCATCCTTTTACTTGATTCCTCCCTAAACTAACATCCATAACATTCCCTATATTAGTAGAAACTAAAGGGTATAATATATTCTCCCTTTTCACATTCATCCCCATAGGGTGAGCATCATATTCCACTTTAGGTCTTTCACCCTGCTTGACTATCACAACCATTACATCCGTTCACTCTAGTTGTTCTACTTACATAGGTGCCACCTCGTGTTGCCCCAATGCACATACCATTTTATAGTGAGGGTTTCCTCCATAAACAGGTTGACAGTCATGTTCTCTAGCATTTATGTTATGCAACAAAATTCTTGCCTTCTTCATTGTTGAGGAGGTAAGAGTTCAAGCTCAAGCTCAAGTTTTGGGTGCCTTTCCTCTTTCTATTAGTTTAATAGTACTTCCATTATCACCATTACATGTATAATATAGTAGATATATACATTCACCATCTTAATTATTTTAGGTTATGGGGATTCCTAATTGTTTCCACCATTATTCCCATTATTAACCATCTTTACCCTTGTGTAGTTCCCTATACTATCAGCAACCTAAAAAATAAAATGACTTCATGATGAGATATCATTCATAAGAAGATTATTTAAATATAAAACCTAACTATTATTGCTCGTCAACATGATTATCTATTCCACTAACTGGGAGGATCCTATGACATCATTGATTCCCTTAAATAGTCTTCCCACTTAAAATAGTCATGTTTACTTACCTTTTTATATAGACATGTATCCCTTGATCTAATTGGTCATCTTGATAAGGACATTATGCATCATCACAATGTCATTTCTTTTCCCTTATCATCTAATCCACATTTAATGTCTTTGCTTGTGTTGTCATATTACAATCCTTATGGGCCTAGTGGTCATTTACATCATTGTCACCTTTGCCCTGATTGACTTAAATTAGCTTCCATTCATGGGTCACTATAATGGTCACACCTTTGAAACTACCACTATTTCTAGTGGTGATAGATTCTAAACACTTGTCTCTATGATCCCATTGTTCCATGTCCCAAAAATTTTCTTTTTGAACATGGGAGTATTTTATTTTGTGCCACCTAACAAATCATCCATCATAGGTGAATAATCATCTTAGATAGATTTATAACCAATATCTTTGACTATGTAGCTCCCTATTGGTAGTGCCTCTTATGAGTAGAACCCAAAGTCATTGGTTATGATCTACTGGGATAGAGGATATAGATATGGACACCTTATATTTAGCCCACCCATGTAGCTTTTGACTAAGGCAAGGTCCATCATCTATCACTCATTGCACTACCAATTTTATACCTTATACAATATACTTAACCATAAAATAAATTATTTGTAATAATTCACTTCAATATTTCCCATAAAACATAGCTCATAATGATAATAGCCTTTTACCAAATAGAGTATGCAAATCCTGATAAAAATCCATCTCTTAAAACTTGGCTCATAATGATAGATATTATCATTATGATTATACCCTCACACAATTTTAGAAGTTTTAATCTCCTCATGAAGGCACCTCTTATTTAACTTAGCTCCATTGTAGGGAATTTTTGGTGCTTAGCCTTTTGTTACCCACTTATTTATCCTACCTTACCCATCCATATTTTCTCCTCCTAATGCACATGGGATTTTTATGGTGACTATTCACCAATCTACACCATGACACTTCACATTTACCAACCTATTAACCCAAAGCTAACCATGTGGTATATCTCATTGGGACAACCCATTTAAACTCCACTAGAGAACTACATTAGGCCTAAAGTCTTTTGGGTATTTTGTCTGTAGAACTATATAGGCAGCATCTATTTGGCTTAGTAAATTTGGAGTCAGTTTAGCAACCCCCTACCAACCCATCCCCACCCATTCACCTTTCTCCACCTTTATGTTGGTAATTTTGACCCAAACTATTTCATAATTTTTTGAAAACCTTGCCTTGGTCCTTTTGATCACATCGACTAATCTTTACACCACCTAATGCACAACTAGACAATCTATATTTTTCAAAGGAACACTTATAAATTTGAATACCTATGAAAAAACTAAACTTGTCTAAGAGACTAATAAGTATGCCTAACCGTAGATTCAATCATGTGGTACATTGGTCACTTGCCTCTTATAATTTGACCCTTATTTTACAAACATTGGAAACTTTCATTTATGTGTGATCTTGGCTATCACACTTAGTCACATTTTGTGTGCATATTTGTGTTTCAAATGCCCAACCCTTTTTTTGTACCAACCTCTTATCAAAACTATACCCAATTCTAATTTTCCTCATTGATACCTAGTTTAAGGGGGAACACCCCCTCCCATACTTGAGGCATACTAATCTTTGACCAAGTGATCTATTTTTATTTTGTAGCTTGTTAATTCAAATTTGCATAACAAAAAGGGGCAAAATGTAGACACTAGAAAATACACACTTGCAATTTTCAATGTATGAATGCCTTGAGACCCCCTAAACCTTCTTAACCCTTAACAAACCCCTCTTAACCTATCCAAATCACTATTATCCTATCACTATTTACATAGTATTATTTTTAAGTACTATTCAAAATTACTATTCACTATGGGACCCACTATCGCTATTCATGATAATATGGTAGGTGACATGGCATGTGAAATGGAAAATGACATGGAAAGTGACATGGAAGGTGATATGGAAGGTGATATGGCAAGTGATATAGCTTAGAAGTGAGGTGGCTTAAATTGGAACATCATACCCCACTTTGGACCCTCCTCCAAGGTACCTAATGACATCATGAAGCACCAAAAGGCCCCTCATTTGAATTATGGTGCATTTTTCCCTATATGGCCATCATTAAACATGAGTTTTTGTCCTCATTCATAAATGTGGTGCTAAATTTTATGGGGCACTTAGACAAAGGACAAATTAACTTGGTGGAAATTCCTTTGGCCTCATTTGGGCCCATGTGCATGATTTCCACTCAAAATTGGACTCATGTGTAAGGTGGGAGACATAACAATAAAGTGGGAATCCCACCACCTTTATCATTTGATTCACCCATGCACCCACATGGCGAATGGTTCCAAAATTCATGGGGCACTTATCCAAAAGATAAATTAAAGTGATAGAAAGTATTTTGGACCCATATGAGCCCTTGTACATGATTCCCACTCCATTTTGGACTCTTTATCAAGATGGGAGACAAACCAACCAAATGAGAAACCTAGTAACTAAGTGGTAATCTCACCCCCTTTTCTTTCATTACCACTTATGAACCCACTTGGAAAATGGTGCCACACTTCAATATTCCACTCCTTTGGCATGTTTCTTAACATCAAATGTTGTAAATATGACCTTCCCCCTTCACCCATGGTTAAATTGGTTTTTGGTTAGGAATATTTTCATCTTGCAGGTTTTGAAGAATTTTTAAAGGAGGTCACTTATCATCTTAGAGGAGAAAAGTTGAAAGGAATGAAGCTCTACCAAAATTTCAAGTTGTCTTCATCAACAACACCATCTTCATCAACCATCTTCAATCTTTAATAAGCATGAGGTAACCTTGTTCTTTATTTCATTTCTTGTATTTATTCCTTTCTTTCCCTTTAGCCTTCTTCCTCTATCTACTTTTTCTCCTACCCATTTTTCCCATTTACCATTCTTATCCATTTATCCATTTGTCCCTTTTCCCCCTTTACCATCATCACCCTTTTGACCAACTCACACCTTTACCATCTTTACCTTCCTTATCTCTTTGAGTTCCTACCATCTTGACCTTTATCCATTTGCTTTCTTACCATTATTTACCCATTTACCAACTTTTCCATTTACCAATCCCAACCAAACCACCTTTTCTTATCCTTTGTCAAAAGATAAACTCAAACCAAAATGATAATTTTGACTTGACTAGTTTTGGCATTAAGTTGCTTTACTATTTAGTCATACTCTTAAAAAAAATTATTGCGTTAATTTTAATTATTTTATATTTATTTATTTTAGTTTTTCTATCATTTTATGTAATCACATTTATTTTATCATTTCAACTTAAGTTTTTAAAGTAGGTGGATTGACAGCTTCTTATAAAGCTTTCACTTCTAGGATCTAACTCATGCTAGGAAATCCACCTATCTACATGTCTAATAAACAAGTGAATTTGAGTGTTTTATTATTTTCAATTATTCTTCTCTATTCAAATAATATTTCTTCATAATCATCTATATTCAATGTGCACACATTCAATAGGTATGCTTATACAAACTCATAAATAGTTTCTTTCTTTTCACACTAAGGAAAAAGTAAAAATTAGATAGAAGAAAGTAGGCCAAACTAAAAACATACAGAGACAAGTTTAAAAATATTAAAATGAATGAAGAAGAGAAAATTGTAGACTACCTCCTCTTAGTAGATTAAATATTCAATTAAATTATAGGAATTAGAGAAGAGATGAAAGATTTAATCATTGTCAAAAAGGTCCTAAGAGCTCTACCATCTAGGTATGATTCTAAAATATCTATAGTAGAGGAAGCAAGAGGTCTAGATAATTTGAATGTAGATGTGTTGAATGGAACCTTCACAGCCTATGAGATGAGAATGGGAGAAGTGGATACTTTCAAGAGAGAAGTTATATTCAAAGCATCCAAACAAGTAAAAGCAAAAGCACCTACATCCAGATCTAAGGAGACCAATGAAAAAGAAGCCAACTTTGTCAAAAAATTAAGAAGAATGTCTAGAAAATACAAATGTAAGTTACCCTTTAAATACTTTAACTATGGTAAGGTAGGACATTTTGTTGCTAAATTACCTTATAACATAAAGGACAACTCTAAGCAAGAAGAGAATAGTAAAAAGATGAAACCTTACTACTCCAAAGAGAATAACTTCTTTAAAAATAAAAAAGGGCTTGTACATAAAAGAATATAGTGATCCATTAAAAGGGTGTGATAGCTTAGATGATGACCATTATTATACCTTTGTGGCTAAGGGAAATTAACTCCTATTCATGATAGTAGAATCATCTTCTATGAATCAAGAAAAAGAAGAAGTTAAAGAATCAAATAAAGAAGAGGAAGGTGAAGTGGATCTAGATGGTGAACTCATTTGTGCTCTAGATGAAATTGAAAAGTTAATAAATAAAAAGAGATTGAAAAAGTAACCAAAAGTCTTTAAAATTTTGAACAAATGATAGTTAGCCTAAAGACACAACTTGAAGAGGCTAAAAAAATAGAAGATGTAGTCAAATTTGAACTACAATCTAAATATGATGAATGCTTAAAGTTAGAAGCAGAGATAGTGGCTTTGAGAAAAGAAATTGAAAAAGCTAAATAACAAATAGACAAAGCTTTAAAGCTAAAAGGAGGTTAAAAAATTATTGATGAATTGATCAAATCTCAAAAACCATAAAAAGAGAAATCTTGTCTTGGTTTTGAAAAAGGGGAAAGCCCCATAACTAGTACATCTACAAACTTATATGACAACTTCAAAGTAGAAGGAGAATCAAGAACAAAGAAATAAAAATATTGCATGAATACCTCTAGAAATACATAGACAAACACAAGCACTACTAATATGAAGAATGCTAAAGGAGAAAAGAAGAAGAATAATGAGTCAATCTCTACAAACATAAAGAAGATGTAGAAGACAAAGGTAGCTGATATAGATGGTTACATAAGGGTGAAAGACTTGAAGAAGCCATAGTTAAGAAGATTTCCTCATCCTGTACAAAAAAATGCTATGACTAGGTATTCCACATTTTTCTATGGTTATTTTTATACCCATAATCAATTTGGTCATAGGGCTAGTGACTATAGAATTATATGAAAAAGGAGAACAAATTTTGTAAGTATAAATTCATTTTCACCCTTGTTAGATAACAATGTAATATGCTATAATTGTAATAATTTTGGTCACATAGCTAAGTAGTGTAAAATAAAATTTGTAAGATAAAAAATATAAAGTGAAAAAAGAGGCATGTCTCCTAGTGTGAAAAAGGTTCATAGGTCTCTAAAAAAGAGAAAAATAAGACAAACAAGAAACCTAAGGATGTGTGGATAGTAAAAGATTACAAACTTGCACAATCTATGATTGCTTAAACTACACTCCATGTCAAAAAAATATAATTTATGGGTAATAGATAGTGGTTACTCAAAACACATGACTGGTGATAAGATCAAGTTCATCAAAATGATTAAATGTAAACAAATATCTATTAGCTTAGGAGACAATATTATAGTAAAGATATGTGTTAAAGGAACCCTGAATATAGATGGAAAACTACCTACACAGGATGTCCTTTATGTTGAAGGATTGAAACATAATTTACTAAGTGTCAGCCAAATGTGTGACAATGGATATAAGGTCACATTTAATGTAGAAGGCTATAAGATAAGGTGATATAGAAGATTAGTTGTAGAAGGGAAATGAACTAAAAATAATATTTATAATCTAAGTGAAGTGAATGGTAATAATTTCTTGATAAGAAAGATTGATGAGATTTGGTTATGTAATAATGGGTCATGTCAAATTTGATAAAATAGTAAAAGTGAGATCAAATAAGTGTGTTAAACATATGCCTAAGATAACCAAACCTATAGAAACTACTTTTAAGGTATGTCAACAAGGTAAGCAAATAGGGGCCATATTTTAAATAAAGGAGTATTCAACTACAAAGCCTTTATAGTTAGTTCATATTGATCTTGGTGGTCTTACTAAGACAAGAGGATCCAAAGGAGAAAGATACTTCATGTTGCTAATATATTGTTACTCAATAATGGCATGGTAACCTTTATGAAGAATAAGTCTTAGTCATTTTAAATATTCAAAATCTTTAGGTCCATGGTAGAGAATGAGATTAGATAAAAATAAAATGCTTAAGATCTAATAGAGGTGGATAATTCACCTCAAATGAGTTCAAAGAATGTTTTGAGAAGAATGGAATTAAAAGGCATTACTCTATATCAAGGACTCACAATAGAATGGAGTTATTGAAAGAAAGAATAGAATAGTCAAGGAGATGGAGAAAATAATGCTAAAAGAGGACAAGTTACTTGATAGATACTAGAGAGAAGTAGTAAAAATAATAGTATATATCTTGGATACAGCTAAATTAAGGGTAAATAGTGATAAAAATCCTTATGAACTATGGTATGGAAAACCTACCTCTGTTAAGTATTTTAGAGTGTTTGGTAGCAAATACTACATCATGAGAAAGAAAGATAAATCGAGAAGTTTTGAATCAATATGTGATGAAGGAATATTTCTTGGTTATTCCATCTAAACTAAAGCCTACATATGTTACAACGAAAGGCTAAAAAATATTTTAGAGAGTATTAATTTCAAGGATGATGAAGGCTTGAAACATGTTAAACCTAACAGAGACATTTGTGAAGAAGAATCAAATTTTGAAGAGGAAGTAGCTAATGAAGAGTCTAAGGAAGTAAATGAAAAGCCACCTTCAATATTTATTCAAAAGGATCATCCTATCAAATAGATCATTAGAAATAAAAATGGAGTTTTATCAAGGAGAATATTTGTAATGAATAAGGATGAAGTAAATTTTTCTCTAATATCTAAAATTGAGCCTAAAAACTATGTTGAAGCTAACAAGGATGAGAATTGGCTAAAAGCCAAGGAAGAATAATTAAGCCAAATTGAAAATAACAAAATTTGGGAATTAATTACAAGACATTCAAATAATATTGTAATAGGTACAAAGTGAGTCTTTAGAAACAAACTCAATGAGGATATAACTTTTATAAGGAATAAGGCTAGATTGGTGTGTAAAGGATATGAACAAGTTGAAGGCATAGATTTTGAGGAAATATTTTCTCTAGTTTCTAGATTAGAATCCATAAGAATATTTCTAGCATTTTGTATTTACAATATATTCAAAGTCTATCAAATGGATGTTAAGTATTCTTTCTTAAATGGGAACCTATAAGAGGAATTCTACATAGAACAACCTAAAGGTTTTTAGCTATTAGAATAAGAAGATTATGTTTGTAAACTGAAGAAAGATTTGTATGATCTAGACTAGGCACCTAGAGCATGGTATTCAAGATTAGACAAATACTTAAAACAATAAATATTCAATAAAGGTTATGAAAATAGTAATATATACTTCAAATAAAAAGATGAGCATATGTTAATTTTTGTTGCATATGTTGATGATATCATTTTTGGTGGTAGAAACAACAAAATGTGGAAATTCAATGGAATTGCTAGTTCATTTGGTGAGTTAGTGGCTGTGGATAACGCCACGGCTTCAAGAACTAAACACCAAAGTGCCATAATTTATGTTAAAGTGGCAGACTTGAACCATCTCCCAAAAAAAGTGGAATTAATTTCTAAGCTTGGTAAGAAAACCCAAGAGATTATCTTTGAAGATTTGCCAAATTCTTGCTATGTGTGTATGAAACAGGGGCATTGGGTCAAGAATTGCCCCAACAGGGGTAGATCCCATCCAAGAAATTTTTAGGAAGGGAAAAATATAAAGATTCAACAAAAGAAAATATGGAAGGTAAAAGAGGACTATCGAAAGATAGGGAAGAAACAAGAAGCTTTAGTAGATCTACACACAGAAGAGGATAAAATTTTTGCAACAGAAGAAGATGGCGACCTGAATTTATTAAGAGCAATAGAGCCCCTATTAAAAAAATATAGTCCCCTAATGGAAGAGAAGGGGATGAAATCAGAGAACAAAAAACCAGATCATCTAACAGAAGAACAAGCTAATTTTCTAAACCAAAATACCCAAAGTTTAGAAAATCAACTTTTTAAGGTAAAGGATATTGAAGGATTAGAGGAAGGAGAATTACCTAAAGGGGGGAATAATATAGAAGAAGGAGAGATGTGTGAAGCCTAGATGGGGGAAAAGCAGGTGGTATCAAAGGATGAAAATAACACTCTAGTGAAAGAGGCCCTAATGGCAGAAGAAAAGAAAGAGACCGGTAAAAACTCAAAAAACCAAAACATAAAAGGTGAGAAAAAGAACAATACAAAACACATGGCAACGAGAAATGGCAGTGCGAAAGGAAATGGTCCTCTTAGGAGCAAAGAAGGAAAAGGATCTGAACCGCAAGCCAAATTAAAACCAGATGTAGGATCTCCAAATAAACCTGGGAAAAAATCTGCAAAAAGGAATAGAGAGATGGAAAGCAAGCACAATATAGCAGATGGAAAGTAGGCAACCCTGCCAAAATGGCTCCATAACAATAAAAACCAATGAGAATTCTTAGCTGGAATATTAGGGGGCTAAATAGCATATATAAATTAGATTTAGTTAGGAATTTTGTCAGAGAGCAAAAGCTGGACTTCCTTCTGCTCCAAGAAACCAAAATGAGTAAAGAGAAAGTAGAACAGATCAAAGATTTTAAAAATTATACTATTAAGGCCAGCAGCTCTGAAGGTGCTTCAGGGGGAACCATGATGCTATGGAAAAAAACCAATATTCTGGTTCTATTTTGATGGAAAGTAAAAATTTTTTGGCTGTTAAAATAACTAGTTTTGACCAAAAGGAAAGTTGGTATGTTGTAAATATCTATGCTCCCAATGCCAAGAACCAAAGGAAAAAGGTCTGGGAAACCTTCTCAAATCTCAGAAGCAAAGATTATTGTGGGCAATGGATTATAATGGGAGATTTTAATGTTCCTCTCTATGATTATGAGAAAAAGGGTGGTAATACTATTCAAATGGAAGAGAGATTTGATCTTATGGAGTTTATAAGTAAAGAAGGCTTAATGGATGTGGAGCTGCAAGGAATTTAGTATACTTGGAGCAATAAGAGACTTGATAATGAATGTATACAGGCCAAGCTTAATAGGGCTCTCATTTCCCTAGACTAGACAAAATATTACACTTGTAAATTGGAAGCATGCCATAGAATAGGCTCGGATCATTTCCCTCTTATTTTCACAGCGGTCAAATTGAACCAGAAAAAGAATCATCCGTTCAGATTTGAAAAGTGTGGATGCAACACCCACAGTTTGAAAGCAAAATAAAAGAGTGGTGGAATATACCTATTGAGGGAACAACTCTCTTTAGAGTGGCTTCCAAGCTCAAAAATGTTAAAAAGGAACTTAAGAAATGGAATAAGGATTGTTTTGGAAATATCTTTGAGAAAAAGAAGACTATTAAGGAAGAAATTAGTAGAATTCAAGAAAAAAATTCAGCAAAACGGTTATACTTCTAACTTCCATAGAGAAGAAAGTGAACAATTGGTTCAATACCAAGATATTATAACAAAGGAAGAAACCTATTGGAGACAAATATCTAGGGTGCAATGGTTGAAAGAAGGAGACAAAAATACAAAGTTTTTCCATCTTTCCACTCTGAAACATAGAGCTAAAACTCATATTCAACACTTGAAAAAAGGAGATCAGAAGATAACAGAGGAAAAGGAAATAAAGGAGGAAATGCTTTCATTTTTATCCTCCTTGATGAAGGCTGATAGAAACATCAACTTGAAAATTTAGGCTGATATCCTATGTATGGTTCCTCCTTTGGTCTCGAAGGAGTAGAATAACATGTTATGTTCCATACCTAAGGAGGAGGAAATCTTCAAAGCAGTTAGATCTTTAGGAGGAGATAAAGCACCTAGACCAGATGGTTTTCCCATGTTCTTTTTTCAAAAGCTCTAGAAACTTATTGGCAAAGATGTCAGTAATGCGGTGAAGGAATTATTTAGAGCCAAACAGATGTTGAAGGAAGTTAATGCCACTTTTCTGTGTCTGATTCCAAAAAAGGCTGGAGCTGACAGTCCTGATCAGTTTAGACCGATTAGCCTGTGTAACTCCTTCTATAAGATAATATCCAAAGTTCTAATAACCAGATTAATTCAAGTGATCCCATTGATAATAGCTGATCAAAAAAATGGATTCATCCCAGGCAGACAAATCCTCAATTCTGTAATAACGACGCATGAGAATATTCACTCACTGTTCAGCTCAAATAATGAGGGGTTCATAATGAAAGTAGATATTGCTAAAGCATATGATAGGGTGGATTGGTTATTCCTTTCTAAAAGCCTTACTACCTTTGGATTTGAACAAAGAGTGGTTGACATGATCAAGTAGTTGATATCTACTACTTCTATTGTTGTGTTGGTAAATGGGAGTTCATCTCATTTTTTCAATCCATCAAGGGGATTAAGACAGGGGGATCCTATTTCCGCTATTATGTTTATAATTATGGCTGATAGTATGGGGTGATACTTAGGGGACTTAGTTAGGAAAGGTTTATTTAAGGGCCTGAAACCCTCTTCGCATCCTTTAATATGTTCCCATGGTCAATTTGTTGATGACACTAACTTCATGGGGCAATCTGAAGTCACAGAAGCTAGAACTTTAAAGGAATCTATAAATTTATATTCTTCTGCCTCTAGACAATTGATAAATTGGAACAAAAGTGCAGTATTCTTTACTAATACCCCAAGTCACAGACAGAACAAAATAGCAAAAATCCTTGAATGTTCCATAGGATCTTTTCCTTCCTCTTACCTTGGTCTCCCTTTTGGGATGAAAGTTCCTGAAGCTTTCTTGGAAGGACTTATTAACAAATTTAGTAAGAAATTAGCGGGATGGAAAGGTAGTTTTCTAAGCCAAGCTGGAGAGCTCACCCTTCTCAAAGCAAGTCTTCAAAGCATACCCATGTATGCTTTGAGTCTTTTCAAAATCCCCACTAAATTTGTTGAAGCTATTGAAAAAATTCAGAGAAACTTTCTTTGGTCAGGTAATGAGGAGAAAAGAAGAATGCCTTTAATAGCATGGGATAACATCTGTAAACCTATCAGGGAAGGTGGACTAGGAATAAGGAAAATTAGAAGTATGATTACAACTCTCTTAGCTAAGCAGGGTTGGAGGGTTTATCAGGAAAATAAAGAATGGAGAAAAATATGGAAGCACAAATACTTATTTAATGCAAAGTCACTCCCTAAATTCTTTTCTAATCTGAACATTTCCCATCCTTTTGCCATATGGGGGGCATTCTAGGGGACTAAACATGTTTTAGAAGAAGGAAGTTCCTGGAAAGTTGGCAATGGCAAAAAGCTGAAATTTTGGGAAGATATTTGGTTAAAAGGAAAACCTTTGCAAGATGAAATCCAAGATAAAGATGTTATAGACTGTTGCAACCAAAGAGTGGGAATAATGGTTAACCAATACTGGCAGAACAACTCCTGGGTGAACCTCACTGACTATGATCAAGATTTCAAGGATATTCAACTATCCCTAAATGATATATCTCTATACCCTAATCTTGAAGATAAGATTGTTTGGCACAATGAGCCAAGTGGATAGTTTAAAGTTTCTTCCATTTTCACTTCAAAGGGAAATGGCAACAAACCACTGTGGACGAAGGCCTAGATCAAGGGGCTCATCCCTAAAATCAAAATCTTTTTCTAGACCCTCCTCCAAAACAAAATCTTAACTTTGGACAATTTACAGAAAAGAGGAATATATATTGTGAACAGGTGTATTCTTTGTAAGAAGGGCCTTGAAGATAGAGATCATTTGTTCGTAAACTATTCTTTTACACAGCTAGTCTGGAAAGAGATCCTCAATATGTGGGGCATCACATGGATCCATCATAAAAACATGGAATTATCTCTTAAAAGCTGGTACTGCCCCTCCAAGAATTTTGAAGTAATTTTTTTATGGAAACTTACTCTTCCCCATATTTGGTGGGGAATATGGAAGGAAAGAAATAACCAAATTTTTAGAAATAAAGAACTCCCTGGATGGGTGGTAGGACAAAACATCATTAGAGCTATTAAGGAGAATTTTTTATCACAAAAGAATTCAAGCTCAACTCTCCAAGTGGATAATCCCTTAAGTATGGAAAATTCTAAAGGTAAACCTGATAATCCCAGATTAGGAGTTGCATGGAATGCTCCCCCTCAAGGGTGGATTAAAGGAAACTTTGATGGAGCTGCTAAAGGGAATCCAGGGAAAGCAGGTTGTGGTGGAGTCTTGAGAAACCATACGGGAAAGGTTATTGATGCTGTTGCAATCCCCATCAGTAAATGGAATTGTCACATTGTTGAAGCTACTGCTGCCCTTCAGACCATCAAAATAGCTGTGGATTCGGGATATCCCAAATTGTGGCTAGAAGGGGACTCATTGAACATCATAAATATTCTTAACAATAAAAATACTATGTCTTGGACCATAGAGGCTATGGTAATGGAGATGAAAACCTTAATAAAAAAATTTGATAAAGTGACTATAACCCACACCTATCGTGAAGCCAATGGAGTTGCAGATTGGTTAGCAGACTGTTCAGTCTAGATAGGACAAAAAGTGAGGTGGCAGGAAACATTAGAAAAGAATGTGGAACTAAGGGCGCTCATTCTTCATGATGCAACTCATGCAAAGGAGGGAAAGATTAGATTGTAATAGAAATATAATGAGTAGGAGGAGTGGCTTTGTGGGGAAAGGTCTACAATCATTAAAGAGGAAGGCTCTTGAGAGTGAGAAGCGGATCCTGAACATGCCCAAACAAAGCCGACTTTCAAATCAAATTGGTAGCAGGTGGGATCATTGTAAAGTTCATAGCGACTGGGTTTCAAAGGAGATGAGTATGGCTCATGAAAGGAAGGGAGAACCAAGGAAGCAGGAACCTAAAAACTATGATGAATGGAGAGAGAAACAAGATGTCTGGAGAATTCTATAGAAAGGAAAAGTCATGAACTATATGGAAAGGCTACATGGGTCAAAACCGCATATCACTATGACTTTTTTTAAAAATTGGATTGATGAAAGGGTCACTTTGCATGGTATCATGGTGAACCTAACTATGGATTTTATAGCAGAGGTTACAGGGCTACCTACGGATGGACTTAAATTCTCCAAGCAGATAAGCCTTTCGAACGAGGCCTTTTGTAAGTTCCCCAAGACGGATGTGGAAGAGTAGAAGCTGGTCAATAATGGGGATTTCTATGAATTGGAACAGATTAAGGGGATATGGAGGGATGTCTTATGATGTATAAGGGAGTATTTCATCCTAGACGGAAGAAGCAAGAGAGTGCATAAATTCCACTTTGTTTTCCTTAATCATTTCAAACACAAGGTAAGATTGTCTTTTCCCTTTTACCTGTGCTTCTCTTTGGTCCAAAGTTTATTTGCTCATAGGAAGAAGGAAACACGTCCTATCCTGCATGAAGGCCTAATTCTGTTAATCGAAGGCTACTGCAAGAATAAAGCTATGGTTAAGAACCCTAACCAGGGGAAAAATAAGGAGTCTGGGAGCAGAAAGAGTGAAATTGTAAAAGGGAAAGATAAAATCAAGTTCCCCAGTGCCAAAAATTAGAATGTAGAAGAAGATACAGAGCAGGAGAGAATTGATAAACCTAGGGAGGAAAATTTGGAGGAAGAAGAAGGTACTGAAAGATGGAATACAAATTCAAAAGAGGACAAAGAATGTCAAGAGAAGAATGAGAAAGGAGTCAGCAAAGAGGAGGAATCTGAAAATAGTAAAGAAGAAACTGAGGAAAATCAGAAAGTGTCAGAGGAAGATATTGTCTAGGATGGCCCTATTGAGGACCCTGTTTCAAGAAACGAAAGGGAAAATATAGTTCAAGATGACAATCAAGAAATGGACATGGAAATTCAAACTGGAACAAAATAATAGTATCAAAATCACTTTAAAGAAGGCGTAAATAGTCCCAATAAGAATTTTGAGGAATGGAGAGAGAAAAGACAGAACGATGGAAAGCACACACCTATGAGTTGGGTTAATTGCAAAGCAGAGGCTTCTCTCCAACTTGATTCTTGGATGTGTAAGGAGATTAAGGATCTCAAAAGGAAAGTGGAAATTATGGAAGATAACCAGAAAGCTGCATGGAACAAAATTAACAACATGGAAAAATAGATAAGAGATATCCCATTCAAGCTCAAAGATTACGAGAATAACCTTTGGGAACTCATTAGGGAGAATAGAATGAAAATGGAGGAAGTAACATCCAACATTTGTGCTGCAGCTGCCAATATTGGAAAAAGAGCTAGTGAGGAGACCAAATCTTTGGAGGGGCCTAGAAAAAGGATGAGACAAAGCTCAAGAAAGAAGGCTACACAAGAGGGAGCCAAGTTGGCGGCAACTACCACTCAGGATACTATTGTGAAAGGTACAAAAATTGTGAAAATGATTTTGGAACTGGAAGAATAGTTTGGTTCTTCTTGCTGGTTATGTTTTCTGGTCCTGTTCTCTGGTTTCTTTTTGTAATCTTCTATCTATGGTGTAGCCAGATCTATGTTAAATCTGGGTTTTGACCAGTGGTCTCTCTGGTGGTTTTAGGTCCATTTAAAACCTATTTTTGCTACTTCTTTGTAGTAGTTTTTAGGTTTTGCCTGTGAGAGTTGAAGCTTTATCTTTCTTTCCTTGTACTTGGGTTTTGGGATCCCATCAAAACTTGTTTTTACCTTTATCTAAAACAAAATGTGGAAATAATTTGCTACTCAAATGCAAAATGAGTTTGAGATGTTTATACTTAGAAAACTTTCTTTATTATTTGGTATATAAATAAAACAAACTAATGAAGGGATATTTATATCTCAAACCAAGTATGTTAAGTAAATACTCAATAAGTTTAGAATGGAAGATAGCAAACCAATAGGTACTCCCATGATAACTAGATGTAAGTTGAGAAAAAAAGGATGAGTCCCTTAATGAAAATTAGAATTTGTATAGATTAATGATAGGTAGTTTTTTATACCTAACTTCATCAAGACTAGATATCATGTAAGTAGTTTTCATGGTTATAAGATTTCAAGATGTTCCCAAATAATCACATGTCAATGTAGTGAAAAGAATATTTATATATATCAAGAGTAAAATTGACTATGGCCTATGGTATCCCAAAGGTGAATATTTCACTTTGATTACATATACATATGCCGATTGAGAAGGAAGTTTGGAGGATAGAATAAGCACTAGTGGTGGTGTATTTTTCCTTGGAAAAAAACTTGTTTCATGGCTAAGTAAAAATCAAGAGTCAATTACTCTTCTACAATAGAATCAGAGTATGTGGCAATAGTGGCATGTTGAATTCAAGTTTTGTGGATGAGTAAAACACTCAAAGACATCAAGTTAGAATACAAATCTCCTATCTCTATTCTTTGTTACAATTCAAGTTTTATTAATATATTAAATAATTTAGTGATGCATTCTAGAACTAAGCACATATTAATCAAGTATCACTTCTTAAGAGAAACGGTTGTAGATAAAGAGGTCAAAATGGAATATGTGACAACACAGGATTAAATTATAGACATATTCACCAAAAATCTACCCAAGGAACCATTTGAGTATTTAAGATATAAATTAGGAGTGGTGGTTCCTACATCACATCACTAGATCCTAGTAATAGGGCATGAGTATAGTGGGAGGATCATAGAATCTTGGTTAATCCATGGAAGAAGAGAGAAAATGCAACTTGGGTATGAATATTTTTACAAATTTCTAATGAGATGATGGTTATAGATTATTGCACAAACTCATTTATCTAATAAAGGGGGAGAAAAATTTGGATAGATAGTGATAAATTCAGAGTCCCTTTATCATTGATGTCAAAGAGGGATAAAATGTGCAAATACTCTCCATAAAAGTTTTCCAAATTCTTTATGTTTATCTAGAGCATATGTTTAAGTTGTATTTTGGAAAGTGTCCAAGTTGAGTTTTGACAAGTGTTCCATTGCCTAAGGGTGAGAAGGTTTGGTATGAATAGCTTTAGCTCATGTTCATTAGAAGCTAATACAAGCACTACAAGTATAATCAATGCCAGAAAAGGAGTAGAGCATGCATTACAAGATCAAAGAATTTATTTTTCCATCAATGATAAAAGGGGATATTATTGGTAATATGATTGTCATTGATGTCAAAAGAGAGATAGTTGGCACTATGGATATCATCGATGTCAAATGATCAGTCACATGCAAGATTGATGGAGAGAAGATCATGTTTTGTAATTCCAAAAGTTTAAATATTGTCATATAAAGTTGTCATGCTTTTATAGAGAACATGTATAGACCATTTGCAAAAAAATTGATGGAAGATACAATATGGGTTTTTCAAGTGAATATCATATATATTATCCATAGGTTTAGATGAATATAAATGAGCTCAAAAATGATTTGTCTTTGTTCTTAGACATTACTAGGGTTTCTTGGTAAAACCCTATGGTTTTTGGTCATGGATTTCACATGCACTTATATTTTTATGTTGACTAGATATAGGTGGTAACCAGTCACTTAAGTTATAACTTAAGCCTTTGTCATCATTATGTAATTGACCCCTTCAACTTATCAATTATTGGTTTGGAAAATTGATAAAAGACTTTAATATTTCCCAAGTCCTTGACTTAATATTTGTCTGAGCTTGATTAATGACTAGTGCTTAATCACATGATATAGATCCAACAATGCATAAATGAATTCAATATATCAAAGGTACCTGAGAGTGAACATGCTAGTAACATGTGTCATGATCATAGAGCTTGAGTAGTATATCTATGTTTTGGTTCAAAGTCAAATAGTCAATGATAAATGTGAAGATTCCAAGTGTCACAAGCATGGGAATTGACAATAATTTATAGAAGGCACGTGAGGATGCTAAGTATCACATTCATGAAGCTTGTTAAACAAAGATATAATGAGAATTTTCATATATCAAAGGATCTAAAAGTGAGTGTGTGATCATGTAATGAATATCAATAGAGCATATGGAGTCAAAGAGGTCAAAGTGTCTGATGTTTATAGAGTTAAACACCAAGCTAGATCGATGGTGCATATGTGTTCCAAAGTATTAAGAAGTAGTGAGATGAGATCAAGTGCTCAATGTTTAATGATAAATAGAGGTAATGTCCATGCTACTTCTAATTATGTAACAACATATGAGAGCTCATATTAAAAGATAAATGGTTGCATTTTGAAGTTCAGTCAATTGAACGAGGATAATTGGATCATGGCATGAAACTTAAGATCAATGGTCAGTATTTAAAATTTGTTCATCTTAGTATTTAGGTAAAATGTATTTTATGACATAGAGAATGATATAGATTTTTGTAATTGATCTAATTTGAATGAAATGAAATGTGCATAAAAAATAGAGCCTAATATATTCTAAATATAGTAAAAAAGAGAGAATTATGATGGTGTTTCATGAATTCAAGAAGTGGGAAACCTATCATTAAATAAATATGAACTAAGTCCAAAATGGAGAGTGATGTGTTAATGACTAAGTGTGAATGTAGAAATTTGAGACCTGGATAAAATGAATATATATATATATATATATGAATATATATATGATATACATTGTGTGTGGACAAAGAGTTAAATTGAGAGAAAGAGAGAAAGAGAGGAAGAGAGATGTAGAGCAGAGCATGAGTAGTTATAAAATAGGACTATAGCATATAAATGGATTCATTATTTAAATTAATCATTTAATCTAGATTTTTATCTCCATAATAGATCTGATAAGTGGGCGCCATCAAAAGAGCTGAGTTGGTACTTAGTTAGGGAGTAGGTGTTTCCTTAGAGTAGGTGCTCTTAAATAAAGGGATTAGAGTCTCCTTAGGGTTAATGTCTTTAAACATTGTAACCAATGAGGTTTTTATTTCAAGGTTAGATTAGACTAGTAGATTTTAGTAGATATTCTCATCATGGTTTTTCCCATATTAGGTTTTTTACATATACTGAGCGTTGTGTTTAGTTTTGTGTGTGTGATCTCTACATATACATTTTAATTTTCATTAAAAGTATTAAAGGACTAATTTTAATTAGTCTACTAATATACTCCCCTCTCAGTAGATAGTTATTTTCCAATAAATTGATATCAAGTAGAGAAAGGTGATATGATGATGTTAAGGCCATACATCCACCTACAAAATACTCATACCCCTTAGACTTAGTCTAGGCCTAAAGCCACTCTTAAGGCCTCAAAACCCCACCTACACCTTGTGACTAACTTAGACCCCCACCCCAAGTATAATTAACATTAATATAATATGTGTAGGGATGATAAAAGTCTTATAGAGAGTTATTTAGGCAGAGGAAATCAACAAAAGGTCAAATTTGGTCTTAAGACCCCTTTCAATCTTCATAGTCCCAGTCAGTCACCTCGAGCTATCCATTAAAATATGCATATCTTTCATGGTAGATGGAATTAGACCCATGGATATTATGGAAATTTGGTAACCCATATGGACTCAAGATCCATGAAGGAGAGAGTGGGATTTTGGGGCCCAACTCTATGATTAAATGTTAAGGTAGAAAACCTACAAAAGAATGGAGATCTACCAACATGCACTCATTTTTATCCATAGAATATGCATGGGAATAATATTAATTAAAGATTTTTAAGGGGTTATATAGACTCAACATCCATATCCATAAGTTTGGAATTGGAGGTTTGTATTTTATGAACCATCATTAAGATGATGGACCTACAAAACCCTACATAAACCCTAACACAAACCCAATTTGGGAAAACTTGATATATTTACAATAAAATACCCTAAAATTTCCTAGTAAACACTTGGATCATGTATTAAACTTAGATAATATGCCATCTATGGTATTAATTTATATGGACAGGTGTCTGAACCTCCTTAAAATCATGTTTTAATAGGGTTTTATGATGTTTGTAGGGTAAAAATTTGTTTTTAATGTTTATAATAATTGGAAGGGGTGGTTAGAGATTTGTTTCACCTTTAAAAATCATTAATTATTCACAAATCTACCTGTAAATTCTTTTATAAGTCCTCACCAAATAGGTAGTCTATAAAATCTAGAAAAGGAGACCTAATCACCTAAATGTGGTGAGATTGCAGGTATAAACCATTGAGAAGAGATAGGTCATGAATTGAAAAAAAAAATTAATACATAAATCATGTCCATATTGCCTATTAATAAGGCATTATTCAAGTTTTATAGCCATTTAAGAATAAATAATCAAGTAATTAGGCTTAGTGGGCTAGTATGACTACATAGTCAACAAGAAAAGATGGGAGTTTGGTGTACAGGGATAGTGGAGGAGTCAATACAAGAACATTAACACCTTTTAACTAACATCATGAATAATATCATATGTACCTCATATTCATCATAGAGGAGGAGTCAGTTTCTAAGTCTAGTCAACATGCATAAGTGATGATGGGCTACCTAATGACTCATGGAGGCCTAATTACACCTCATTTTTTCTTTGTTAATTAAATAAAAGAGTTTATTAACCATTTTAAGTGTGGTTATGAATTATATGAAGTTAAATAAAGTTAAATTACCCTCCACCACTCCATCTTAATGCCCAAAATCTCATTGAAAAATACCAAATAGCCTAAGGTAGTGCATGGAGGGAGCATGGTGACTATTATGGTTGCTTGTAATTTATGATGGAGTCATTTTGGTCATTCATGACTTCTTATTCATATTTACACTACATACTCTCTTCTGTAACCTTTTCATTATTCTATATATTTAGTCCTTAAGACTATTGTACACATCCCTCACATAGGTATGAGGAAACTCTAGCTAGATTTGGACGATGTAAACCTATTAAGCTAATGTAAATGACTATGTAAAATTATTTGCACATGTGGTAAGTTTATATTTCTTAACAAGCCCTAGTCTTACCTAATTGTTAGTATATGGTCATATACGAGTCACATAGTGTGTTAGAGTGATGAGTGGTTGAGCTTAGAGTGGAATTTTGACTAGTAAGTGCCTTGATTCAGACCTTCCCATCATTACCCTCTTATTTTAACTATTTAATATAGCCTCTATGTGAAACATTATTGTATATTAGTTCTTAGAGATAGAATATTTAGTCACTTGTCTTGATTACTAGTGTTGTTTAATGTCAAATTGAGTGGATGAATAATATTGTTGCATAACCTCTAGTAATATAAGTTTATTTTTATGCATTCATTATATCCCTTTTCACCCCAATTAATAGGTACTAGTGATTTTGAGACATAACAGATGCACCAGGGGAGTTGGACCTATAAACTAGAGGTTTAGCCAAGTCATAAGTCACCCATAGCCTTGGGTTATTCCCATGTTACCCCAAACTTGGAGGTAGGTCTTAATAGTTTTGGCATGCCTGATGGGACTAGATTCAAGTAATTGGAGCACTCACTTGTGGTACTTGGTCACCTTGGAGAGATTCAACTACCTTAGTGGTAGATTGGTAATTAGATTTCATGCTGAGAGATGTCATAAGGTCATCATTTTATGGGTAATAATAATTGTTGTTGGTATTTTACTTTATTTTTTAGGTGTATCATGATGTGTAATGGTTGTATATGAAGTAAAATTCTATTACACACCTCATTATCAGTAGCCCTATGTTCCCTATCAACACTATATTAAAACATGGTGGGGATTTACACATAAAACATTTATCTCTAAGAGATTATTAGTAACCTAATCAAGAGCATGAGGGCCTTATTGCATCAAGTCAAGATGGAGCGGACATCTATCATGAAGGGTAATCAATCAAAACAAACTAGTGACATGTTAGATGTAGGCAGTCTAATTTCAAACATAGAGGAGAATATAATAGTCCAAGAACAACAACAAATCCATTTTTACTAGCCTCATGTGCCCTATTCCATCCTACATCAATACTTTACTAAGCAGCCCATCCTCCCTTAAGAGTTCCAAATAAGTGATTATCAAAATCCTCTAAGTGCCTCATAAGTCCCTTAAGACTTCCATACTTAGAATTTCATCCAAGAAACTACACTTAGGGTGGAAAATGTGTGTGTTGGGAGGGATAAGTTCCATGTTTTAAATTATATTTTTCATTACCACTCCCTTTCCAATCATCTTGAGGAGATTAGTGATCAAAATAGACTTGACTTTGAGGCTCACCTTGCTAGATAATTTAGAAATTTAAAACAAACATCTAGCTTAGTTAGTGGATATAATAGAATTAATGACATATCTTCTAAATATACCTTAATTCATAACTAAATTTTTAACACATACAATGAAAGAGGCTTTTACATCTAAGGTTCTAACTTGGAACTAAGTAGTAAAGTCATGGAGAAAGGAAAGTGATTCAAGCATAAGCCAAAGTTTTTAACTGAAAGGGAAATCTAAAACCAATTATCTCCCATCCCTCACTCCTAAATAATCCAATGAATTTCCCTCATGGAGGTCCATTCACTAAAATGTACAAAAGAAAGAGGAGGTGATGGTTGTTAAAGGTGAGAAGTTAAATGAGTATAATGGAGTATTTGTAACACTATTGGATTTGACTTTTATTATTTAACTCTTTCAATGATCATCCATTCCACTCCTTAATAAGGATATTATTATTTTTTAGACAAATGAAGAAGATACATTTGTAGTTATAAATGATGAAGATGATGCAAGTGAACAAGAAGAATAAATCACCATTGGGACACCTCTTGGAAAAGAGAAACACAAATTAGGCTTCCACAATGTAAGAGAGGATGAGATTAAATATGTTTATTAGATACAATATGATCCACAATAATAATACATTTTAGTTAGAAAATAATATAGTGGTCTCTAAGATCTCCTTGATGACATGGAAACCACTCTTTGTCATGACAGTCTTGAGGAGTGTGAGAGTGAAACATTTGTTCAACTTACAGTAGCTGCAAGATAAGGAGAAAACCTTGAAAGGCCTTCAAATGTTCAATGATAAGTATGTGTTGATGTTGAATCTTCTAAGTTCCTTAAATATAAAGGATCCATTCTTGGATACCAAGATTATTTTGTTGATAAACATGATATCCCAATAGTGGATGAGGCATTAGAGCTTGATCATGATCACATGGGATGTTAAGAGGATAATAATAATATTTTTTAGTGATACATAATCATTTATGATGAAAATCAAACCCTTATAGAGCTTATATCTCCAATGGGGAAGATTGAGGATGCTCTAGCTATTGAAATGATTGCTAAAATAGTGCCTCAAGTTGGCAGTCCTAAACATAAAATAAGTGAAGATACTTTTCCCTTTAGCATGATTCATGAGGCTTAAAATGCATATCATGAAGGTCTTGGTGATATGTGGCATCCATGTTTTCACACTTTTAAATAATTTTAAGGCCGTGAAAAGTCACCATATCATGTAATACAAAATGAAGACACAAGCCAAAGCATACTAGCTAGGTTGTCTGGAAAATCATTGTATTTGAGCATGGAAAATTAGGAGCAACACATGATTGAGGTTGAAATCAGATTGTTTATGCCAATAATACAAGTATGGAATGAATATGGCTGGGTGATTAAATCTTATATCAAACCCATGCCCTTGAGGGTGGGGCAATAAGGTCCAATTTCTCTTTTAGGAGACTATGAACATGAAAACATTTCTAAATGCAAGTGGAAGTTTTCATTCAATGAGCCATACTTGATTGGACTCCAGTCATCATATGGTAATATAACATCATGGTGATTAAAAAACCTTCCCATTTGATCTTGGAGGAGAGAAAATTTTGTTTTAGGCTAGTTTTTTTATAATAATTATCTTGATTTCAATAAGTGTGTCATACAAAATTCTAGTGTTTAGATGCCTTAGTTTGCTTTGTGTCTTACCTTGTTGGTGCTTAGTTGTCTAGTGTTATTCTCTAGGTGTTAAGAGTGGTTTATTTTAGTGTTGTTTCCTTATTTTTGTTTATTTTTATAGTCCTAAAGGTGTTATAAAGTGATAATATATTTGGTCAGTCTAAGAAGATGGTCAACCATGTCATAGTGTCACCTCAATGAGTCTTGACTATCATGGAGAGATAGTGGGTTCTCTTGACTAGCAAGTTGGTCATCCCTATGAGTTTCCAAAAGGTGTTCAAATTTTGGCCTCCTAGGATAAAATTCAACCCATAAAATCAGAAACTTCCGCATGACACCCACTTAATATTTCACATGGTGATGTCTTCTTTGGTCTCATTTTGAACCATGTTAGCATTGATTAAGGTTTTATATTTGTGTTATAACTGTATGCAGATATCATCATATTTCATAGCTATCTTGAGGTCTTTGGTTAATGCACTAGAATTCATGGTGGTCCTTGGCTGAGTACAAAGTTCTCAAAATGATTTTGAGGTCTATAAGGTGTTTTAAACATTATTTGATAAGATTAAGGATCTCTAGCAGAATTTAAGGTAGTTTGGGAGGTTTAAGTTTTCTAATCCTTATGGTTATAGACCTATTTTAAACCACTTCTTGTAAAAATACATTTTTAACATGATATGGGAGATTTTCAAACCTGTTTCAAGTCATAATATGAAGTACAATTATGTGTTAAAGATCAGTATTCACGATATACTTATTCAACATGTTTCAAGCCTTGTCTAGCACTTTAAAGATACCAAATGACCCTTAAATACATCATATGAGTCTATTTGAAGTGTATGACTTTGAAAAGGAGGAATTTTTTGATGAAAATTGCATTAGAAGGGTCTAAATAGGGTCCCATAGCCATCATAAATCCATTATAGGGTGGTTTCACAACATAAAATTTCTATTTTAGGGTTCAAATTCATTTCCCACTCACCAAATTGGTCCCACACATGGGGAAGTACATCCCTTAAACTCCCAAATCTATACCACTTGTTTTGAAATGTTTTTTAACCTATATTTCCCCTATGCATGACCTCTAATGGCATTTTAAAGCCTAAACCATGGAGAAATGTAAGAAAATATGGTGTTTTCCAAGAGTTTTATAAGTTGTATAGATTTATATGATTAGGTCCATATAGAGGAATGTCAAAAAGTCTACTAAGGCTCATGGTAGGTGTATTAGAGGAGTTTCATGACCAAAATGTACAAAATTGGTCCAAAACTAATTAACTTCTCCATCAAGCTCTTTGGTAGCCTAGGACAAGCTCTTAGGTTTATCCTCAGACCATATAGGAGACAGAAAGTGAGGATATGAGGATTTGGTCAAAGGAAGGGAGTATATTTACCTTCCCATTCTTGGAATTGGTCTAAAAATTCATGTCTTATGTTCTATGAATAAACACTAAGAATTTAGGCACTTAAATTATCTCCTTCATCTATACAAGGATCAAAGTTACATTAATTTTGGTACACTCTTGATATGATTTTAAAAATTTGTGTTTATAAGTGTGTTTTATAGGTCATCAGGGTCCTTTCATGGTATTACCCACCCATTTTTCACACATCTAAGGGTGTGGGAGCAAGTAAATATTCATGTCTTCACTTTTATAGTTTATAGATAAGTTTTTTCATGTTGCAGAGGTTTTGTGCATGAAAAGGAAGTCTAATGATGTTTCAAGTTGTATGATGGATTCCTTGAATACTTTAAATATTTCTCTACCTCTTAATATCTATTGATCTACTAGATGGTCAACCAAACTGTATAAATCTTGATCTAATGAAACTAGTATGTTTATAAAAGGTAATTCCCTACAAGTGTAAACAAAATATTATGATAATGAGAAACTTCATTGGGTTTATTTGAACTAATATGTGTATCATACCCATTAGTAATGTTATATATTTTTTATTTCATGCTTCATAAATTCCTAAAACCATAGAACCATTCTCATCTTCAACATAAAGATAAGCCTTCACAATCATATCATGCCTATTCAACTAGACCAAGCTAATGGAGTGTTGAATGATTAGATAAAATATTGGAAAAATTGAATATACTAAGAGGTGATAGGAGTCTATGAATAACATGTCAAATGGAACAAATAGGGTCCAACAAGATTAACCCTTCACCTCAACTCTATAAGGAAGGTAGACTCTCATAGTCATGATAGACTTTTAAGGTAGGCTAAGGAAGGTAGACATTATTGGGTTAAAGTAAAAGATATTTTGATGAACTTATGGGAGTAATATGACATATTAATAAATATGAAGATGAAAATATCAAGGTTAGATAGAGGCTAAATTCACCAAAATCACTCCAAAAGGAATCAAGTTCAGTTAAAACCCCTTTGAACACACTTAGGAATATGACAATAGACCTGAGGAACATTGAGATAATGATGAGATAAAGGGGTCTCAAGGATTTATAAAGTATATTATAAGGTCATGAATGTGTTTAGGTCTTCTAATGGATCAATAAATAACAAACCCCTCTCAAATGACCACTCACAGTCAGGGGGCTAGGAGTGCAACCTACATTCCTCACTATAGGTGGAGAGAAATTTGGTTAAAGGAACCATGTTTAAGGTTGAAATGGGAATGAGAGAGATAATAGTAACATGGTAAAATAATTTATCAAGTCAAAAGTAGACTATGGAAGACTTGTTTCAAGGGGAAACCTTGCATCTCACTTTATTACTCATAGTCAAATAGCAAAAAATTGCATCTACAGGTTTAACAGTAAGGAAAGGGAAAATTGAGAAAATCAACCTATTTTAGGGTATAATGAAGTGTATGAAGAGTAAAATTATGAAAATTTACATAGAAATTTTTTGAATATGAATAGATAAAATGTTATCATGAGAACAAATCCTATCTTTTACATAGTCCTAATAGGCTTAAGATCATCTACAAACATGATCATTAATAGAATGGTAGAGGTGTGACTACCATGCATAAAATTTCAATAAAAGGATGAATCAGGGAATTTAAATTATATTTATAAGACTCTTAGTCTGAAATAGATTCTTTAGTTCAATTGTCATAGGTAAAGGAAAGCTTAGAGGCCTACTAAGTCTAAAAATTATATACACATAGTTATGCTTAAGATTTAAAGGTATTTACATGATTTAAGGTTAGTTAATATCTAAGAAAATCTAAGAGTGAAGTTAGGAAGTGAAACATAACAAATATAACAATAAAATAATATCCTCAAATTGAAGCAAAAAGGCACCAAACCTAGCCATTAGGGCCATATAAACCTAGTAACCCACAAACCCTAGGCTTGACTATAATAGCATAACCAAAATCAAAGAGAGTTGTCAAGATACGAGGGAATATCACATGACTCAAAAAAAATTATCACTATAGATATATATAAGAGACCACTTAGGTATCTAACACATATTATCAGGTACTCAGGCTTTGTAACCATGGTACTTAATTTAGGCTAATATGAGAGAATGAAGACTGAGATGGAGTTTGGGAAGCTGGAAGTAATACAAAATATGGGTATCAAGTAGAGAAAGTTTATATGATTATTTTAAGTCAATAAATCCACATACATAAGACTTAGACCCCTAGGACTCAGTCTAGGCCTATTAGGATTAAACCCACTCTTAAGGCCTCAGAACCCCACCTTCATGTTGTGATTGATTCAGACCCCCCAAGAAGAATTAACATTAGGAGAATTTTTGGAGGGATTATATAGATCCTATAGAGAGTGCTTAAATTAGAGTAAAGAAATAGAAGGTCAAATTTGGTCTTAATACCCATTTTAAGCTCCATAGTTCCAAGCAAACACCTTAAGCTATCCATTCAAACCTTCATATCTTTCATGGTAGAGGGACTCATACCTAGAGCTCTTAAGGAAATTTGGGCATCCCTATGGAATCAATATCTATTAAGGAGAGAGTGGGATTCAGGGGACCAACTCTATGAATAAATTCTAAGACTACAACCTGACTAGAAGGATTGAGAAGGAATGGAGATCTGCCAACCTACACTCATTTTTATCTATAAAAGATGCATGGGAAAAAGAGAAATTTATGGGTTTTATGGACTCAAAATCCATATCCATAATCTTGTGATTTGAGGTTTGTACTTTATGAACCATCATTAAGATGGTGGACCTCCAAACCCATACTTAAAACCTAACACAGACCTGATTTTAGAAAACTTCATATATTTACAATAAAATACCTTGAAATGACATGGTAAACCCTTGGATCATGTATTACACTCAAATAATATTCCATACATGATACTAAGTTATCCATATAAGTGTACAAATCTCGTTAAAATCATGTTTTACAATGGTTTGTGATGTTTACAAGGTGAAAAGTTGTTTGGAAGGTTTCCAATCATTAGAGGTGGTGGTTTGAGACTTTTTTAACCTTTAAAAACAACCCATTATTAAAAAATTTAACTATAAATGCTTATATAAGTCTGCACAAAATAGGCAATCCAAAAAAGCCAGAAAAGGGGATCTAGTCACCTAAATGGGGTGATATTGAAGGTATAAACCATTGAGAAGATATGGGTCATGATGTGAAACACTTTTTAAAACCTAAAACACATCTGTATTTCTTATTATTAAGGCATTATTTAAGTTTCATATCAATTCAAGCACAAATAGTCAAGTAACTAGGCCTAGTGACCTAGTAGGCCTAGTTAGTCCAGAAGAAGATATGGGAGTATGGCATAGATGGATATTGGAGGATTAAATATAGGACAATTACCACATTTTAACTTCCATCATGAATATTATAGACACATGTCATAGTCATAATGGATGAGGAGGCAATTTCTAAGTCTAGTCAACATGCACAAGAGATGGTGGGCTACCTAATGACTCATGGAGGCCTAATTACACCTCATTTTTTCTTTGTAACTACTATAAGAGAAGTTATTAAAATTTTTGGGCATGTTCATGCCTTATATTAGGTCAAATAAAGTTGAATTATCTTCCACTAGTCCATCTCAATGCCCAAGAATGTATTAAATAACATTAACTAGCCCAAGGCAGTGCATAGAGGGAGTATGATGATTGTTATGGATTATTATAATTGATGATGGAGTAATTTTGGTAATTAATGATTTATTATTCATTATTACACACCATAATATCTTATCTAACCTTCTCATTATTCTATATATGTAGGCCTTAAGGCCATTGTACACATCCATCACCTGGGTATGAGGAAACTCTACCTAGTTTGCACCTTTTAAACCTCTTGAGTTAATTTAAATGAATATTTTATATTATTTAATAGTATTTTAGTGTGTTATAATTATTTTATTTTCACATGTGGTAGGTTTATCTCCCTTGGTAGGTCTTAGTCTCACTGTGTTGCTAGTATATGATCTTATGCAGGTCATATAGTGTGTGAGTGATGAATGGCTGAGCTTAGTGTGGAAATTTTATTGGTAAGTGACTTATTTAGACATTCACATCATTACCCTCATGTTTTTACCACTTATTACAACCTCTACATGAATCACTATTGCATAGGATTTCTTAGAGATAAAATATTTAGTAAATTATCTTACTTACTAATGTTGTTTAAGGTCAAATTGAGTGGATGAATGATATTGGTGCATCACCTACAGTAGTATAGGTATCCTTTTATGCATTAATTATATAAATTTTCACCCCAATAAGTAGCTATTAATTATTGTGATCCATAATATATGCACCAGGGGAGCTAGCCCCATAAACTAGAGTTCTAGCACAATCATAGGTTACCCACAACCTTGGGTTATTCCCATGAAACCCCAAAGTTGGAGGTAGTCCTAAACTACCTCCTCATAGGGTGTAGTTTGGAGAGTTAACACACATCACATTTGATAGTATAAATAATATCCATCATATCTTTCTCATATATTGGATTGATCTTTTCTTCCCCTTGAGTTGATGACTCTTAAGTACAATGGTTATTCCTTATTTCATGATTAATTATTTCATGTCATATCTTAATACATCATATTTAAAAACAAATGTTTTGTAAAAAAATAGGGGTCACCAAAACTAGAGTCATGCACATAGCCTCTTTTAGCTACTCAAATGCCTTAGTAGTTGGTTCAGTCCAATGGAAGGAATATTTATTCAAAAAATGTTGAGTCTAGCTACTATATTGGTATATTTTTTTACAAATCTATGATAGTACCTTGTTAGCCCTAAAAATAAATGAAGGTTATTAAGGGTCTTTGGAACTTACCACTCCATCATAGATGTGATTTTCTTAGGGTAAATTTTGACTCCTTCATGTGAGGTAATATGACTTAATTACTCCACCTCATGGATGCCAAAATTGCATTTAGAAGGTTTTTCATAAAGATTATGTTGTTCTATAACTAATATTACCTATTTCATATGATTCAAATTTTATTCCCAAGTTTTAATCTAGATTAGGATGTCAACAAAAAATTCCAACACAAACTTCCTTAAAAAAGGACTAAAAATATTATTCACTAGATTTTGAAATGTATATGGTGTGTTTGTGAGACCAAAAGGCATGACCATAAACTCATAATGGCATTCACAAGTTATAAAAGTTATTTTAGTTAGGTAAAATAAATATCACCATGTAATTCATCTACAAAATCACCAATGATTGGAATAGGGAACTTATCTATAATGTTGTACTTATTGAGTTTCTTATAGTCAGGGCACATCCTCCAAGTATCATCCTTTTTCCAAACCATGACCACTAGGGAATAAATATTCACTTTGGTTATGTTAGATAATACCTAACTCTAGCATATCATGTAGCTTTTATTCAATTTTGATTTTTTGAGCATATGGATACCTGTATAGTCTAATGTTTAGTGGTATGAAACTTAGAATCAATCTTATTTCATGATCGTGTTCATTATTGGGTGGTAGGACTTTTATCTTTGCACCAAAAAATGTTGGATGAACATCAATAATCATTTATAAATCAAGATGTGTAGACATGCATTGGATAAATTTCTAAGGCAAAAAACTATGCTACAAATTCTTCCACCCATTCTATAAGAGTCTTTTTCATCTAATGTGAACTAACCAACTAAGGAGAGTTTGTGTGTAATCCTCATAGTTATAATGTCATACATTCAAAATTAAATAAAATTAATAGTTATTAGAAATTAATATCTATATTTCCCAAAGTTGTGATCTACTTTACTCCTAAAATAATTTCAGCCCCACCCATGGGAATAGAAAACATATAATAATTAAAAAAGTAGTCCATTATGATTTAAAATTTTGGAGTTGGATAAATAAAATAGTTTAAACAATTATCCAACTTAATATTTATGAAGTTATGTGTACTTCTTGAGTCAATCAACACTATCACCTTATATTTTTTGAAGAATCCCACCACTTTAAGTGTCACATCCTAATTTTCCTCTACACCTATTATTCTATTAATTTACAAATTTGTGGTTAATGATTGGTTGATTTATTATTTTAGTAAGCACCTTAATTATTATTAACTTGTTAATTAGTTATGCATATTTTTTATTAGACATTATGATCATGATTATTCAATTTTTGTTATTTACAATAGTTTATCATAGATTATAACTTGATGCAGGCTATCTACTATTTACTGTATTGAGATGGATGCATGATAGATTCCACCATCCAAATTATGATGTAATGAGAGTATCATTAGAGAGGATAGAGCATATCGAGATGATGGGGTTTTAGAGAATAAAACTAAAACCCTACACATACCATGATAGGATTGTATTATTGTTTATTTATGTTTGTTTTGATATTTCATGATTGCTTAGATTATATTCCATATTGATATAATATTAACATGTAGTGATTAAGATTTGCTTGCATGTTTTTAGTTTTTTTATGGGTTATAATTTAATTATTTTTCTATCATAACTTGTGCACTAATATCCTTTTATGACCATGGTATTATGTTAATTCAAAGTGATTCGTTATTTTTGGGAATAATGGAGTTTTATTCCTATTTAATAAACAGGTCTAAGAAGGATAAATTAGTAAATAATATTCCTAATTAAATCTATTAAATTATGAAATTAGATTACAATTAGACCTTTTCTAAAAATAATAGTAAGAGATAAAATTAAAATTAGCTTATTCTATATTATTCTAACTGAGACATGCTCTATATATTTGTATGCAAGACTTAGAAACTATCAAAAATAAGATTCTAGACTTTATTTTATGATTGGATAGGAGTGCCAGAACTAGACACCCTAGGCTCCAACATTGGATTCCTTAATTGGTGCTATTGTCCTCAGGATCTAATCTTTCTATGTTTTGTTTGACTACTCAATGTGAGTCTATATGCCAATTTTTAGGTCTTCGCTATCAACAAATCTCCCTATAAAGCTAATTCTTTGTGTACTTGTATCTTTTGTGTTATTGAAAGAAACTTTGGAAAATGGGGAAAAGGGGTTAGTGTGTGTAAGAATTATTGGACATGCTTCACACCCTGTGTGAGGGTACACCTCCTACATACCAATATTTTGAAGAGGGATCAAGCCATATGTAGTTCTCCCTTTAAGAGTGTTTGTTTCAACAGTGAATGATGTGCAATAAATTCTAAAATTGCGTATCCTTGATATGGATAGGGACTAATCTAAAGACTTAAATTAGCTTAAAAGTGTATAGGCTAGCTATATGTAGAGAATAGGGAAGATTACTTGAGTGGTCTTGCTTGTATTCTTGCTTACTTGAATTATATTTGAGAAACCTTTCCAAATGATCTTTTAATGGGCTTTATAAGTATCTATTAGTCATGGTTTAGGTGAAACCAAACTATGCTAACATAATGAACAAGAGGAATCATGGAAAAATAGTAACCTAGGCTCAAAATGTGATTTGATAAGAGTGCTAAAAAGGGGACACCATAGGGTTCAATGCTATAGTATAACTTTGGTGCTATTGTCATGAGTAGATAAGACCTAGGGAGATCAATTAGTCATGAAGATAGGGTCTTGAATCATCTGGGGTCAAGTTTGGAAGGCCACAGATGAATAAAAATTAGTGAAAATAAGCCTAAGATGGTCATGAGAGAAAATAAGAGGGACCTAAGGATTGGTTGTCTTTAGACATGCTCAAGTTACATTTTCCCTTCCCCTTTATTTTAGTGATGTAACAAAGCAAAATACTAAGATAAAGGAAAATAGAAAGTGTACCTAAACTTACTTGAAAAGGTATAGCTCATGAAGCTTATGATGTTGAGTAATGTTAGATAGTACATAGAGAGCACAATGTGTACATGTGAATATATGAAAGGAAAATAAAGAGTAGATCAGTTCTTATTATATGCAATATAAAACAAGAACATAAAAATCTAGGTAAGAGAAAGGAATGAATACACCTAATTAGGTAAGTAAACCAATATAAAACATTTTTTGATACTAAGTAAGGCTAAGTAATACTAGATGTGTTAGATGATGTTGTACCAAAAGTTATATCATGAATGGAGTTGAGTGCTCAATTCTTCAAAAAGTGGCTCAAGAATGCAAAAGTTGGCCCTTTAGCTCCATTATAACCTACTAAATGAATCTATATGATCATTCATGTGATAATTAATGTCTAGACTATGTGTCCAATCCATTTTAATAGGTGGATCAATAATACAAATTCTAGTTAGACCTTTAGATCCATTGTTTCCTCATGAAATGAAGCTATAAATTGATACCGATATGAAGAAGTATGTCATATGAGATTGCTCCTAAAGCCCATGAATGTTCTATAAATCTAACAATTTGGTGTGGATAGATGAATATGTGCTAGAAATTTGGCTAAATGTTGGCCAACTTTAAAAATATGGAGATTAGGCTTGTATGAAAGCCACTCCAAAACTAAAAAGTTGGATTATATGAAAGTCACTCGGGAACTTGGGTAATCAAGAATATCGAGGTTAGGCTTGTATGAAATCCACTTTGAAATGATGCCAACCATTTTCAAATGGAATAAGGTATGTAACTATTAATAATGCTTAGGTAATGTTAAAAACTAAAACAAAAGAAGCAAAAGTGTTGTGCAATCTGCCCCTAATCACTAGTGTCTGAAACATAGATTTTGATCTAGAAGTTATACCAATTATCATATCTAAAACTAGAAGTGAGAAATAATCATGTCATGTATTATAACCCTTATGTCTAGATTCTTTTATAAAATTGTATTGAAAACTATTGATTGTGCAAAACTATAGCTAAACCTACCTTTCTACCTATTTCTAGAAAATCTAGTTTTTCTACTATTTGGATAGGAGCATAGAAAATGGACATCCTAGTGTCTAACATTGTAGTCTAGCCTCGGTACTAATGTCCTAGGCTAAAACTGATCAATGTTATGGAATATTGACTATCTACATGGTCTATTCTAAGTGTTTTGATGACTGGTTATTGTACTAATTATTCTAAAACTAGATTTTTTAACCAATAAGAGCTTTAATATTTGTAGTAAAACCCCTATTTTTTGGTCCCTCTTCTAAGGGTAGGAATAGGTAGTCTATAATGACTACCCTTATAATAAGAACCCCTATAAGTGTGTTAATATGGAAATATACATGATATAGTAATGATAATCAACAAGATATCTCAATATATAACATGGTTTGATTTGAGAGATTGTTAAATCAATAGGGGTATGCCTAGATAGATGTAACAATGTAATAGCATGTGTAATATACTAAACTAGAATTGAAAGTTTTAGTTGTTAGTTTATAAGTTGTTAGTTGTTATTTGGAGGAATGGATAATGATGTCCATCATGGTATCCTAGAAAATAGGAAAAATGCATGATATGGATCATGGCATTACAAGCAATCGAAAGCAATTAAGCAATAAGCACACACAGCAATAAGCAAGATGAATACAAGTGTGTCCAAGGGGATAATTATAAAATGGACATGGACACATGTCACTCAAACTAGGAAACAAGCATATGGTCATAGGGAATCTTTATATCAACATTTCATTAGTATCTAGCACTTGTGTATTTCTTAGCATATACCTAGTCTTGTACTAAACATGTCTTAGATACAAGACTAGGTATACACTAAGAGATACACAAGTGATAGAAAATAATGGAATGTTGATATATTAATTTGTGTAATATAGTAAGTAATTTACATCAGCATGATAAATTAGAGTGTGTAGTATAGGAATGACATAACTTGGATGGTGTAGTCATATAGAAGATGTTCCCAATGGGTATGTATATCAATGTGTGTTTTGAATGTAGAAGTAGGATGCCCCCTCGATGGGTAGAGTGAAGTAATAAAGTATATAGATATCATTACACACACTCTAAGAAGATCAATTAAAGCATGGCAATGTAGATAAATTGAAAAATAATAAACATAGTAAATTTTAGTCCTAGCATGATATTAGTAATTCAAAACATGGATGATGTAAACAATCAAAATGTTTTTGGTGTTTTACCATTTTTGAATGTTTTTATATTTTGAAATGTTATATTATTTTTGTATTTTTATAAAGTTTGAACTATGTACAATTAGTGAAGAAGAAACTATGTGAAATCAATGCCAAGGAGAAATGACACTAACCAATGAGTCTCATGCGAGACTCCATATCATGGTGTCTTGTATCATAGAGTGGAATCATGTGTGATTGTGAAACATGATGAAAATTTTGAGACTATTGATTTGAAAGATGTATATGTTGTAAATGTTATAAATTCTTTAAAGTATAAATCAACTATGGGGTCCTTTTGTAACTATAATAAGTGGATATAGTTTTAGGGATCTTAGGGCCCCATATGGAAGTAAGATAAGCTCTCTGAATATGTGCTCTATATGCAAACACATGAGATCTCAATGAAACAACTCTGGGTGTGAATAATGTAACTAGAAACTATTTAAAATCCTAAATCTATGGAGGTGTATGAACCATATATACTAGTGATGGATTCTTGAAATGTGTTTGAATATGAAGTTGAATAGGAACTAAAACTAGAGGAGATGCTAAAACTAGTGGCAAAATTGAAACTGGTGGTGAAAAAACTAGTGACTACAACTAGTATATGGCTCTAAAGTGGGGAGTGGTAACTAATATGGAATTCCATCAACTATAAAAACCTAATTAGCATGAATTAATTTCATGAATATGTGAATTATATAAGGTACTACTCTAAGTTTTTGAATCCATGGTCAACCAAGTAACATATCAAACGCTCCTACATTGGGAACTATAGTGAATGGTGTGGCTACATGTGTAGGACCAACCTATAGTAGAAGTAATATCTTTCCTAATTAACTCTATATATGCCCACTAAAACCACTTATAACTATGTCTATCAGAGTGATATCTTGCTATGAGTAACTCAAATGCTGTAGTAGTGTTAAGGTGCACATGATAATATTAGAACCATTATCAATAAGCACATTGCAAATAGGTTGATTATTAATGTGAGATCTGATAAAGAGTGCATGATAATCTAAATCATCCTTGATGATATACTATTCTAATAAGAAGAACAAAGGTCTAGTTGTAACTCTAAAATTGTATACATTAATCATTTTGCTCAAAGGGTGTAACTCAACTGAAGGTGCCATGTATGTATCTAGTGGTGGATGTGCATGATATGCATGATGAACCCCTGATGTGTCCCCTATATATTATTTTAAATGTTATGGAAATGGATTTTATAAGATTTTCAATGCTTTATCTTATGTTTTCTTTGTCGATGGAGGCTCCACTAAAGTACTAAGATCAATAACATTTGAATTTATTAGGTCCTATATCTTATGCTTTAAACTAATACATCTATTTATGGTATGGCCTGGTGCCCTATGGTAGTCATAAAATTCCTACTAATCATATCCCTTTAGAAGATTATTTTTTGGATAAAATTCCTAAATAAGAGGGATATATATGATATTAAAATCTAAAAGCTACTATAAAATCCTGGTTGGAGGAACTAGAAGATGAAAAAAACTACGTTGAGGGGGTGTTGACAAAACTATTTGTTGAGAAAGATTTAAAGCTACATTAATTGTAGGTTGAGTCTACCCTTTAGTATCATTAAATTTGAACTTATATGGGAATTTTTTGTTACTCTTATTAGTTTTGTTTGATGTATTAGTGTAATTTAGTTTGCCCATTGAAATTAGTTTGACTTCTCTTTCCTTTCATGTGTGACATAATTCAATGAATGAAGAGAATTATTTGAACATGATTGATTATTGAAGTGATTGTAGATGAATTTGTTTGAAATTGTCTTATAACTCTTGATATACCATGGGGATAGTCATGTTAGCCAAGAAAGTCTTATACTGAAGAACATAGTTTTTGAAATGCTCATTTGGTCATTGTTTTTGCTGAGCAATTTGAGCATATGAAACTTTATCACCAATGTTGATACTGAAGTGTGTTAGGAACATGTCAGCTAAAGGATTTAATGCATTGACTGACTAATTTGGTATACTATAGAACCATTGTAAAGCATAATCCTTTAGACTCCATGTAAATAGCTTGGTAAGTAACCAATCATTTAGGACATAATTCAAGCATACTACATGAAAATCTCTCAAATGTGTCTCTAGATCACCCCTACCATAATATAGAGTAAGCTTAGGTTAAAATAAATCTTATATCAAGGGTATAGAGGCAATGTGACATGTTAATGGTGTGTGTAAAAGATCAAAAGAATACAAATCCGGTATAGGTCTAGTGGCACCTTGCTCAAGATGTAGCACTTTGGATTGAAGAGATATTATCTCTTGCACAAGGGATGACTCATTACGAGATAGGGATGTAGTAGTTGTAATTAGTGGCATAAAGAAAGTTTGTGCTATTATAGGGGGTTGTTGAGACATAGTTGACCCTGTAGTGTCATTTACAACTAGTTTCTCTATAGAAATGCAAACCCTAGTTGATTTTGATTGAACATATAAGCACATATGTTGAAGAGGTGCTATTGTGGTATGGGGTAGCTTGGGAGATTCATTGGTGTCTTTATTGTTTAGTGTATCACATTATAATTGAATATAATATGTGATGTTATCATGGGCATGTGAATCATTTGAAATAGAATCATACATAGAAGTAAGAGCAACATTTTGTAATGTATCATGTTTGAGAGAAGGAGTAAGAGAAGAGTTAGAAGCATAAGATGCATTTTCTTCCTCTGTAATATGAGAGGTAAGATAAAGATAATTATCATTTATAGATTTATTTATCATTGTTTGAGATGGCAAAGTAGAGTTAGGAACATGAAATGAACTATTTAAACTATGTATTGAAAATTTGGTTCTATTGCATTTATTATTTTGTAATTTGAACAAAGAAGTATCAAAAGAGTTATATGCATCTAGGTATAAATCATGTATATAAGATAAAATGCATGCAAGTTGAGCTATAAGTTATATATCAATATAATTATAGAGAACATTCCATATGAAAGATAGCAAACAAGGGATAGAGAGCATGAAATTGTGCATTAATGCATATAAATTTTTGACATGAATCATAACCTTTCTAACATGTTTAGCATGATAATATTGAAATTTTTTCCACATGAGTGATAGAAATTAAAAGATAGAGATCATGAATTTGTGAATGAATGCATAAAGAGCTTTGACTTGTGATATAATATTTCTAACATATTGAGAAAAATAGAGTTGGACATTATTCCACATGAGAGAAAAAGAGTACGCAAACAAAATATTGAAATCTTGTGGTATTTGAGAAATAAATTTTGTAATATCATCCCATATAATGAAAATTAAGTATGAAATGCAGAGAAGGAATATTTATACTAACATATGATAGACTTCATCATTCATGTACAAGATAGGGCCTATTATGGTTTCCTTATTATTTTCAAGAATTGTAAGAAAATTTTGTAAATAAATGATCATCATTTTTGAAATTTGATTATGGATGTAAGGTGATATCTCAAGAAGCAAATAGGTGCTAGTACATGCAACTAGGGATTTAAAACAAAAATTGTAACATACTATGATTTTTTGAAATTAAAATTGAATTTTGGAGTTAAGTATTCAAGAAAAAAATCTAGAAATTTATGGGAAAGTGTTTGATTTAATGGGACCCAATAGATGTAACTAGGGTTTTGAGAAAAAACATTTTTTTTTGAAATTACTATGAATTTTTGAGTTTTGATGTAATTTTCTAATTTTAATATACAAATAGAAATTTATAACATGATTGAAAAATTATTGGGAGCTAGTTGATGCAACTAGGGTTTGAAACAAAATTATTTTTGAAATTAATATTCAATTTAAAGATTTGAATTAAATTTCTAATTTACATGTGCAAGCAAAAAATTAGGAAATTATTAGATTAATGCTGGAAAATTACTGGGACCTAGTGTATGCAACTAGGGTTTGAAATAAATTTATTGTTAAAATTTAATACAAAATTTTAAAATTTGAGAGGGATTTATGATTTTAATATTCAATAAAAAATTCAAAAATTAATTGAAAAAATTAGCTAGGAATTTATCCTAGAGTTTCTAAGGATTTTATGTGAAATTTGAAGTCAAGTTCACCAAATGATTTATTATTTTTAGGAATAATGGATTTTTTATTCTTATTTAATAAAAAAGTTTGAGTAGGAGAAATCAATAAATAATATTCCTAATTAAATCTACTAATTTTTTAAATTAGATTACAATTAGACCTTTTCTAAAAATAGTAATAAGAGAGAAAATTAAACTTAGCTTATTCTGGATTGTTTCAATTGAGACAGTCTATAAATTTGTATTCAAGACTAAAAACCTATCAAAAATAATATCCTAGAATTTGTTTTCTAATTTGATATGAGTGTCAAAACTAGAAACCTTAGACTCTAGCGCTAAATCCCTTCCCTGATATTGTTCTCCTCAGGATCTAAGTTTTTTGGGTTTTGTTTGCCTTCTCACTATGAGTTTGTGTACTAATTTTTATGTCCTTGATATAAATAGAGATCCTTAAAAATTTGATTCTTTATGTAATTATATCTTCTATGCAATTGAAATAAACTTTGGAAAATGGGGAAAAGGGGTTAGTCTTTGTAATATGCACTAGATGTGCTTCACACCCCATGTGTGGTCACGTATATTCTAAAGAGGGATCAAGCCATATGTAGTTCTCCCTTTAAGAGTGTTTGGTGAGATAGTAAATGATATACAAAAAATGCTAAAATTGGGTATGCTTGAAATGGTTAGGGACTAATCTGAAGACTTGAATTAGCTTGAAAGTGTATAGGCTAGATGTAGGCAGAGAATAGGGAAGATTGCTTGAGTGGTCTTACTTGTATTCTTGCTTACTTGAATGATATTTTCCAACCCTTTCCAAATGATCTTTGAATGGGATTTTATAGGGATCTATTAGTCATGGGTTAGATGAAATTGGAATAGGCTAACATAATGAATAAGAGGAATCAATGAAAAATGGTAATCTAGGCACAAACTGTGATTGGACAAGAGTGCTAAAAAAAGGACACCCTAGGGTCCAATGCTATATTCTAACTTCGGTGCTATTGTCCTAAGAAAACAAGACCTAGGGGGATGGATTAGTCATAAAGAGAGGATCTTGGCTTAGTTGGGGTCAAGTTTGGAAGGCCACGAATGAATAGGAATTAGTGAAAATAATCCTAAGAGGGTTATGGAAGCAAGCAAGAGGGACCTAAGGATTGGGTGTCTTTAGACATGCTCAAGTTACCAATATATGTATTTTATATGACTAACTTTCCCCCTCCTTTATTTTAGTGATACAGTAAAGTAAAATACTAAGATAAAGGAAAATAGAAAGGATACCTAAACTTACTTATAAAGGTGAAGCCCATGAAGCTTGTGATGTTGAGTAATGTTGGATAGTGCATAAAGAGCATGTTGTGTAAGTGTGAATCTATGAAAGGAAAGTAAAGAGTAGATAAATCCTTATTATATAAAATATAAAATAAGAATATACAAATCTAGGTAAGAGAGAGGAAGAGAAAGGAATGAATACACCTCACTACATATGCAAACCAATATAAAACCTATTGTGATACTGAGTAAGGTTGAGTAATGTTGAATGTGCTAGATGATGTTGTACCAAAAGTTATATCATGAATAGAGCTGAGTCCTCAATTCCCCAAAAAGTGGCTCAAAAATACAAAGGCTAGCCCTTTGGCTCCATCACAACCTACTAAGTAAAGCTAGATGATCATGTGTGTGATAATTAATGTCTAAAATGTGTATCCAATCCCTCTAAATAGGTGGCTCAAGAATACAAAGGCTAGCTAGACCTTTGGCTCCATTGTTACCCCATGAAGTGAAGTTATAAATTGATAACAATATGAAGAATTATGTCATATGAGATGGATTTTGAATCCCACAAATGTTATAGAAATTTAAAATGTGGTATGGATAGCTAAATATGTACAAGAAACTAGGCTAATGTTGGCTAAATCAAAAAAGATGGAGATTAGGTTTGTATAAAATACACTCCAAAACTAAAAATTTGGTTTATGTGGAAGCCACTTGGGAACTTGAATACTTGGGAATGTGGAGGTTAGGCTTGTATGAAATAAAATTTTAAATGATGCCAACCACCTGTAAATGGAATAAAGCATTCAACTACTAAGAATTCCTAGGTAATGCTAAAAATTAAAAGAAAAGAAAGCAAAAGTGTTACTCAGTCTACCCCAAATCACTAGTGTCTAAAATATAAATTTTATTTAGAAGTTATACCAACCATCGTATCTAAAACTAGAAGTAAGTCCCAATCATGCAATGCATGATGCCCCCTATGTATAGATTCTTTGAGAAAATTGTATTGAGAATCATCAATTTAAACTGATCTAATTATGCAAAACTATATCTAAACCTACCTTTCTTCCTTTTTCTAAAAAACCTAGTTTTTCTACTATTTGGATAAGATCACCAAACATAGATATCCTAGTGTCTAGTGTTGTATTCTAGCCTTGACATTATTGTCTTGGGATAAAATTAAAGACTATTCTATAATCTTGACTATTTTCCTGGTCTATTCTGAGTGGTTTGATGACTGATCATTGTTTTGGTTATTCTAAAACAAGATTTTTTTGACCAATAGGAGATTTGATCTCTATAGTAAAACCTCTATTTGTTTCCCCCTCTTTTGAGGTTAGGAATAGGTACCCTAAAATGACCACCCTTAGAATATAAATCCCTACAAGTGTGTTAAGCTATAAATGTACATGATATAGTAATGATAATCAATAATATATCTCAATATATAACATGGTTTGACTTTAGATATTATTAGATCAATGTGGGTATACCTAGATAGATGTAATAATGTAATAACATGTGTAATGTACTAAATTAGAATTGGAAGTGTTATTTGTTAGTTTTTTAGTTGGAGGGATGGAGCATGATGTCCATCATGGCATTCAAGAAAACAAGAAAAATGCATGATATGGATCATGGCATTACAATAAATTGAAAGTAATCAAGAAACAAGCACACAAATAAAGAATCAAGATGCATATAAGGGTGGCTAAGGGGCCAAGTAAATAAGGGACATGATCACATGTCACTCAAACTAGAAAACATGCATACAAGGCATGTTCAAATGCCACACACATATAATTAAAATAAGTAAGTTGGCATGGAATACATAATCACATAGAGAAGTACAAGAAAAGGACATTGGAAAATGTCCTAAGACACATACATGAATATAAGAGAAGGACATTAGTAAATTTCCTAAGGCACATATAGGATACAAGCATGAACTATAAATGCAATCCAATAAGACACACTAAGTAAGAAGATAAATCATGTAATAAATGGAAATATAGAATCACATCTAACTGATAAATGTAAGAGTGAAAATATGAAAGACATGTTTAGTATAAGACTAGCTATATGCTGAGAGATACATAAGTGCTAGATACTAGTAAAATGTTGATATAGTAATCTATGTAATCTAGTAAGTAATTTACATCATCATGATAACTTGGAGCATGTAGTGTAGGCATGACATAACCTAGATGGTGTAGTCATATAGAAGATGCCCCTAGTGGGTATATATATTGGTGTGTGTCTTGAATGTAGAAGTAAGATGTCCCCTCTATGGGTAGAGTGAAGCAATAAAGTATCTGGATATCATTACACACACTCAAATGAGATCAAGTGAAGAATGGTAATGTTGATAAATTGACAAACAATAAACATAGAAAATGTAAATCCTATCATGATATTAACAATGTATAACATGGATGATGAAAACAATAAAAATGTTTTTGGTGTTTTAATTTTTTTGAATGTTTTTGAATTTTGAAATGTTATATTATTTTTGGTTTTTTAGAAAATTTGAACTATGTATAATTAGTGAAAAATAAAATATGTGTAATCAATGCTGAGGAGAAATGATACTAACTGATTAGTCTCATAAGAGACTCTCTATCATGGTGTCATGTATCAAAGAGTTAAATTATGCATGATCATGAAGCACAATGAAAATATTGAGACTATGGCTCTAAAATATTTATATGTTATAAATGTTCAAAAATATTTGAAGTAGAAATTGACTATGGGGTCCTTCTATAACTTTGAGAAGTGGATTTATTTTTAGGGATGTTAGGGACCCATCTGAAAGTAAGAGAAGCTCTCTGAACTTGTGCTCTGTATGAAGATGCATGAGATCTCAATGAAACTACTCCAAATGTGAATACTATAGTTGGAAATTATATAGAATCCCAAAGATATGGAGGTGTATGAACCCTATATAATAGTGATGGCTACCTCAAATATGTCTAAATATAAAGTGGAATAAGAATTGAGACTAGAGGAGAAGCTGAAACTAGTGATAAAACTAAAACTGGGGGTGAAACTAGAACTAGTGACTACAAATTGGTAGATGGCTCTGAAGTGGGAAGTGGTAACTCATATGAAACTCTATCAACTATAATGACTTCATTAATGTGAATTAATTTCATGCATATGTGAACTATATAAGGTACTACTCTAGGTTTTTGAATCCATGGTCAACCAAGTAACATATCAAACACTCTTACACTAGGAACTATAGTAAATGGTGTAGCCACATATGTAGGACCAACTTATAGTAAAAGTAATATCTCACCCAATGAACTATATATATACCCACTAAAACCACTTATAACTATGTCTATCAGAGTGATATCCTACTTTGAATAACCCAAATGTTATAGTAGTGTCAAGGTGCACATGTTAAGACTAAAGCCATTCTCAATAAGCACACTATGAATAGGTTGATTATAAATGTGAGATTTGATAAAGAGTGCATGTTAATCTGAATCATACTCGATGATCTCCTATTTTGAGAAGGATATCAAAGGTCTAGATTGAAATCTATAATTATATACATTGATCATGTTGCTCAAAGGATGTAACTCAATTGAAGGTGCCCTATATGTATCTGGTGGTGGATGTGCATGATATACATGATGAACCTTTGATGTCTTCCCTATATCTTATTTTGAATGTTGTGTAAATGGATCTAAGAAGATTTTTAATGCTTTATCCTATGTTTAATTTATTTTTGGAGGCTCAAATAAAGTGCCAAGATCAATAGCATTTGAATCTATTAGGTCTTATATCTTGAGCTTTAAACTAATACATTTTTTTTATCATATGGCCTAGTTCCCTATGGTAGTTACAAAATACCTAATAATCATATATCTTTGGAATAATATTTTTTAGATCAACTTCTCAAATAGGAGGGAGAGATATTACAATCCAAAAACTACTTTAAAACCCTGGCTAGAGGAATTGAAAGATGTGAAAAAGTACATCAACGGTGTGCTAACAAAATTATTCATTAAGTAGGCTTTGAAGCCACATTAACTATAGGCTGATTTTTCCCTTTAGTATCATTGAACTTGACCTTATATTGGAATTTTTTGTTACTCTTATTAGTTATGTTTGATGTATTAGTGTACTTTAGTTTTCCCATTGATATTAGTTTACCTTCTCTTTCCTTTAATGTGTGACATAATTCAATGAAGGAAGAGAATCATTTAAACATGATTGATTCATGAAGTGATGGTATAATACTTTGTTTTAAAATATATTTTAACTCTTGATCTACTATAGGGATAGTCATCTTAGCCTAGATGGTGTTATACTAAAGAATATAGTCTATGAGATGATCATTTAGTCATTGTTTTTTATGACCAAATTGAGCATATGAAACCTTATCACCAATGTTGATACTAAAGTGTGTTAGAAACATGTCAGTTAAAGAATTGAATGCATTAAATGACTGAGTTGGTATAATATAAAACCATTTTAAATCATAATCATTTAGACTCCATGGAAATTGGTTGGTAATTTTCCAGTCATTTGGGACATAATCCAAGAATGCTACATGAAAAGCTCTCAAATGTGTCTTAGAATCACCCTTGCCATCATATAGAGTAATCTTAGGTTAAACAAAATCTTATGAAAAGTTTGAATATGTAATGTGATGTGCCAATGGTGTATGTATAAGAGCAAAAGAACTCAAATCCTGTGTAGGTCTAGTGGCACCTTGTTCAAGATGTAATAATTTGGATTGAAGAGATCTTATACATGCATAAGGACTATCACATTAGGAGATAAGAATGTAATAGATATAATTGGTGGTATAAATAAAGGTTTGGTTATTAAAAGGGTTTGTTGAGACATAGTTTCCCCCATAGTGTCATTTGTGACTAGCTGCTATGTAGGAATGGAAACTTTATTTGCTTCTGATTAAACATGTAAGCACATATGTTGAAGACATGGTATTATGGAAGGGGGTGTCTTGGGAGATTCATTGGTATCTTATTATTTAGTGTATCACATTCTAATTTAATATAATATGTGATGCTATCATGAGTATGTGCATCATTTTAAATAGAATCATGCATGGAAATAAGAGCAACATTTTGTAATGTATCATGTTGAGAGGAGTGAGAGAAGAGTTAGATGCATAAGATGTATTTTATTACTTTGTAATATGAGAATTAAGAGTAAGAGAATTATCATTTAGACATTCATTTATCATTGTTTGAGATGAAAAAGTAGAGTAAGGAACATGAAATGAACTATTTAAATTGTGCATTAAAAATTTGGTTCTATAGCATTTGTATTGTTGTAATTTGAAAAAAGAAGTAGCAAAAGAGTTAAATGCATCTAGGCATATATGATGTATATAATATAAAATTCATGCAAGTGGGGTTATAATTTTTATAATAATATGATTATAGAGAACATTCCACATGAGAGATAGCAAACAAGGGATAGAGAGTATGGAATTATGCATTAATGCATATAAAATTTTGACATAAATCATAACCTTTCTAACATGTTTAGCATGATAATCTTGAAATTTTTTCCACATGAGTTATAGAAAGTAAAATATAGAGATCATGAATTTATGCATGAATGCATAAGGAGCTTTGAATTTTGACATAATATTTCTAACATGTTGAGCAAAATAGAGTTGGATATTATTCCATATGAGAGAAAAAGAGTATGCAAAAGAAATATTGAAATCTTGTGCAATTTGAGCAATAAATTTTGTAATATCATCCATATAATGAAAAATAAGCACGAAATGCAAATAATGAAGCTTTGTACTAACATATGATAGGCTTCATCATTCATGTACATGATAGGACCTATTATGCTTTCCTTATTATTTTCAAGAAATGTGAGAAAAGTTTGTAAATAAATGAGCATCATTTTTGTAATTTGATTATGGATATAAGGTGATACCTCAAGAAAATAGGTGCTATTACATGCAACTAGGGATTTTTCAAAAATATTTTAAAAAAATACTATGAATTTTTGAAATTAAAATTGAATTTCAGAGTAAAGTATTCAAGGAAAAATTTAGAAATTAATGGGAAAGTGTTTGATTTAATGGAACCCAATAGATGCAACTAGGGTTTTGAGTTTTTTCTTTTTTTAATTACTATAAATTTTTGAAATTTGAAGTGAGTTTTTTATTTTAATATTTAACTAAAGTTTTAGAAAAGGACTAGGAAATTATTGGAAGCTAGTTGATGCAATTAGGATTTAAAATAAAATTATTTTTGAAATTACTATTGAATTTGAATATTTGGATTAAATTTCTAATTTATATATGCAAGTAAAAAATTAGGAAATTATTGAATTAATGTTGTAAAATTAATAGGACCTAGTGTATGCAACTAGGGTTTGAAATAAATTTATTTAAAAAAATTATTACAAAATTTTAAAATTTGAGAGGAATTTTTTATTTTAATATTGAGCAAATTTTTTTAGAAATTAATGGAAAAAATCAGCTAGGAATTTACCCTAGGATTTTTTTATGAATTTTTAAGTAAGTCAGGTTCACCAAATGATTCATTATTTTTGGGAATAATTGAGTTTTATCCCTATTTAATAAACAAGTATAAGTAGGATAAATCAGTGAATAATATTGCTAATTAAAGATACTTATTTGTGAAATTAGATTTCAATTAGAACTTTCCTAAAAATAGTAGTAAGAGAGAGAAAATTAAACTTAGCTTATTTTAGACTATTCTGACTAAGGGAGGGTCTAAAATTTTATTTGAAAGACTATAAAACTATTGCAAACAAGATCCTAGACTTCATTTTCTAATT